>JANAVB010030814.1:9875757-10300732 GCA_029216955.1 Iris pallida
CGATACGACGTACGTCCCGCCAATGGGGCGACGTGGTCGTGAACCGGAAGCATCAAAAGGGCGTAATGGCTTCGCGGAGGTTGGGCTTTGACAGAATTCAAATGGTTGCTATTGTGCGCGACGAATTTGATGTGTATCCGTCGAAATTCACCGTATCGACCTCCGTGCAAATTTCTTATTACTTTGTGCACGTTCGTCAGATCGAGACTTAACTTGATCCAACAGGACTGTCATTTTTCTGGTCCTGCATGTCATGTTTGGTCCAATTCTGAGACAGTTGATCGGATCATCGTTTGTGGGCCCCACCGACACTCAACGGACGATTTTGTGTACGGCCCGCCGAAATCCAACTTTGGACATACGGTTGGGTTCATATCAAAAAAACAGACCTGTTGACATATAGTTTGATGACTTTAGAGACCATAGATTTTGGCACGCTTTCGGTCAAAATGGGACCAACGGCGGACACCGTTGACCCGAAATTACCGTTTTGCCCCTGTCCAGAATTGGACTTAAGGACAGGCAATTCTAGCTAATTTGACTATTCTGAAAAGTTGGTAATGTTTTTTCTGTCACGACCCGCACCCTAGAGTAAGGGCACGAGACGTGGGTACGTCCAGCCTACGCCGCAGTGTCGAGGTAGAAACGCTGTCCTAGGTCAACATACATCTAACATATATATCTAACAGTTTATACTCCCGAATGGGGGGACATGGCAATGGCAGTAAATAAACTCAATCACAACTAAGGAAGAGATAGCACGATATGAAATAGAACTCAAGGAAACAGAGATGATAAAGTAGTCTAAGATAAACCAGCAAATATCCAGAGGTACATGGTCTCAGATACAGAATGAAAGAATATATACAACTCAGAACTCAGAATAAAGTCTAGCTAAACATGTCTCAAGACTACATAAAATAAGATAAGCCTAACTAAACTAGTCTAGGCAATCGGGGTGATGTCCTCAGCTAGAGCTGGGTCCTCTTGAGGGTCCAGCTCGCAAGTGTCATCTAAGGCTGCCCCGTAGAAAGTGTCCAGACAGGCCTCCTCCTCGTCCTCTGTAATATTTTCAACAGGTCCAGTCAGGACAGGAGCGAGTACAGTACATCTCAACAGTTCATAGCAGGTTAGAAAAATATAATCATGCAGTAAAGTAAGATACAAGTACTGAAAGAAGAGCATTATGTAAATAGAGAGAGAAAGTTGTAATAAAAATATCTACTATAGATAGAGACTAACAGTGGCTAGTGAGTCAGAGTACGATATAGACATGTAAATGGCATAGGAGATTCTGATGCTACACTATGGAAGAGATTCTGATGCTACACTACTTGGATAGTATTCACATGTCTATTTCTACTCCCCCGTACCCCCAATCAATACACAAGGATCCAACCAAGTTATGTTATGATTCTATGTAACAGCCCCCGAAGGGTGGTAAGCCCCCGAAGGGTGGTACATAGTAGTCCCAAAAATGGGGATTCTAGGAGATTCTAGGATACCCAGTAAATGGGATAAGAGATTCTAGGAGACTCTGTGATCATAAGAGTATATGTCACAAGTTATCAAAGAACCAGTGAAGCATAGTGATACATCATGTAAGTGAAACGCACAGAACATGTAGTACCCCGATGCTCCCTAAGGATAACATCTCAAGAAGGGATCCATATAGTACCAATCTGTGTGACCAACGTGACAGTAACAAGTAAAGTAATTTAATACAGGAAATAATTCTAAGCAGGATATGAAATGATCAGAGAATGTACTCGCCTGGTATCTGAGTGTCCAATATGAAAGTACTGTCCGAGGAGTGGTGTCTGGCTCCTAATCAGAACAGCACAAGTCACAACAAGTCCAGAATGGTAAAATGAAGTTCTACTATGCATTCTACATGATTCTAGGTCAATCTAGGCCAAAGTCAACTCTTGGTCAACACTGGTCAACCCTAGAAGTCAAACTAGGTTAACCAAGTCTAAACTAGGTCAAGCTAGTCTATCTAGTCCAATCTAGACTATACCAGTCTATACTAATCTAGTCTAGGTCCACCAAGGCTAACTAGCCTATCAACATACAATACAAGGCTATAGAACCTATCCTATCAATCAACACAAACACTAATGACACACCAAGTATATATAATATATATATATATATATATATATATATATATATATATATATATATATATATATATATATATATATATATATATATACAAGGTACATACATATAGTTACATAGCACACTACTATATATATACATTATATATATCATATATAACCATAGGCTAATGTGTAAACCATACAACATTATGCTAATACATATAAATATATACATATGTATAAAGGGCTCATGTGTGTGGTGATACATGGTATGAGTGTATGTGAGGAAATCTGTGTGTGCCAATGAGAGTAATAGTGTGTGTGTTAAAGAGTGAAGGATGTGTGTGTGGGTGTAACTGTTTGTGTGTTAGAGAATGAATAAATCAATGAGTGAGAGAGTGTAATAGTATGTATGTGTGTGTATGAAAGAGGGAGGGTGTGTCATGAAGGGTGTGTTGTGTAGGTGACTTGAGAGAGTGGAGTGATGAGTGAAAACAGTGTTATAGGGACATAGCAAATCAGTGAACAGTGAAGTAGGGAAAGGGGCACTACCAGTTCAGATTTAGAGGTTTCTAACTCAGTTATTCAAATGAAAAAACAATACACTTCCATAGAAACCCAGTTTTTCAGCCAAAGTATTAATTCCTAGATTTCAGTCCTCAATTCAACTCCAAAACAGTCTCAAATTGACACACACATAGGTCACATATAGGAGAAATGGTTTAGGGTCTTAACCTATCAGTTAACAGCATTTAGAGGGTTTAAAAATGATGGCAAAGTCCACTTCTAAAAACTGGAAAAAATCGGGGAATAGAAAACTGAATACCCAGTTTCAGTCCTACTATCAATCCCAGTTTTTAAACTCAAAACAGTCCTAAATAAATCAAATTAACATATAACTAGATTACATATAGGAGGACATATTAGAGCTTTAAAAACATGCAATTAACAGTGTAGAACTAGGTTAAATTGATGTTCAAGTTCAATAACAAAAATCTGGAAAAATTAGGAATCAATACAAAATTCAGAATTTGTAGATTAACAATTACCTATTGGAAATCATTAAAACACAAAATAAAGAGTTGGTAAATGAAATATATATAATGTGTTTGTGTCCTAGGGTCCATCATGTGTCCAACAATACGACACAATCGTGTCCAATAAAATTAAACCCAAATCGGGCATAACAGTACACTGTCCAGTGCACTGTCTCGTGCACACGTGCACTCGTGTCGTGCACACGACACAGGCCAAACTAGGCCTCGTGCTCGCAACCCTAGGTTCGCCCAGGGTCTAGCCATGTGTCCAACAACCTGCACTGTGTCCTAGAGTGTCATGTCCCGAGATACAGAGCCGTATCAGTGCACTATATTACACTGTGCGCAGGATAGGGAAAAATCAGTACACAACTGATTTCTCTCCAACCAATGCACGAAACCCAACGAAATTTGGGGAGCGTGGTGACAGAAGATGCCCCAAGGATCCCACAAAGTTTCGTGTCGAAATAAGCCGTGTCGTGTCCTGTGGAACCCCCGAGTAGCAGGGGACAGAACCCGAGCGCGCGCGCGTCAACAGCAAGTGTCCATGCGTCGAGTTTGACACAACCCGACACAAAAATCCACCTCAGAGGACAGAAATCCATAAGCAATAGTAAAACCTAAATTTCTATTTAAAAACATTGCTCAAAAGAAATCGAAATGCCTCAAAAGGCATTTCGACAAACACCTAGGGACAGTCTCTGATACGTGTCCAAACGGACACGAAACTTAAGAACCCGACACGAAACCCATGCAGACATTTAGGGGACTCCTAGGGCTTCCTAAATATGTAAAGAAATCGGAATTTCAGGGAGAAATGAGGAAGTTACCTATACTTGAACTTTCAAGAAAAACCTCCTTTCGATAGCTCTTCTCCTTGATGTCCCAATCCAATCAAATCACAACAAACTGAAATGAAACTTCAATAACAGCAAGAATAGGTGTATTAGAACCTAATGGAAGAGATTTGAATGAAAAAGGAAAAGGAATGGAATTCTAGGGATTAAATGAAATAGGAAACAAACCTTCTTCCTAAACTTGAGCTTTCCTAAAAAGAGGCAACCCTAAAATTAGGAGAGTATTTATAGGGTGGTGTTCCCAATGTAGATAGGGTGGCCGGCCAAGTGGGTCTAGGGATTAGGGCTTGCAATGTCTTGGGCTTTGGGCCAACCTACAAGGCTATGAGTTAAAATGATTTATTAAAGGTTCTAAATCATAAGCCATGACTTATGACTTTCTAATTCCTATTGCTAACTAGAGTCTAATGACCAAACCAAGGATTAGCCTAGGTTAGACTAGAGTCATATAACCTAACCAAGTCCATACTAACTAGGGTTAGCTTCTAGGTTGGTCTACAAGGGTCAAAACTAGTCAAAATCAATCTAGTCCAAACAATTCCAAAATAATTCCTAAAAATTCCCATAAATTCTAATAAATTTAAATAACCCCTAAAATGACAAAAATACCCTCAACTAGAAATGATAAACAAAATATCCTAATCACAAGGCTAGGCTCTAGGTCAACCAGTTTCCAAGGTTACACTATCAAAGCACCAAAATCATAAGTCATGATTTAAAATAGTTTTAAATGATTAAAAATCACTAAAAATTATATCATGATTTAAATATTATTATTAAAAGACTAAAATTACAAAATTTCAAAATTACCCTCTTCTAGAAAACTGGGTGTTACAATCCTACCCACCTTATAAAAATTTTGTCCTCAAAATTAAAGGTGATCGTACTCCTTCTAGGTTAAGCCCCCAGCAATCATAGTCTCAGAACCTATTCAATCATACAATGAGAAAGTTTAACCTATGGGGTCATGGCATGCAATATCAGTCTGGGGTCACATCTAGTTACACCAACATGCTACAGTACTAGGCAATCACAAGGTATCAAAACATACAAGTAAGGGATCGTACTCCTTCTAGGTTAAGCCCCCAGCAATCATAGTCTCAGAACCTATTCAATCATACAATGAGAAAGTTTAACCTATGGGGTCATGGCATGCAATATCAGTCTGGGGTCACATCTAGTTACACCAACATGCTACAGTACTAGGCAATCACAAGGTATCAAAACATACAAGTAAGGGATGCATCAAATATTAACAAAAGGAATACTAAGGTTAGGTCAAAACTCACCTCCAGCTAGGTCTGAGAACTAGAACTCCCTCCTAGAAGCAGGGCCCTGGTTGGTAGGTGCATCAGGACAATGTTGCACCCAGTGCGCAGCTGACCCACAGAATAGGCACAATCCTAGTCTCTTTCTACAGTTGCTCCAATTGTGCCCAGACTTCTTACAGTAGGCACAGATAGGCTCTGGCTCAGCTGGCCTCCGCTGGACGGGAGACTGGGCTGGGTATGATGATATAGGCTGGATATATGGGTACTCCTCAAACTCTGGGTAGGACTGGGTACTGCTCCTCGCCCTCTTGGAGCTAGGCTCTCCTCTTGGAAGCACAGAGTCCTGCAGACGTAGCAACCTCTGGATTTGCTCCCTCATGGCCTCCTTATGAACTTTCTGTGACTCCAACAGCCTCTCTTGGAGATATCCAAACACCTGGGCTGCGTCAAGTAACAAACCTCCGGGTGGTACAGTAGGGAGTACCATCCCAAGGGGTAGGGAAAGGCTCTCGGTCTCAGGCAAATCTGCAGCTCTCTTCTGAACGACAAGAGATGAAGGAAGACTCTCTAGCGAGGCTACCACCATCTCCTCAAAGGCAGGAGGTGCCACCACCCCCTGATCAGATAGAGGGATCACTACCTCCTGAACAGTAGGAGGTGGAAGCACACTCTCAGTAGCTGCAGCTGCTCTCAGGCGACGGGCTCGGGTCATGGGTGCCATACTGGAAAGGATAAAAAAAACAATCATCAAGGCTGTAAGGCAGTCTACCATCCTATCTGAAAACTGGTACTTATTATAAAAATAAAATAAAGATAACCACCAATTATCCATTAAGGGATACTATTCAAGAAAATTAAAAAAAAAAACAAGTTATAGAGTGAAAGTCGATTGTATTGAAATCCAATCACAATATATTTATATATATAGCATTAGAGAGGAAAAAGCTAACATTATGTAAAGGTTATGTGGTTTGTGTGAATTATACATGAAAGTGCATAAGAGGATCTGTGTCTCAACTATAGCTATCTAGTTATACTATTCATGGCATGTTGGTTAAGCAGTCTACAAGGCACAAGCTATTTACTCATAACATGCATGGCTAACCATATATATATATATATATATATATATATATATATATATATATATATATATATATGTGTGTGTGTATATATATATATATATATATATATATATATATATATATATATGTGTGTATATTTACAAGTATAGAGAGGTAGAGATTTTAATTGCATCTACATACATTATAACATGTATATAGAACTACATACATATATCCATATAGCTATATGAACATAACATAGAGATGGAGGGTTAGGTTTTCATGGCAGTTGTGAACATTAGTGTAGAGTGTCAAGTGTACATGGGTTAAAACTTGAAATGAAGGGTTCAATCATTCAATTAGCTCAACATTACATATTAGATCTGAAATTGAACTACACATTTGAAAGCAATGTAAAATTGTTAACATGTATTCAGTTTTCAAAATTTTGGAGAAATTCAAACATCAAAACCAACTCAAGGTTTACCACAACAACAACCTAACATGTAAGAGTATGAAACCTAACATTATATCCTTACATACAATAATGTATACGGCTCAAAACATTACAATTTAAAACTGCAAATTGAACTAAACACTTAGAATTCATGCTTAAAGGGTTAATATGTACACAGTCTCAGGTTTGACAAATTTAACACAAAACTCAACCAATTTTCTTTAAGACTTGAAATCCTGCATGTAACATACATGTGCAGTAATATAAACAACAACTAATAATATGAAATTTAAATTTAATTTACGAATTTAATCTGGAAAACAGAGAACTAGTCACTGATACTGTCCTATATTAGAATCATTAGGATTTTGAAAAATTAACATCAACATATTAATATGCATTTAGATAGGTTGGTGATCAAGTGTAGCATGCATACGTGTCAGGCAAGCATCTGTGTCCACTATATTATATATTCTAAGATAATACAAGAATTAATGGCAAGAAGAAAATGATGATAAAATCTGTTCTGCTTATCTGTTTAAAAGAAGGAACCATTTGAAACCAGAGTTATAATATCAAATCTAAGTCAAGGTCTAGCAAAATCACCGATTCATTATATTAGGAAGAATTTATAGCAAGAAGTTACACAAGGTTATAATAACAGCTAAGCTACTCCTGCTCATACTCCTACTCCTAAGTTATTCATAACAACAGAAGGGTATGATGTTTAAAACCTTCTCAAGATACAATCTGTTAATCATATGCGTCTGTCCAAAATCATGTTGCCCAGAGTCCTCATCATGCTAGTGAGCAATGCTACGATAATCACAGAGTCCTTGACAAAGGTACGTACTCCTAGGTTCATGGTATTTAAAATTTTCGCATTGCCGCATGCGACGGCAAAAACCTTAAATTCCCATACCCGAGAAATACATCCAAAATCTGACTATATGTCCTCACTATGCCAGCTAATACGACTCTCGAAGATTCTAGATCTCATAACTGAGGTGACCTAGCCCATATGATTTCCTTAGAAGAAAAAAAAACAAACATAACAAAAGAGCAACATGACAAAAATTAATCAATCAGCAAGGAACATATGGAATCAGATTTCAAGGTAGTTATAAAAGATAATTGCGGAAATGGAATTGAGAAGAACGGAACTTGCAGCAAATCTCCAATGGTCTGTGCATCCTCAATTGTCCTGATGATAGCTCGCCCCTGCTGGTTTCTCCCGGTCTGCTGCCGAGAGAAATCGGGAATGACGGAAAAAGTCCCTGTACAGTCAGAGGTGTACCTCCTATGTAGCAGAAACGCCAACCTGAGTCAGCACAACAGAAACTGCAGTCTCGAGGCCCTGATGAACAGGACGAGAGGTGGCCAGCCTCTCGATAGTATCTCCCGAACCGAAGCGATGAGATCGTGCCTTCATAATCATCATGAAGACAGATCAAAACAAGAAACAATTTCTGAGAATGAAGCGAAAATTCAAGGAGGACAGTTTATATTCGAGGGAAACAACGAGTAGCATATTTAGATAAAAGGGATCTGATAAGGAGTTTTTCCTAATGTGATTGAGTACCTTCAAAATATCCTAATCCTACTGCAGGCTGTAGTGATACTCTAGTTCGAATACTACTACATAAACTCGACTTGCATGGGCCACCACTAAAAACGTGTCACGACCCGCACCCTAGAGTAAGGGCACGAGACGTGGGTACGTCCAGCCTACGCCGCAGTGTCGGCGGTAGAACGCTGTCCTAGGTCAACATACATCTAACATATATATCTAAACAGTTTATACTCCCCGAATGGGGGTGACATGGCAGTAAATAAACTCAATCACAACTAAGAAAGAGATAGCACGATATGAAATAGAACTCAAGAAAACAGAGATGATAAAGTAGTCTAAGATAAACCCAGCAAATATCCAGAGGTACATGGTCTCAGATACAGAATGAAAGAATATATACAACTCAGAACTCAGAATAAAGTCTAGCTAAACATGTCTCAAGACTACATAAAATAAGATAAGCCTAACTAACTAGTCTAGGCAATCGGGGTGATGTCCTCAGCTAGAGCTGGGTCCTCTTGAGGGTCCAGCTCGCAAGTGTCATCTAAGGCTGCCCCGTAGAAAGTGTCCAGACAGGCCTCCTCCTCGTCCTCTGTAATATTTTCAACAGGTCCAGTCAGGATAGGAGCGAGTACAGTACATCTCAACAGTTCATAGCAGGTTAGAAAATATAATCATGCAGTAAAGTAAGATACAAGTACTGAAAGAAGAGCAGTATGTAAACAGAGAGAGAAAGCTGTAATAAAAATATCTACTATAGATAGAGACTAACAGTGGCTAGTGAGTCAGAGTACGATATAGACATGTAAATGGCATAGGAGATTCTGATGCTACACTATGGAAGAGATTCTGATGCTACACTACTTGGATAGTATTCACATGTCTATTTCTACTCCCCCGTACCCCCAATCAATACACAAGGATCCAACCAAGTTATGTTATGATTCTATGTAACAGCCCCCGAAGGGTGGTAAGCCCCCAAAGGGTGGTACTTAGTAGTCCCAAAAATGGAGATTCTAGGAGATTCTAGGATACCCAGTAAATAGGATAAGAGATTCTAAGAGACTTTGTGATCATAAGAGTATATGTCACAAGTTATCAAAGAACCAGTGAAGCATAGTGATACATCATGTAAGTGAAACGCACAGAACATGTAGTACCCCGATGCTCCCTAAGGATAACATCTCAAGAAGGGATCCATATAGTACCAATCCATGTGACCAACGTGAAAGTAACAAGTAAAGTAATTTAATGCAGGAAATAATTCTAAGCAGGATATGAAATGATCAGAGAATGTACTCGCCTAGTATCTGAGTGTCCAATCTGAAAGTACTGTCCGAGGAGTGGTGTATGGCTCCTAATCAGAACAGCACAAGTCACAATAAGTCCAGAATGGTAAAATGAAGTTCTACTATACATTCTACATGATTCTAGGTCAATCTAGGCCAAAGTTAACTCTTGGTCAACTCTGGTCAACCCTAGAAGTCAAACTAGGTCAACCAAGTCTAAACTAGGTCAAGCTAGTCTATCTAGTCCAATCTAGACTATACCAGTCTATATTAATCTAGTCTAGGTCCACCAAGGCTAACTAGCCTATCAACATACAATACAAGGCTATAGAACCTATCCTATCAATCAACACAAACACTAATGACACACCAAGTATATATAATATGTATATATATATATATATATATATATATATATATATATATATATATATATATATATATATATTATATATATATACTCATAGATACAAGGTACATACATATAGTTACATAGCACACTACTATATATATACATTATATATATCATATATAACCATAGGCTAATGTGTAAACCATACAACATTATGCTAATACATATGTATAAAGGGCTCATGTGTGTGGTGATACATGGTATGAGGGTATGTGAGGAAATCTGTGTGTGCCAATGAGAGTAATAGTGTGTGTGTTAAAGAGTGAAGGATGTGTGTGTGGGTGTAACTGTTTGTGTGTTAGAGAATGAATAAATCAATGAGTGAGAGAGTGTAATAGTGTGTATGTGTGTGTATGAAAGAGGGAGGGTGTGTCATGAAGGGTGTGTTGTGTAGGTGACTTGAGAGAGTGGAGTGATGAGTGAAAACAGTGTTATAGGGACATAGCAAATCAGTGAACAGTGAAGTAGGGAAAGGGGCACTACCAGTTCAGATTTAGAGGTTTCTAACTCAGTTATTCACATGAAAACTTCAATACACTTCCATAGAAACCCAGTTTTTCAGCCAAAGTATTAATTCCTAGATTTCAGTCCTCAATTCAACTCCAAAACAGTCTCAAATTGACACACACATAGGTCACATATAGGAGAAATGGTTTAGGGTCTTAACCTATCAGTTAACAGCATTTAGAGGGTTTAAAAATGATGGCAAAGTCCACTTCTAAAAACTGGAAAAAATCTGGGAATAGAAAACTGAATACCCAGTTTCAGTCCTACCATCAATCCCAGTTTTTGAACTCAAAACAGTCCTAAATAAATCAAAAATTGACATATAACTAGATTACATATAGGAGAACATATTAGAGCTTTAAAAACATGCAATTAACAGTGTAGAACTAGGTTAAATTGATGTTCAAGTTCAATAACAAAAATCTGGAAAAATCAGGAATCAATACAAAATTCAGAATTTGTAGATTAACAATTACCTATTGAAAAATCATTAAAACACAAAATAAAGAGTTGGTAAATGAAATATATAATGTGTTTGTGTCCCAGGGTCCATCACGTGTCCAACAATATGACACAATCGTGTCCAATACAATTAAACCCAAATCGGGCATAACAGTGCACTGTCTAGTGCACTGTCTCGTGCACACGTGCACTCGTGTCGTGCACACGACACAGGCCAAACTAGGCCTCGTGCTCGCAACCCTAGGTTCGCCCAGGGTCTAGCTAAGTGTCCAACAACCTGTACTGTGTCCTAGAGTGTCGTGTCCCGAGATACAGAGTCGTATCAGTGCACTATATTACACTGTGCGTAGGATAGGGAAAAATCAGTGCACAACTGATTTCTCTCCAACCAATGCACGAAACCCAACAAAATTTGGGGAGCGTGGTGACAGAAGATGCCCCAAGGATCCCACAAAGTTTCGTGTCGAAATAAGCCGTGTCGTGTCCTGTGGAACCCCCGAGTAGCAGGGGACAGAACCCGAGCGCGCCCGCGCGTCAACAGCGAGTGTCCATGCGTCGAGTTCGACACAACCCGACACAAAAATCCACCTCAGAGGACAGAAATCCATAAGCAATAGTAAAACCTAAATTTCTATTTAAAAACATTGCTCAAAAGAAATCGAAATGCCCTTTGAGGCATTTCGACAAACACCTAGGGACAGTCTCTGATAAGTGTCCAAACGGACACGAAACTTATGAAACCCGACACGAAACCCATGCAGACACTTAGGGGACTCCTAGGGCTTCCTAAATATGTAAAGAAATCGGAATTTCATGGAGAAATGAGGAAGTTACCTATACTTGAACTTTCAAGAAAAACCCCCTTTCTATACCTCTTCTCCTTGATGTCCCAATCCAACCAAATCACAACAAACTGAAATGAAACTTCAATAACAGCAAGAATAGGTGTATTAGAACCTAATGGAAGAGATTTGAATGAAAAAGGAAAAGGAATGGAATTCTAGGGATTAAATGAAATAGGAAACAAACCTTCTTCCTAAACTTGAGCTTTCCTAAAAAGAGGCAACCCTAAAATTAGGAGAGTATTTATAGGGTGGTGTTCCCAATGTAGATAGGGTGGCCGGCCAAGTGGGTCTAGGGATTTGGGTTTGCAATGTCTTGGGCTTTGGGCCAACCTACAAGGCTATGAGTTAAAATGATTTATTAAAGGTTCTAAATCATAAGCCATGACTTATGACTTTCTAATTCCTATTGCTAACTAGAGTCTAATGACCAAACCAAGGATTAGCCTAGGTTAGACTAGAGTCATATAACCTAACCAAGTCCATACTAACTAGGGTTAGCTTCTAGGTTGGTCTACAAGGGTCAAAACTAGTCAAAATCAATCTAGTCCAAACAATTCCAAAATAATTCCTAAAAATTCCCATAAATTCAAATAAATTCTAATAAATTTAAATAACCCCTAAAATGACAAAAATACCCTCAACTAGAAATGATAAACAAAATACCCTAATCACAAGGCTAGGCTCTAGGTCAACCAGTCTCCAAGGTTACACTATCAAAGCACCAAAATCATAAGTCATGATTTAAAATAGTTTTAAATGATTAAAAATTACTAAAAATTATATCATGATTTAAATATTATTATTAAAAGACTAAAATTACAAAATTTCAAAATTACCCTCTTCTGAAAAACTGGGTGTTACAATTTCAACATCCGGAGACTTCTGCATGTGTTGACTGATTGTGGCTCACTGAGTGGTATAGTATTATCGGTTTCACCAGCACAGGACCTCAGGCGAGTACATCTCTGATAGTTTTTGTATTTGGTTATCTCTATACTTCTTGTATTTAATATTGTTTTACATTGATATCATGTTGATTCTTGACACGCTTATCACACGAGATAGTAGTTATGGATTCTTGCAAGTTGTTCGTGACCAATATATTTTCGTGTTCGTGACCTGTTTGAATCCATGGGTACTAGCTGTAATGCCCCGCTCTGCACGGTACATTATGCTGAGTCGTTGACTCGAAGAGTTGCGTTGACCCGATCACTTATCGATCTGAATCGATACTAAGTGTTAAGTTGTCCCGAGCAATGCATCAAACTAAGTCGATGCGAAGAGTTGCTTTGTCCCAAAGAATGCCTCGAGTGAATCGATGCGAAGTGCCGTGTTGCCTCGAAGGATAAGTGTGTTGAGACGGCTCAGAAATTCTAAGAAATCGAATCGACCAAGGCGCAAGTCTGAATCGATGCAAGTATCGATTTTAGTTGGTTTCATATGCAGGCTATATGTTTACGCTGAAATGTTAGAGGTCGATCTTTTCCCTTATTCAGTAAGGGGTCCGCGAAAGCAAATCGTCGTCTTGCGACGGACTGAAGCGTTGGCACGGTAAGCCAAAACGGACGTATAATTCAATGAAGCACGAAGTGCTCGAATGGCTAAGTCAGAAGAGTTGTCGTACAACAAAGTTATGAAATCGAGCCGCAACGGCTCGGCGAAACGACAAGGCACATTGATTCAAGGTGGGGGGACATTGACTCTCTTTCCTACTCCGTCAAGCTTAAGTAAAATATATATCATTGTATGCTGAGTTAACCTATCAACACCACGGGCGTGGCTCGATAGAGAGATAAACATAGTGCGTGTCGAACACTAGATAGAATAATTGAAATAAATCGTACGGCAGACGTACGAATCGTTATGGAACATTGAATATCGCAAAGGCGAGCGCCTCGGTGCGCAAGCCATAAGAACATGGGATAACTGTATCGACGAGTGCCCCAGTACATAAGTCATTTTGTGCCCCGCGCACGAGTTAGCATGCTAGAACATTGAAAGACTATATCGGTGCGAGTGCCTCAGAGCACGAGCGATAGAACATTGAATACCTTGTCGAGGCGTGCCTCAGTTGCACGAGTCGAAAGGATGGAACCCAAATAAAATGCGTTGAATACTAAGGCGTAGAATATGGGAAACAAGGCTTCGAGGCATGCATTGAATGCACGATCCAAGGAAAGATGGCGAATGTGCGCAGTTGCATGATACTTACAAAAGATAGCACCATTGCGACGAGGAGAACATTTGTGGCATGGATGTGACATAACTGTCGATGCGGCATGGTGCCTTCGAAATGTTCGTGGCCTTCGGGCATTCGTTGAGGACATTGGGGCGTTGTGCCAATTGAAATAGAGATAAGCGAACTTGTTTGGTTGTATGAAAGATAAGATACGTTGCATGGTCAAATGGACTTAAAGACGTATTGCCCGTGCACGGGTGTTATCTTCCCTCGAACGTTGATCACCAGGGCGCTGGGACCGTTCGGCCTAGGAGGGACTACGATAAAATCGGTATTGTTGGTGCACTTCATTTAGACGGGTAGCGACTTTCTAGTGAATGTGATAAGCCACTTACTCGAGTATTTCGGGGGTCCTCTGACTCTTTGGTTAGCAACCGCAACGGAGTGATCATCGTCTTACACATTCGATTCGATAAATATAAGTCCATTCTAGCCCGAAAAGCTAGTGACCTTCATATAGTTAAGGGCGATGGGTTGAAAGTGCAAGGTATATATCGTGCACATATAGACTCTGAATAGAGGGCACTATAACATGACAGGAAATCTGATAGGCGTATTCGCCTTGCATCGGTGCAAGGGCGAGTGCGCCGATATTGGTAAGTCGCGCCACGATAACAACACGTGATTGCTTGCCTGTTTACTTATGCAAATTGAATAACATGCTTGCCATGATAACATGCTTACAGTCTTCGAATATGCCATGAACTCATCCTAAGGAGAACATAGAAAGAGAACTAAATTGTATGTTTGCATGAATCAATACAATACTAAATGTCGGTTTGTTAAGTGGGTTTTTGATCAGTACAGCGAAGATGAAAGTACTAATCCCCCACTAGTTTGCTAGCAGGTTCAGGGATTGGTCTGCTCGTGGCGGAGCTTCGCTTGACACGTTAAGGCTTGGAATGTCGAAGCGTATTGAAGCGTGCGATCGTATTGACGCTCGGACTTGCAACAAGATTGATGCGGCCGAGATATAGAAGGCATGATGTATGGAACGATGAAATCCTTTGTGGGCAAGAGAGAATTTGAGTGTTGTAGCCAATCTGGCAAATTCCGTTGGGCTATCGAAAGCCTTTGTAATCTCATTTCGAATATAAATAAAGAGAATTGTTTCGTATACTCTGTTTTCCTTTCGTTGTTAATATCAACTCGAAGATAACCATTTGAGAACTTGTCATCTTGCCTTGCACGAGCGCAACTCTAGGCTCGTGCGGCATCACGCCCTCTGCGAGGACGATGATTCGGGTGATTCCGGGTCGGGGCGTGACAAATTGGTATCAGAGCTCTAGGCTCAATTTCCTCTGGACGCTTGCTTCATTACAATTCCAAAAAGTTGCCCACCACCAAACAAAATCACTCTTGACTCTACTCGAAGCCACACCGGATGTTCCATACGATAAGTCTAATACAAATCATGTAATTTTGCCGCGTGTTGTTTTGGAAATTACATGGTATTTGCTGGAAAAGTCGGAAAAGGTTTGTTGCTGCAAGTGCAACAAGTTGCGAGATATGAATTCAAGGATTTGTTTCTACAGATGCAACACGTCGTAAATTGTAATTTGAGATGTTCGTTGTTTGCAACGATCGATATGAGAAAAGTTCGTTTCATAAATACAATGAAAGTCGTGGAATGTTGCTGCAGCAATTGCCACGCGTTGATTGTAAATGATGCGTTGAAAAGAAAATAAAAGTTGATATGGAATGTGTTGAACGGATTCACATATTGATTTTGAATGTGCGTTGCGATGAAAAGTGATAAGTCAATATTGAATGTGTTGAACGGATTTGGGCATTGACTTTAAATGTCGGGAGTAAATCGTTGCACGAGGTGCGGTAAATATCGGAAATAAATCGTTGCACAATGTGCAAAGCGTATTGAAAGTAAATTGTTGCACGTGGTGCAACGCATATCAAAGTGAAATCGTTGCACGAAGTGCAACGGATATTAAGAATGTTGCACAAGATGCAACGGAAGAAAACAAAAGTTATAAATCGAGAAACGAAATCGGTTCGGTTGCGCACTGAGCTTGTGTTGGCAAATGAAAACATTGGCTGAGTTGTTTCGAATTTGATTTAATCAGAGTTACGATTGTGATCAAGCACGATCACTGCAGAATCGTGAGTCAGAAGAGATCGTTGGTTCGTAAAGAGTACGTTACGACGGAAGTAACTTGATTTCTAGGTGGTATATGTCATACCACCGATGCAATGAATGGCTCAATTTCGAGTGGTATATGCAATACCACTTGTGCGATAAATTGCATAACGCGTTGTGAGAATTGCGGAAGATTTGTCCGCAACGGACAGGATAGCACCGAGACTCGAATGAGAATTTATATGATAGCATGTTGATGCAAGTGTTCTTCGATGATCGGTTAGAACGGTAAGGTGGGACTAGTAACATTGAATGATACGTCGATTGAAAATTTATGTGTCGGTCGAATGACGGGAACTAGCGAAACGATTATGCCTTGAAGCAATAATCGGATCGACGGGATAGGAAACTCGAAACGTTGAAATCGAACCGCACGACTTGCGAGCTCGATGAAAATGTTGGGCGATACAAATTATAATCGAATCGTACGACTTATGATTTCGATAGAAATGTTATCCGATGCAAAGTGAAATTGAATCGCACGACTTACGATCTCGATAGAAATATTGGGCGAGATGAAATGTAATCGGATCGCACGATGTGCGACTTCGGCAAGAAAGTTGGTTGACGCGAGTAATCGTGCCTAAGAAATCGTTGGTTACGTTACGGCAAAACTCATTTGAGTACGACTAAAAAAAAAAGAACGCGAAACTTTAGAGGGCGAGATCGTATGACTTGAGGATTCGATATTGGCGGTAACTCAGTTATGCGATCAAAGTATAGTGTTATGCGGCAAATCGGAGAACGAGTTGATGCGTATGGAAAAGTTCGTTGCGAACTTGGATGTACGCGATGCGAGTTAAGTTGACGTTTGAAACGGACTCAAGTTGACCCTTACGTTATCGAAATGGATACGGCGTATCGAGATCAATACGTAAGGAAACGTAAGCGATGTGAGAATACAAAATAGAGTGTGCCTCGCGCTATAAAATTTTGTAAGTAACGATACGAGAATGAAACAAACTGGTTGATCATGAACTTTGTGATTGATCAAAGACGAGAATATAAGTCATCGACGATTGCTCGATGCATATAGCATCTCGTGTGTCGACCACGAAATAAGATAGACTCGAACTCGATACGAGTAGATGTTTCGTAAATTGCGAAATCATCGACGATAGTGTATGACTCTACTCGGAGGATAGTTGCGCATCAGTTGCGCCGATAGAAATAGTTATGAACGGATTAGGTAGTCGCATAGAAAATCGTCGGAACGTGATTTGGCTCCGAAAGAAGATATAGCATGGTTCATAGTAAACTGTCCTTCGGTGGTGATCCACAATTATCGAGCGTAGCTTCAGGATAGCTGACCCTAGAAGACTTGATCGCCAAATCAAATTGAATGCTGCAGACCGTAAGATGACCCATACGATATCGCATATGAGATTGCATCGATAACAAATGTAATATTGTGCATGTTAACGATAAGTCTAGGCGACCAAGAATTGTTGGAACAACTTTCGATCGAGAATGATATAGTTAGATTTGAGTATTCGTCGGATGATATCGCATATGATTTTCGGATAATATTATTTTAATAATATTTTTTGGGCGATGACCATATTGGTCAATGGGCCCCAGTGAAATGCAAACGCACCGGTTCGTCCGGACGTTGAGGCAGAGTAGCTGATTGTGATGATTGGACCAGAGTCTGAGACTCATACTACTTTTACAATTTTATTTAGAATTTATTATTGATAATATTTAACTTTGTAGGTGATTTATAAAGACTAACCCATTTTTTCTCTTATTTAAATTCATGTATTAATTTGTAAGGGCATAAGCCTATTCTTTTATCTTCTGCAAAAGTTTGTAATCAGTAGGAACAATAAATTTGTGATTTCTGGGATTGAGTAAACGCGTAGGATTAATCAATATTATTATTAATTATTAATTGATAATTCACGATTTTCTCATTTTAAGAAAAGAAATTATATTTTTACATATAATTATAAAACACCAATCTTTTTCCCAATAAGTTAATAAAATACCAAGTTTTATATTCAATTGAAAATTACAAGTTTTCCCGAAAAACCTAAATTGAATTTCTAAATTTAAACTCATTAGTAAACGTTGTGATGTTGTGTTAGCTAGCTAATAACTAAAATAGACTAGGAAAGACAAATAGAGATTGCAACTAGATTTTTCTGGTATTTGTATTTCTGAGTTAGTTCCCCGGAATGTAGGAATTCAAGGAAGAACGTGACGTTTCGAATCCCGAAGTTCAAATCTCGACCAATTGAAATTCAAGGCAAGTACGGTTGTGTTAATTTCAGTTTAATTAATATTAGAATTCTGCATGTTAAATACACAATTGTTACACGTACTCTCTCCTAGAGTAACATATTGAATCATTGCATCGGGATAATGGGGAGTAGTGTAGTTATCTATGATCAAAGCCCAATAGTTAATGAATGTGCGAGCTTACACCTCTTCACACAGGGTTAGGCCGGACCGTATCAATAGGATACAATTGAATCATCCTAAACTGGTCATAGATACTGCTTACTCAAATCACAATTGTTTTATAGTTGGAAATCATTGTTTCAAAATTATTTAATATTGCAAGTTTCTATTTATTATGCAAATTGTTATTTTTCATAATTGTACTTGCTCCTTTCCTGACTGGATACCCCACCCCCAATAGGTTCTATTGATGAATCCGAGCTTCTGATTAATACTTACTATGACCCGGAGCTGTACCCTGCTGTGCTCCCAGAGGAGGTTCCTGATGATGATGATGACACTTCCGCTTAGTTGGAGTTTTAGTTTATCTTTTTAATGTTATGTTAAAATTGTGGACAAGCTTTGTAATGAACAAGTTTTATTTTATCGTTTAAATAAATGTTGTGGAAATTATTAGTATCAATTGTTGTTGATTGTACCTGCATATGGATTACAGCTTACTGCCGTCGTCTCAACAACGGTGCAGGCTGGGCATGATCCGAGTCGACCCAAGAAATTGGGATCGGGTCGTGACAATATCGCATATGAGATTGCATCGATAACAAATGTAATATTATGCATGTTAACGATAAGTCTAGGCGACCAAAAATTGTTAGAACAACTTTCGATCGAGAATGATATAGTTAGATTTGAGTATTCGTCGGATGAATACTTGAATGGTTATGTTGGTCGACGGTCGAACTAGAAATTCACCAACGGACTTGGTGATTCGGATAGGCGATTGTGAGAGTCATGCTATGCACGAGAGAGAACGATAAGGGAATGACTTACGAGTCCTACCGTTAGATTCGAATTCACCTCGCAATTGAGCTTGCGTGAATCGAACTTATATTCGATGTTACGAGACGGATAAGTTGGGAATTTGGCTAGTGAATTCCTACTCGTTAGGAATCGAACGTAAGGCGCATCGTAAAGACCTTCATGTCAAGGCGATCGTTGTCTTGAGCACCGTTACCTCGATGTAAACTGTTATGTCGGATAGATTATGGCCTTTGTTCAATGTCAATTTAAAGTTGCGTCAGAAGGATTTGAGCACGGTGTCTAGGTAAGTCACCTAGCGGACGTAGTCCTGAATGTTGATGCTTTTGCAAGTCAACAAAAGAGAATCATGTCGAGATAGGATACGAAGTGAAACATCAAAAATCGTTGGATAGTGACGTCAAACGCAAGGCGTTGCGAAGACTCGTTGTGATCGGATGCGCGACGGCTTGATGCGACGCGTAGAATTGATAGTCCCGATGAAACATACAAAGTGAGAAATGCAATTTTTGAATCGCATCGTGTGCCTTGACTTTTGTTGGAGGATCGCGTTTGTATCGATATACATATGCAATAGAATTGCGAGAACTTATGCTAGAGCCCAAGTCCGATCGAGAGTACGAGATGGCAAGTAATTGAGAATAAGAAGTTACATGTTAGTGTTGTTCTGATATCATACAACTGAGCTTGGCTGAAATGCATATATTGGTGGGACGCCTAAAAATATGTGTATGATTCCAAACTAAGTTGTATGATCCAAACGATAGTGAGACGAGATCGTGGAACGATCTAGTGAAACCTTTAGAAATTTAGTATTGGTTTCGGTTCGAGGACAAACCATATTTTAAGTTGTATATTATGTAATGCCCCGCTCCGCACGGTGTATTATGCTGAGTCGTTGACTCGAAGAGTTGCGTTGACCTGATTACGTATCGATCTGAATCGATACTAAGTGTTAAGTTGTCCCGAGCAATGCAACGAACTAAGTCGATGCGAAGAGTTGCCTTGTCCCAAAGAATGCCTCGAGTGAATCGATGCGAAGCGCCGTGTTGCCTCGAAGGATAAGTGCGTTGAGACGGCTCGAAGATTCTAAGAAATCGAATCGACCAAGGCGCAAGTCCGAATCGATGCAAGTATTGATTTTAGTTGGTTTCATGTGCAGGCTATACGTTTACGCTAAAATATTAGAGGTCGATCTTTTGCCTTATTCAGTAAGGGGTCCGCGAAAGCAAATCGTCGCCTTGCGACGGACTGAAGCGTTGGCACGGTAAGCCAAAACGGACGTATAATTCAATAAAGCATGAAGTGCTCGAATGGCTAAGTCAGGAGAGTGGCCGTGCAACAAAGTTATGAAATCGAGCCGTAATGGCTCGGCGAAACGATAAGGTGCATTGATTCAAGGTGGGGGGACATTGACTCTCTTTCCTACTCCGTCATGCTTAAGTAAAATACATAGCATTGTATGCTGAGTTAACCTATCAACGCCACGGGCGTGGCTTGATAGAGAGATAAACATAGTGCGTGTCGAACACTAGATAGAACAATTGAAATGAATCGAACGACAGACGTACGAGTCGCTATGGAACATTGAATATCGCAAAGGCGAGCGCCTCGGTGCGCAAGCCATAAGAACATGGGATAACTGTATCGACGAGTGCCCCAGTACATAAGTCATTCCTTGCCCCGCGCACGAGTTAGCATGCTAGAACAATGAAAGACTATATCGGTGCGAGTGCCTCATAGCACGAGCGATAGAACATTGAATACCTTGACGAGGCGTGCCTCAGTTGCACGAGTCGGAAGGATGGAACATAAATATAATGCGTTGAATACTAAGGCGTAGAATATGGAAAACACGGCTTCGAGGCGTGCATTGAATGCACGATGCAAGAAAAGACGACGAATGTGCGCAGTTGCACGATACTTACAAAAGATGGCATCGTTACGACGAGGAGAACAGTTGTGGCATGGATGTGACATAACTGTCGATGCGGCATGTTGCCTTCGAAATGTTCGTGGCCTTCGGGCGTTCGTTGAGGACATTGGGGCGTTGTGCCAATTGAAATAGAGATGAGCGAACTTGCTTGGTTGTATGAAAGATAAGATACGTTGCATGGTCAAATGGACTTAAAGACGTATTGCCCGTGCACGGGTGTTATCTTCCCTCGAACGTTGATCACCAGGGCGCTGGGACCGTTCGGCCTAGGAGGGACTGCGATAAAATCGGTATTGTTGGGGCACTTCATTTAGACGGGTAGCGACTTTCTAGTGAATGTGATAAGCCACTTACTCGAGTATTTCGGGGGTCCTCTGATTGTTTGGTTAGCAACCGCAACGGAGTGATCATCGTCTTACATATTCGATTCGATAAATATAAGTCCATTCTAGCCCGAAAAGCTAGTGACCTTCATATAGTTAAGGACGATGGGTTGAAAGTGCAAGGTATATATCGTGCACATATAGACTCTGAATAGAGGGTACTATAACATGACAGGAAATCTGATAGGCGTATTCGCCTTGCGTCGGTGCAAGGGCGAGTGCGTCGATATTTGTAAGTCGTGCCACGATAACAACACGAGATTGCTTGCATGTTTACTTATGCAAATTGAATAACATGCTTGCCATGATAACATGCTTACAGTCTTCGAATATGCCATGAACTCATCCTAAGGAGAACATAAAAAGAGAAGTAAATTGTATGTTTGCATGAATCAATACAATACTAAATGTCGGTTTGTTAAGTGGGTTTTTGATCAGTACAGCGAGGACGAAAGTACTAATCCCCCACTAGTTTGTTAGCAGGTTCAGGGATTGGTCTGCTTGCGATGGAGCTTCGCTTGACGCATTGAGGCTTGGAATGTCGAAGCGTATTGAAGCGTGCGATCGCATTGACGGTCGGACTTGCAACAAGATTGATGCGGCCGAGATATAGAAGGCATGATGTATGGAACGGTGAAATCCTTTGTGGGCAAGAGGGAACTTGAGTGTTTTAGCCAATCTGGCAAATTCCGTTGGGCTATCGAAAGCCTTTGTAATCTCATTTCGAAAATCAATAAAGAGAATTGTTTCGTATACTCTGTTTTCCTTTCGTTGTTAATATCAACTCGAAGATAACCATTTGAGAACTTGTCATCTTGCCTTGCACGAGTGCAACTCCAGGCTCGGGCAGCATCACGCCCCCTTCGAGGACGATGATTCGGGTGATTCCGGGTCGGGGCGTGACACTAGCCGGGTGGAGAAGTATATTAGTATACATGTAAACATACCCAGAAATATCCTATGAGTCTATTCTTGAATAATAGCAGCTGCATACGATACGTGCAGGGTGTTGGATTTATCCCTTAGCCGTTTACATGTCGAAAGTGTATTTCAAATCACTTGTTAGATATAGTCTTGCCACCTTACAGTTTCTTGTCATTGCTTGTCTTGTGTACCATGTCTTCCTGCTTTTACTCGCATGATTACTACCATGAGTTTCTATTTATTCCTTATCATGTATCTCAGTATTATTACAGATTTATGGATTTCATCATTTATTGATTCTATTGTGAGATTATACTCGTTCCATTCCTGACTGGAAACCAATATTTTTTAGGTTGGTTGTGGCTTCACTTAGCATTGGCAGATACGGATGTACTTGCAGAGAGAAACCTAGAAATAGATAGCAGTTGTATTATTTTCATTAGTTGTGAGAACTTTGTATTTTTTTAATTTTAATTATTGTAAATGTTGTAATAAATTTAGAAATATGAATGAGCAATAAAGTTTATTTTGAACTATTATTTCTTGCGAGCTTGACAGCGTTCTATCGACGACTCTGTGGCGTAGGCTGGCTTGGACACGTCTTGTATCCGAAAAGCGGGTGCGGATCGTGACACGTAGTACGTTCTTTGATATTGATTTCAGCAACCTGTAAATTTAGTAGCAGTTCGTATATTTTTTCATATCGACTTAAGTTGTCATTGATTATCAAAATCAGGTGTGAGGTATGACGGAACTCAGCATCGACATACCTTCGATGACGTTGTCTATAGAGGGTGACAAAATCATCAAAGCGCTGATAAAACTGAGGATCAAATCCTGAAGCAGGAGCAGGAGCGTCTGGGACAGCCTGAGCCTCAGCAAGAGCAGTACCGGGAGGAAGTGGAGGTAGAGGATATTTCCTGGATCTAGTCAGCTCAGAAGATGACGAAAAAATAGGACATAAGGCAAGGTTGATCTCAAATCTCCTAAAGATAGCTGATAAATGCATGGGGTATAGAAGGTTACGCCCCAGGAGTTGTCATTACTTCGATTTACCATCATTTTTATGGTAACTTCAGCACCAAAGACCTTCTCTTCCAGTATTGAGCTCTGTGCCAGATGTTTGTCTCGAGTTGCAATCATCTGCTCTCTCTCTCTGCCTTCAATCGAGCCAATTCTGCCTCAACTTCACGAATTCTATCATTTTGTTGATAGATTCTCATGTTTGAAGTTTCATAGGCTTCTCTATGTGTCTCCAGCAGGGGTTTAGTTTCATTCAATAAAGCTCGCTCCTTGGCAACTTTGCTATTGTAGTCTTGGAGAGATTCCTTAAAAATAGTCTCCCGAGTGATGTATTCAGCTGATAAAGCTTCATACTTGGTCTGGATGAGACTTTCAAGGGTTTCACTTGACAGCCTTAGATATTCCTTGATAGGTTGTTCAAGTCCTTCTACTACTTTCTCCAAAGCTGCTGCTCTCTCAGCATCATTGAACATAGCAACATTCCCAATGGTGGGAGCAATCGCAGCCTTTAAGCTTTCATAATTTAAGCCCTTATTCAAGACCATCTTGATCAAGGCCGCTAAGGTTTTATAGAAAGCTTCAGTATGAATCTCAACTAAAAGATTTATTTCTGCACTGGAGCTCGGTGTGGTAGCAAGATCCGCTAAATCCTTCTTCTGAAGACTGGGGGCAGATGTCGTTGTTGCCTTGGTAGCAGGTTGAGCTAAAGCTGTAGTTATTGTTGTTACTATAGCTAATTGATCCCCAGGAGTTGTCATTATCTTTAGGAGTTCTCAAATCTCCTAAAGATAGCTGATAAATGCATGGGGTATAGAAGGTTACGCCCCACTTCCATACAACCAATCTTCCAAGCCATGAAGGTCTTAGGGACAGAGAAAGGAACACCAAAGTGAATGTGGTATATGAAAAACATTTCAAGAAAGGTAATCTCATCGGTAGATCCCTTTTTAGGAAGCAAGGCAGAATAGATAAAACGATACAACTCTTAAAAGTTTTGATTAAGGTACTTTGCGTATAACCTACCACTGTGAGGAACATGGTTAGGATGACAAATTGCAACCTTAAAGGAGTCAAGGGTCATCTCTTCGGGAAATTGGACTTTATGAATGTCATCTAACGCCTCGCCGATATCCGGCATATGGAAATACTCACTGAGGTCAGTTAAGTTGAATTCAATTTCATGTCTGGTGACACAGGAGTAGATACTACCGTCGGGTTTGACTTGCATGTTGCGGTAAAATATACGTACGACATTATCATAGATGTCACTAAAGGTTTTAAATAAATTCGGAGACTAAGTCTATCAAAAGTGGAGGTGTGCTCCTAAAAAATAGTAAAATTGATGTATCACCCGGGACAAATTTCTCTATAGCGAAAAGCGTTAAACCAAGAATCCGCTATATACAAACAAGGAAATAAAGACGAGTCAAATTCCTCTTCGCCAGTAGGGCGAACAGGACCGAATACGTTGACCGGTTCATATTCAGAGGTCGAAGACGAACCAGCTGCGGAAGCTACTTTCTTTCTCTTATGGAGTTTGGGAGCCATAGATGAAAATGACAAAGAGAAAGAAATACCTCAAGAGAATGGAGAAAGAATGGAGAAAGTCACCTTCTTGAGCTTCGTAGATCTAAGGATGAAGGAGGAAGAGAGCTTGGAATAGTTGAAAACTAGGGTTTTAGAGGATTTTCATTCGGGTGTAAAAAAAATGAAGGGGAAGATGGAGTTATATAGGAAGCTAGGGCCGGCTATGCTGTTCTTGAAAAACGAATCGACGTCAACCGAACTCGGTCTGAACTTGGTCCGAACTCGGTCCGAACTCAGTCCGAACTTGGTCCGAGTTCTGCCAGAGTTTGTCAACTTGTATTTCCAATTCATTTATGCATAATGAATTATAAATAAACTTAATAACCTTTAATTCTTCAATTTAGTAATATCCATTACTTTGGGTTAGCTGTAGGGGCCGGATCCCAGCTAGCGGTAGTCCGAAAACACTTGGCACCGTGTCACTTAGACTTTTACGTATTTTTAACAAAAGGGCCCTTTCGACTTATACCCAAAATAACTTCAATTAATAAATGTCAAAATCGTAAGTTATAATAATCTTTATTAAACATAATACATTATGAATCTGAAAATTCAAGTATGCCTAGTTCACGTTGAAGATAATTGAAACGGTCTTCAGCCAGCAGTTTTGTGAAAGTATCTGCTAGTTGATGATCAGTGTCAATAAATTCTAAGCAAATATTTCCATGTTGTTGGTGATCACGTAAAAATAATAACGTATCTTTGTTTGCTTTGTGCATGAGAGACAAATAGAGTTCATTGTCAAATTAATCGCGCTAGTGTTATCATAAAATATGGGAATCTTAGAATAGTGCAGATTATAGTCTTCTAAGGTTTGCTTTATCCATAAAATTTGAGCACAATAGTGTCCTACGGTGATATACTCAGCCTCAATCGTTGATAGCGCTATAGAATTTTGATTCTTACTAAACCAGAAGACTAAAGCTTTTTCTAGGAAATGACATGTACCGCTGTTATTTTTACGGTCTACTTTGCATCCTAGAAAATATGTATCTGAATAATCGATTAGGTCAAAAGATGTTGTTTTGGGATACCACAAGCCGACTGTAGAAGTTCCCTTAAGGTATCGAAAAATACGCTTAACAGCGCATAAGTGTAATTCCTTATGATTAACTTGATATGTTGTACAGATGCAAACGCTAAACTTGATATCAGGGTGACTAGAAGTTAAACATAATAAACTACCAATCAACCTCGATACTTACGTTGGTCGACTAGTTTCACTACAAGAATAAATGCTTTTCTTGACGGGAAAAAGCCGTCAAGAAATAGGTATCTTGACGGTTGTAGATCCGTTAACTAGGCGGAGTCAAAAAAAGACCACCTTTTTCTTGACGGTCGCTGGCATAGCTTTTCTTGACTGTTTTTGGCCGTCATATGAAGTAGTTTTCTTTATTGCTTTTAGCCGTCAAGATAGCAGTTTTTAGAAACCGTCAATGTAGGTGAAAACTTTTCTTGACTCCGGCCTAGATGACGGCTATTAGCCGTCAAGAAAACATTTTTTTTACGAACAAAACCCGTCAAGAAAAGCATTTACTCACAGGATATTATGCGGCATGATTTAAATTAAATTTGACTTTTAACAACCGTCAAGAGAAGCTAGCCAAAATACCGTCAAGAGAAGCTTGCCAAAATGCCGTCAAGAATGATATAATACTAATCAAACACACATAATATCAATCCAGAAGATATGCATACCTCAAATTACTATAAAACTCAATTTTCATATTAACAAATTGTATTGTTCATACACCAAAATCTTCCAACACGTCCCACCACAAACATCCAGCACTTGTCCAACAACAAAACATATCCAACATCTGTATGTAGTTTCCATACCACTTAAACATCCAAACTGTGATAATTATACAAATAAAACCAAAATAAGTAGCAAACCCGACCGGAGCACATCCCTTCCATATCCACAACATTTCCCTATTCACAGCATGTACCTTCATTTCTCAGCGAGTTTCTAAGAGAACAAGAACACAAACTATCAATACTTTCCTACATGTTCTTATATAGATATTGAACTCAGTATTACAGAATTATCAATATGAGGCATCATTATTGCTGCACACACAAGAACTCGAGACAATTTGAATCACTTGACAAGAATCTGAAGGTTGGCCATACTGAAACCATAACACAAATTACTTTCCTAGATTCCTTCGTACTAAAGAAGTATCAATATTAAATTACTATATGTCTTTAGATGAAAGACCAACTAAAATAAATCAAAAAATTTATTTGAATGTTCATTGTGAACAATTGTGCCTTTATCCAAAAATTCACCCAACATTTAGTCCTTCTGTAATAGAGAAGTTTATGAACACATGATTGGCATTATTACTATCCCTTCATATACCTGCTTGCTTCTATAAAAGTAAATTCTAAGTCATGCATATGAAGCTAGGGATGCATGTCGCTATAGAGTTCTACTTCTACCTTACTCCTAGTCTCCCAAATTCATGTGAAGCAATAGATATGATACTCAAAAGGCATAAAAAATGAGTGACGACATGAGATTATGATTGCTGCTACTGCTAAAAAACTAAGGCACATTTACATTATTCAAAATCTAGTAATGCACATCACGTACATTGATTTCATAAAGCAATGTCCCAAATTTCCGAACTTTACTAAAGAATACTGCTAACACATGCATTATTATCCTAGAACACTTTATCAAATCCTTTAGAATTTCCATGCCCTACGGTCTTAGAAACTATATATGAAACTATAGAAATACGTGAACATGTCAAGAAAAGTCACTAGCAAGAAGGTTTCTTATAATATACATCATAAATAAACTGCTGAACTGATAATTCTTTGAGTTTTTTGACATTGTCTAGTACCATCACAGGTGCCTGAATGCAAAGATAGGCTAACACAAGCTGGTCTAAAGATCTGGGTTCTGCTGAACTGATAATTCTTTGAGTTTCTTTGAGTAATGATTAATGTATACTTCCATGTGGGTCGATCCCCATCATTTTAATAGAAAAGAAAGAAAAAAAATGTTACAAGCCTTGACTAAAGGATAATGTTGGATCAATTAGGCAACGATATGACATGTGGATTATGAGATAATCCTTTGATATATTAAATTCAAGAGTCTCAAGTAGACAATAATATGTTGTACGAACACGACATGACACGCTGTGGAGACACTGATACAAACATGACTCGGTAAATATATAAGCATACGACATGACACTAGACACTTGCATCGATTAGTTCCCTTGACCAAGTTAGCCATGTGATGGTGACGTGACAGACATATGTAGAGTCTGGCCCAGACTCGGTAAATATATAAGTATAGGAGTTCATCTTATAGAACTTAAAGTATATGATAAGGGCATTCAAGTGTTGTTTACATGCATGCTCTGATAATGTTGTTAGCCCTTTTGGATTTCCTGGATACAACACAACTTCCAGGAAACCTTGATGTCATGTTTTTAAAATTAAAGGGGGTTGTCTCTCTCAAAGTTTGGAGGGTTCACAAAAGCTTTTCCTTATAATAATTACTAGATATTTATTAGGTTTGCCAGAAGATGGATTATCGATGAGAGGGTGGCCATTCATAAGGGAGGGGAAACTCTTCTGGTTTCTAACAAGGATTTTGGCACTTAATGAGAAAGAAAATATATGGACACATGACTACATGCTATGGATTCTGCAGTACATATCCTACTGTTGTCTGCAGTTTCAAACACACATAGGATACTCACTGGACTGACACTCTACAGACATACTGGCATACTGGACTGACACTTACATGCATGAAGTATGTCTCTACTTTTCGTGTCATAACTGACGTGTCTGATACATATTTGACACGACAAAAAACTTCAAAATGCACCGAGAGCTAAAAATCAGTATTGTGGCCCTGTCCTCGTGTCCGTCTGTATCATGTTGTATCATATATCGTAACTTACATGCATGAAATATGTCTCTACTTTGCTGTGTATTTAATCAGATTAGGATAAACGTTTACCTATAGAGTAAAAGGGAAAACTCACTTGATTCTTTGCCAGCCTTATGCCTCCCATGTTTAATGGCCTTAAAGTTGTTTCTTCAGCACCATCCTCCTCCTTAGTGACACAATCATGTTCCTTAGTTTTTGATGTCTCTGTAACAATCTCCTCTTCCTCAACTTTCTGCCACTTCTCCTGAAATAAGGTAATATAACTACAATCAAGAATATGGCAGTGTTCTTCATGGGACCCAATACCAAAGATTGTTGGGATCAAGTAACCTAAACAAGATCCTGAGCCAAACGAGAAATAAAAGAAAGAATAGATAAACAGGAGGAACCTACGAAGATTGCATAAAATTAAATGAATATGTACTGACACTAGACAATTTTAAGTAAATGATTATCGAATCTTTTGCCTAACAACTCTCCATGATCTGAAACAATAGTGAGTCCCATGGATAGGGACTTGTGAAGTGGATTGGGAAAATCATGAAACAAGAGAAAAAAAAAGTTTTCAACTTTTACATCAATGAGAAGTAAAAGGTGATGAACCGAGGATACATCAAACTACACATTTTTAGGTCCAAGTGCTGCTAAAAAAGGTTAGCTCTCTAATAGGACGATACACTACCTTCATACACACGTTTTGAGTTGAAATGTTTTTGAAAAATTAGTAATACCATGTATATAAAGAAATTATTTGTTTAGAAGTCACCACATCCAGGGAGATTCAAATTGAAGGCTTCTTGGTTTTATTATGCTTCAACAACCACAGCTAGTGCATATTAGTTGATGAAATGGATTATCATATGAATGCCTTGTAACTGTGGAGACTTTGGCCCTCATGCCCGTGCATTGTTGTATGTGTAATTTCCGAACCATGCGAGTTCAAAGCAACAAATGGTATATTACAAGCAAATTGTATGGAATCAGAATTTCTTGTACTTGTAAGAAACAAAATTAACATAATTCCTTTTCCAGTTCGTGTTGTTTAGCTTTTTTTTGACTCAGAGTCGAGAAAGTAAATATACAAATAGTATTTTAAACAGAGTTCACAGGAAATTCTTCATCTTCTTCCTAAAAATTCCAAAATCGACATGACTTGACATGTTGTCTATCTTTGCTCTACTTAAACAGTTGGCTAATTATGACGCGATCAAGTTGTAGGTGAAGGAGGCTTATCATAAAGAAAATCTCAGATTACTAGAGAGTATTCTGACCAAATGAAAAAGGAAATAAAAGATAGCAGCAACAACCAATAAATGTGTACAGTTTCAAAAATATATTATAGCACATATCACGACTAAGACATTCCAACAAATTATAGTTACAAGATAGCCATGCACGTACAATGTATTCATGCACGACAAACTTTTTGTCACTTTGAAGGTCAATTGACATATGATACAAATTACAGTTGACCATACATACCATAGCTCAATGGTGAATGTCCATGTACAGGTCTTGCATAATAGTTAATATGAAAGTACATGCTACCATTCAGTCAAGGAATAAATAAATAAAAACACAACTTTCATATTAGTGTCAAGCAAAAAAATTGAAATGCTAGTACAGGATATCAATGTTTAAACCTTAATAAGGCCTAAGTAACTTTCAAGTTGGCTCCACTTTACCTTGACATGTTTATATATATTTTAGATATAAGAACTTGAAGGTAAATAATTTTCAATCTTAATCCCAATTTCTTTATTCGTAATGAGTAACTGTACAACAAATGGATACACTACATACAGATACAGAGAAGAACCGCTTAAAGTTCAACTTACTGAATCAAGAAGGACGTTGGAAGTCTTAAAATCATGATATATATAAATAAATTAATCTTAAAAAAAATCATCGAGAATATAAGCAGAACAACCAATATTTTTGGGATTCTTAGGCTTGATCAGTCTAACACAATAGCTAATGAAAATTAGCTCAAAAGTTAAAGTCATCAAAAGAAGAGACCAAAAAGCAATCTTTGGAAAAAAAAAAAACTCAAAACTAGTTATTTTAGGTGTTTCGTGAAAGTTACAAGTTCTCTTTGTTATAAACATGTCATGTAGTTCTTAATTTGTCATGTAAACGGATGAGCAAGGAACCGAATTGCCTATGGTAACATTCCTTCGACGATCTGAACAACTTTTATAGACTCTTCTAGAGTAACATGTTTATATGGATCAAGAATATTACTACTAAAAAAATACATGAGAAACTTGAACAATAACAGTCAAAGTTATGATCTATCTGTGCATGTTATTATGGTAGAAAATTTTTCAGTTACTAACAAAAATTGAAAAAATGGCATATAAACAATTTATGTTAGATATGTCAGTAGCTAATAAGAATATATCTTTTAAAACTGATGACATATGTAGATAATATGCATATATGAATACAAAGAAAAATGATATGGTGAAATAAGGTTCTTATCTTGAGATGGCTCGATTCTAAAAACAAGGACATAAGATAGTAATTTATTCTCTGCACCATTTACTCCTAATTCACAGCACCCTAATTCCTTTTCCATCTATGTCCTCAATCGGAGCCATATTTTGGTCTTGATCAGAGCGTACAGCTAAATCCCCCAAAAAATAAATCCACCAATCAATTTGGGGACCATTTCTTGATTTAAAAATCACGAAAAACTCTAGGGTTTGATATTCTTACCATGAGGCAGAAAATCGGGTCCGTGGCCGAGTAGAAATCTTGGTCCTGATCTGAAACAAAGAAAACCCCGTCAATATAGATCCCAATCCTTTATATTCAAAACAAACTTAGAGAATCTCGTGTGTGTGGGAGCGTTTGGAGTGGGGGGATAAGCCGATTGGTTCACCTGAGCGTTTCGAGTGGGGGAGAAGCCTCGGTGGCCTCCTTTCTCTCATCGGTGACCTTAAAAGCGGCAAGGTAGCGGTAATAGTCCCCCTTCAACTTCAAATAGAAGACCTAGACTCCCCGGAGGCGGCAGAGGGAACGAGGCAAGAGTCGATGAGCAAGAGGAACCTCTTTCACACCGTGTCGTGCGAGCTCGGACTCGACGTGGGTGCGGTAACCGCGGATGAGCGTCGTTGCGGCGGCCAGGTTCTTGCAGACAACACATCACAAGGTGTCGACAATAGCTAGGGTTTACGACTAGTGTTTGGAAGTCTATGGTGCTAGGGTTTCAGTAGAGTATTGGGGGAGGAGGGGTGGATGGGGTGGAGGAGAGCAGATCTCCAGACGAGTGAAAAAATGGAGAGGATGTAGAGAGCATAGGCTCGCGGAGAATGAAAAAATGAATAGAAGCAACATGGATTAAATTGACCACCAAACCGTCAACCTAGAGGCTGCAATCAAAACAAATTTCAAAAAATTACTAAATGGCAGCTGAAATATGCACGGCAATTTTTTTGCACATGCATTACTTTATAAACAAACCGGCAAGTAATTTAATGGGTTTTTTTGACGCTTCTGCTAAAACCGTCAAGTATCCTGGTAAAATTTTAATAGATAACATAAAAAAGGGTATTTTCTTAACGTATGTCTAAAACCGTCAAGATGACCTCTATTCTTGACGATTTTTCACGAGCGTCAACAAATAAACCGTCAAAGAAGCCATTTTTTCTTGTAGTGTTTGCCACTGTCATCAATGTCAAGCCGGGTTGATGTAGCTATTGGAGTTTCGATAGGCTTTTTATTGTCGAAGTCATACTTCTTCAGTAAATTCTTCGTATACTTGGCTTGGTTGATGAATGTTCCCTGTGAGTGTTGTTTGATCTGGAGTCCTTGGAAGTAGTTTAGCTCTCCCATCATACTCATTTTAAACTCACTCTGCATACACTTAGCAAATTCTTGACAGAGTTTTTCATTAGTAGAACCGAATATTATGTCATCTACATAAATTTGCACAAGAAGAATAGCAATACTGAAGACTTGATAAATAAAGTCGTATCAACTCTTCCTTTTGAAAAACCATTTTCAAGTAGAAATGCACTTAGGCGTTCATACCAAGCACAAGGTGCTTGTTTGAGTCCATAGAGTACTTTCCTAAGTTTGAAGTTGTGATCGGGTTTTTAAAAATCTTCATAACCAGGGGATTGTTTCACAAAAACTTCTTCTTTCAAAAATCTATTTAAAAATACACTTTTCACGCCCATTTGAAATAGTTTAAAATTGTGAAAACATGCAAATACACAAAACATGCAGATAACTTCTAGTCTACCAATAGGAGCATATGTCTCGTCATAATCAATACCTTCCTCTGGATTATAACCTTGTGCCACTAGACGTGCTTTGTTGTGTAGAACTTGCCCATCCTCACTTAATTTATTTTGGAACACTCATTTGATACCAATTATCGATTGACCAATAGGTTCAGGAACAACTTCTCAAACTTGGTTTCTCTTAAATTGATTAAGTTCCTCTTGCATGGCATTAATCCAAAATTCATCATTAAAAGCATCTGCTACTGTCTTAGGTTCTACTTGAGATATAAAAGCTACATTGGTTGCTATATCAGTGTCCTTTGTAGAAGAACGTGTACTTACACCTTTTGGTACATCACCTATGATGAGCGTCTCTGGATGATCTGGCAAGAATTTTCAAGATTTAAACATTTATGTTAGATCTTCCATAGGGCTCTCCTTGGTAGCAGTATTTTTAGATGATTTGGATTTAATCTGTGCATCTTCATCATCATTGTCGCTAGATCTGTGACTATTGAGCTCATCAACGGTAACGTTAATAGATTCTTCAACAATCATAGATCTTTTATTAAAAACTCTATATCCCTTACTCCTGGCAGCATATCCAAGAAATATCCCTTCATCTGCTTTAGAGTCGAACTTATCCAAGTTATCCTTGGTGTTGAGGATAAAGTAGCGACATCCAAAACTTTGAAATAAGAGATATTTGGAATCCTTCCAAACCATAGCTCATATGGTATTTTTTTCGAGATAGGTCAAATTAACACGCTATTTAAAACATGACAGGCTGTCCTAATAGCTTCTGCCCATTAATATTTAGGAAGATTATGTTGATTCAGCATGACTCTAGTCATCTCGCTTAGAGCATGATTCTTTCGCTCTATAATACCATTCTGTTGGGCAGTTCTAGGACAAGAAAACTCGTGGTAATATCCACTATCATCACAAAACTTTTTAAAATCAACATTTACGAATTCGCCACCATGATCACTTCAGATACGAGTAATCATGAAGCCTTTTTCATATTGTACCTTTTTACAAAATATCTGAAATTCAAAAATAGCATCACTTTTATTTGATAAAAAGTAAACCCATATATAACGAAAGAAATTATCAACAATCACAAAAGCGTAGAGCTTACCGCCAAGACTAGCAACTCTACTAGGACCAAATAATTCCATATGAATTAACTGCAAGGGTCTATAAGTACTTACTACATTGATGGATTTAAAAGATGACCTAGTTGCCTTGTTCTTTTCATAGTCAGCACATACCATGCCTCTTTTGAATGTGATTTTGGGAAGTCCTTTTACCAACTTTTTGGTGCATAGCCGTGAGATAGTATCCATATTGGCATGTCCTAGCCTCATGTGTCGTAGCCAACTTTTATCTTGATTTGCTACTAGGCACCTTCCTGCATTGTTAGTACTTTCTAAAAAGAAAACATAAATGGGGTCTTCCTTAATCCCTTCATATACGGGATTACCAGATGACATTTCAATACAGAGCATTTGTTTTTTACAAAGTTAATACCATAACCATTATCTACCAAGTGACTTATGCTCAGTAGATTATGTTTCAACTCTGTAACTAGACAAACGTCTTTTATTACTGGGTAAGGAGACATACCAACAGTTCCATTTCCAATTATATCACCTCTTAAGTTATTTTTGAAGGAAACGTATCCTTCTTTCTTCATCGATAGCGTAGCGAACAAAGATGCATCACCAGTCATGTGCTGCGAACATCCGCTATCGAGGATCCACTTGCTTCTAGCATGAGAGGGTTGAGTGTCCACCTACAGAATGAGTAGATAAATCCTTTGGTACCAATTTCTTGAAGGGTCCATTTTTATTAGTTCTAGGTATCCAAACAAGTATATGATTGTCAACAAGTTTTTTTGCTAGACAATACTATGATATGTGCACGTGAGTACCACAGTACGTCCAAGTAAGTTTTGAAAAAGTGTTCTTTGTTTCTGTGTTGACATGCATTTGTGTCTTCTTTGAAAACCTATAAGTGAATGCATACTTATGATTAATGTGTTGCTTGCATGCTTTCTGTGGTTTAGTCCTCTTAGTTGTATGCTTAGCATTAGGTCTAACCTTAGGCTGTGTCACAGGAATGGCCTATTTGCCTAACTTGATCTCTAAATTTTTAGAGACCACACAAGACTCCTCATATTTGGCAGTCATATCAACTAGTCTTTGCTCTGTGACTAAGTGTCTCTTCTTCTCTATGTCATAAAGCTCTTATATTTTGACAGTCTTTTTCTTTCTTTTCGATGGTGAGGACAGCCTCATGATAGTCTACTTTGAGCTTGGCTATCTCATTCATGTTACCGATAGCATATGTCTCTTTAATGTCTTCAAGAAGATTAGACAATCTTGCTACTTCGGTTGTGCATGCCTTAACCTCTTTGCGAGATTGCTTGTACTTGTCTAACACATTTTTGTGTTCTTCAAGTAGTTTGCTAAAAGTATTCTCTAATTCGTCGAGAGTAAATTATCATACAGAGTGTTAGATGATACCTTATCGAATGCCATAAGACAGATGTTAGCAGTGTTGCAGGGTCTGTCCTCTTCCTCTGATTCACTGGCATCACTTTCATGCCAGATGCTTGTGTTTTCATACTTTTGACCTATTGAAGCTTTCCTGCTTGATCTTGATCTATCATATGGACTGGTTTTCTTTGACAGTGGACAGTCCTTCTTTATATGCCCTGACTTCTTGCATCCAAAATATATTGTTTCCTCTTCATTACTTTCATAGACATTTTTCTTTCGGTTTGATCTCTCAAACTTTAAAAATTTCCTGAAGTTCCTTACTAGTAGAGCTTGCTCATCAACACTTGATGATTCTTCGTCAAAATCTTGGTTTGCAACTCTTTTGGCTTGTACTTTGAAGGCGGTAGATTTTTTCTTGCAGTTGTCTCTTTAAATTCTTGTAGGTCCAACTCATGGGCCATCAGCTTTCCCATAACTGTCGCCAGAGTCATTGTGGTGACATCGTCTCCTTCAATGATCGCAGTTGCCTTTGGATTCTAATTCTTAGTTATAGCCCGTAGCACCTTTCTGATCTTCTCATGGTTACTGTAATCCTTACCAAAAGATTGCAAAGGATTAGTAATATCTAGGAAACGAGTAAACATCTATGTAATTGACTCATCGGGTTTCATCTTAAATGATTCATATTCCTGTGTTAGTCTACTGATTTTGGATTCCTTCACTTGGGAAGTACCTTCATGAGTTACCTCAAGAAGTTTCCAAATATCAAGAGATGTAGTACAGGTAGAAATACAAATAAACTCTGCTTGTCCATTGCACAGAATAGTGCATTGATGGCACGTGCATCTAGACTAGTCTTTGTCTTTTCTTCGTCTGTGTATTTGTTGTGTGGCTTGTCTACAAGTACACCTTCAATCACTATTGGTACCAATTTCTTATAACTGTCAATTACTATAGACAAAAGATCAAAGTCAGGAGACTTTAGAAAGAAATTCATTTGTGTTTTCTAATAAGTGTAGTTTGTTACATCAAATAGTGGGGGTCTATTTGTGGATTGCCCTTCACCGTTGAATATTGATTTCACGGCTACCATATATACTTTCTAAAGTGGTATATAAGAATATAACATGCTCTGATACCAATTGTAGGACCGTTGAGCACCTATAGAGGGGAGTGAATAGAGTGTGTGTGTGCAGCAGAAAATAATCACCACTAAAAATTAACAAATTATATAATATATTAGGAATAAGAGACAGTAAATTAAATAGCAGTAAGAGATAGAAGATCAAACTCAGTGAACACCGCGATATATACTAGTTTCCCTCTAAGAGGACTAATCCAGTCACGAGTACTCTTGTCCGCTATTAATCCACTATTTGCAAGCTAAATGAGAGCTTGTTGTCTCTTTACAATACCGTGCTTGGCGATAAGTGTACGACCGACTTCATAACACCGTACTTGGTGACGAGCGCACGACCGACTCTGAAAACTCAGAACTTTTTTTACTTGCAATCTCTTTACAAATCTATAAACCAAAGACTCTAAATCAAAAAGAATGTTTACTGGCTTTGGCTAAGAGTAGTATAAGTGAAATGTGAAAGCTTTTAGATCACTGGAAAGACACTTAGAAATAGATAGAGGGAAGAGTGAATAAGTGATTAGAAATATAAAAATTCTTCTCTATTTATAGTGTTTTTCCTGACCGAACTCGGGCAGAATTCGGGCTGAGTTTGGATGCTAAGATCTCGCAAACGAATGTTGGATGCAGATTTGGAGGCAACAAATATTCAAAAATTTCTCAACCCGAACTCGGCCAGAGTTCTATCTGAATTCTGTCTAAGTAGAATAGGATTTTTGGGGTCCAAATTGCATATGGTTTTTGGGCTATTTGGATGTGTAGAATTTATGGAATTGGGTAGGCTTTTGGATTTTATAGACAAAAATAACCTAAGCCAGTAATATCCCGATCAATCTTACATTTATATTTCCTAGACTAACTAAAAGTAAAATACAGAAGAAATATAAAAAGACTCGATCTGAAATCCGATACAATGGCTTCTGGATGATGACTTGAGTGATCTTTGTAGACGCAAAATGTAGATGTAGTACGTTCTTTGATATTGATTTTAGCAACCTATAACTTTAGTAGCTGTTTGTATATTTTTGCTTATCGACTTAAGTTGTCGTTGATTATCAAAATCAGATGTGCCATTTAGGCAATAGGCCAACAATCCTTTGGATGAGGAACCAGGGGTCATAATAAAATGAGGGATTAGGGTTTGGATGCACTACAAGGGAAGATAAATTTGGTTAGGTCTGGCAGAATGGAAGGTTAAATAATATCCTTTGTACCTTTTGATCCATGGCCAAGAACAAAATGGGTTAAAAAGTTATGGAATAGCCATTGGATCCAATCCAATGGTCAAGAACAAAGGTGGAAAATTGGTTGTGGTACAAATTCTATGACTAGGTCTACTAGAGGGTAGGGGTTAGATTACATATTATCCTCCTATATATTGGATTTGGTCAATGGTCAGGGTTAAGCCGTGTTGGTGGATTAAACAATTATTGATGAAAAAAATATTAATTAACTTAGTGCAGTTACAAAAGGGGATTTTCTAAGAAGGGTTACACATGCACACAAACTTAGGTGGGTCAACTAGATATCAACCACACCACAAAACCTAGAAGAATATTCTATCATATCACTACATTAAAATATCACAAATAATAATATGTAACACTATTACCAGAGGAGGTGGAGTTTATGTAAGGTTTCTTTATTTTATCTTCTATCTAAGTATTTGATCATGATTTTTTTAATCATATATTATTTTTACTTCATTTATTTCACTGTTCATGATCGAGGACTTGTATGTCTTTAATGACCTAGTATTTATTCACTTGATGAAGGCACAAAATAAGTAGATATGCTATCTTTATATAGCATGTATGTACCTAAGTAATAATACAGGATGAGGATAGAGCAATAGTTTTGTCTTTTGCTTAGTTGTATCTCGTATGTATATTATCTTTGAGAAACCAGAGTTGTGGGAATGTATAAATGGATGGTTTGATGGTTATAGATATGAATATTCGCAGTTTATTCAATGGTTTAGTATTATCCATATTTTATCCTAGAACTTCATAGGAAACAATTGTGGATATGGATACTGATGTATTCTTACGACATGCAGTCTAGGATGTTTATTACGTACTTGGATCAACATATTCCGGGAGTAGGGTATGACACATATTTTAGTGGTGGCCCATGAAGATCCATATTTTAAGGAATGCAGATACATCCTATTAGGGATTGGAGGTCTGGTGTATTGGAGACTACAATCAGCCTAGTTGAAGATTCTAGGTTATAGGCTCTAGACCCTAAGAAATGTATCTTAGGAAACATCTAGCAAGAACCTTAGGATATGAGTAAGGGGTAGTACAAGATTGAAAAAATATCATTCAAGTTTATTTTGGCGATACTTTAGTATGATTTATTTGAATTTATTCATTATATGTATTTATTCTACGAACCTGATCTATGGGTTATTTCGTATTATGTGAGTATCTCATATACAGGTATAGTTTTGAATTATGTACGATATATTTCAACAGGGGTTCAACAAAAAGAAGATGCAGCCGAGGTGTATTTTGAGATGGATATTATCAAGTCATTAGAGTGCATCAGTCTAGGGATTCAAACACATACGTTTAGGGAGGTTATAATTGAATACTACCTGAATAGAGGGCTGGGCACCCTGAAGTGATCATCCTTGGAAATAGTATGAGGAGGATTATGATTTAGATTAGGGATTACTATAGTATGGTTATATGTACAGTGGCATAATATGTTTATTGTGTATATATAGGATATCATTTTTGTCCGATAAAGCTTTCCTTTATGTAAAAGCATATATATATATATATATATATATATATATATATATATATATATATATATATATATATATATATATATATATATATATTATTCATTTTTGATATAGTGAATAAAGTATATAGTTTTCTATTTTCTTGTGTTCTATATTTATCTTATGTATGACCATCTATTTTATTATTCTTTTGTCAATTATTTTCAATTTGAGAAAATAGTGGCAACATCCTATTTGGGTTAGATTTTTAAAATTTTCTATCCCCAATATGTCTTGGAACTAGAGAATTTTTTTAATTCTCAGTCAAATCCTCCTAACATCAGTTTGAATCGGAAGCATCCGGGATGATTCATATATTTCAGCAATTTAGGAAACCAATAATCAACAAGCAACTATAGCACTGGCAACAACAACTACAATATTGGAATAATTCAAGTCACCATCCCTTAAATTAGCAAGGAGCATAGTTGTATGTAGCTTTTTTAAGAAGCTAAGCCATATGAAGATCAATATAGAGGATTAACAAATGGTGTTTATGGTGTGGATCATCTTTTCCTAGGAATCAGTAGCAAGGGTAAACCAAGCATCCATAAATGGAAAAAGCAAAGTGCCTAATCTGAAGGCAAACCTAGAGGGGATGAACATAGTATGTGTGACAATTACCCAATAAAAGTAAGGCTAATTACCAACTTAAAAACAACACCAGCAAGTATGGAAAGGAATAGAGTAACAAATCATAAACGCAAACACTGCGATATATACTGGTGTCCCTCGTAGAGGAATAATCCAGTCCTATGTACTATTGCTCGACATTAATATACTACTTGTGAAATAAAGTATAACAGAAGCTTTGATCCGAAGAGCTTGCCGACTTCTTACAACCAGAAGCTTTGATCCGAAGGGCTTGCCGACTTCACACAACCACAAGCTTTGATTCGAAGAGCTTGTCTACTTCAAACACTGAAATAAAATATATAACTTGGAAACCAAGCTTTATAACTCGATTGAACTTCTAAATCCAAACTACTTTGGCACTAGAAGTCTAGGAGTTGGTCTTGGGAATAGGAAGATTTAAAGCTCAGAATAAAGTAGGCTTGAAAGTGAGAGGTGATTGAAAATAAGTGAAACTCATAGCTATTTATAGGCTAACAGGGGACCAAGATCGGGCAAACTTTGCTCCCCGACATTCCTAAATTTGAATGTTGGAGCCTTGATCACTAGGACGAACAAGTAAGCCAAAACTGGGTCTTAAGGGGTATAAGCCCACTTCCCGAATTTTTAATTTTTTTTTTTTTGTTGTTTTAAATATTTTTCTAGTTAGAAAATAAAGTTTACTTTATTTTTATAAAACATATTTTGATTAACGTGGAGATTTGTTAAAATTGTTTTAAAGTTGTTTTTGTATTTATAAAATTATATCTCTAAAAAAAGTATTAGATTTATTATCAATTATTTTGAAATCTTTTAAATAGTTTTTGGAATATAGATTTTATTTTAAAGCAATATTATGGTGATTTTAAGAATTGATATCAATCTAATTGATTGATTTAATTCCATGGAAAGATTTGACCAATCCTAATCCTTTCCTATCTAGGAAACCCCCCACCTATATATATAGGGGAGGCTTCCTTTATTTTTCTCCACAACCCAAAATTCTCCAAACGTCGCAATTATCGTATCGTGCGTGCACCGTGTACGTGTCCATCTTTTCCTTCCAGTAAATTCTATTACAAATACATCATCATCTCTGTGTCCACATTCCGGACACAAACCCCATATTTTCCACGCCATGTCGGACAACCCCGACACGACCAAATCCCTAAACCTAATTTCCAATTCCTAATCCACAAGCAAACCCTAACCCTAAGTGTCACGACCCGCACCCGAAATTTGGGCATGAGTCATGCGTACGCCCAGCCTACGCCGCAGTGTTAGCGGTAGTATGATGTATAATATCAATGATGAACAACCCACGCGATATATATTGTCTCCACTTGGGAGGACAACAATGTATAGCCAACAAATACTCAATCACGGCTCTAAGCAGATAATCGCACGATAAAAAATAACGAAGAAATAATAGTCTATAATTCAAAAAAAATAAATGAATTCTAAAAGTTAACTTCAAGGTACAAATGTCAAATAGATAACTAAATCCGGAGACAAATCTGTCCAAATGCCAATTAGCTAAACTATGCTACTTCTAGAATTAACAAGCTATATTTCTGTAGGGCCCCCTCCATAGTTCTCATGTGCTCCGTAATGGTTAGTGCACCTGTCGTCAAGCTCATTGTCTGAAAAATATTATCCAGTCAGGATAGACCAAGTACGTTTCTAACATAACTTCTAATAATTGACAAAGTCTATAAAACAGTAAATAGTAATAAAAAACATGATGAACAGATAAGTATAGAATCATGGACCGGAACATAGAGTGAATAGGCAAACATGGAAATAATGATAAGTTTAATAATTGAGAATCAATAATGAACAAATAAAACAAGAACCAGTAATGTATAGAAAGACTGCACCTAACAAGTGTTTTAAAATACCGCTTTCGACATGTAAACGATTAGGGGTAAATACGACACACCGCATGTGAAATATACGAGCGCTATCGTTCTAGAATAGACCTGAGGGGGTGGTTGCTAATTTTGGAGTGTTCACATGTCTGCTAAAGTATTTCTCTTCCCGACTAGTACTAATGGATCCAATATGTAAGACCAGCCAGATGAATATAAGTGATGTATGTAAAAGAGTCATGATAAGCCAGTCTAATAGGAACAATGTACTCATAATAGATCCACAAAAATACTACATCTTGTAACCATCATGTCGAGAATCAAGCAAAAAATTAATGTAAAATAATACTAAATGCATGAATCATAGAAGTTATCAAATATTAAAACTATCAAAGAATGTACTCGTCTGGTGTCTTGAGATGATGATACGGTTCTGGTACCACGTCCAAGTCCACGAAACCTATTTTATGAATTTATAATGTTAATAAATGATTTTAAATCAAAGTCAATCCTATCTATTTAATTATTATTTCTAGGTTCAATAATACCTACTTGGTATGTCAAACTTATAGCTATATTCATATACCTATATACACGGGGATGTATCTTGGTTTACCAACTCTTGATAGTAGAATACACCTATCCAAATACCCATGACACTAGGTACTAACCATTCCTGACACTTAGTCTCTTGACTCCTATGATACATTACTTATGGAATACCTACCCTAAGATTTCACACACACAGTAGTATATAGGTTCTTCTTAGCCTTTAACCTATCAACCTCATACTGTTCTGCTGCCAGCCATATTGGGACAAATAATTGCAGACATGTACACTGTAGATGTGCACATTAGTTGACCATGTTTTTATCCTCCCTAGTATAGTTTACCCAAACAGTTGCCTGTACTCATCCACACTTATGTATGTACTGACACTTAGAAGCTAACACTCACCTATTCACTGCACACTAACTGATACATGACTCAACTCTAACACCAATACACATGCTAGCTTTCTTAATAGTTTTCAAAAATCCTGGAGTAAGGGAGAACACCTACCTGTACATAGGTTTCCCTTTTAATACTCCTATCTTCTAACTATTCCGATACCCAATTCGACACCCGAATAGTATACAGGTTTTCCCCATTCCTTCTTGTCACTCCCGTTTCTGGTTATACGTATTTTCGTATGCGTATACGAGATTTCTGGCATTTATCAAGTGGACCATAGTTAGACTTGTTTTGCTTAGCCTAGTCTTGGTTTGATCTTGACTTGGTTTATTTGATGGGTTTAGTTCAATTTGATTTGGTTTGGCTTGGCTTGAGATGGAGAGGGTTGATATATAACCCAACTCCTTCTCTCTCTCTCTCTCTTCTCATTCACTTCTTCATTTACTTTTTCATCTTCTTTATTTACTCATCCCACCTACCAAGTCCTAGGCAAGTGCAACTTGCTTCATGATGGATCTCAATTTTTATTGTTCCATTCTCTTCCTTACTTGATTTTAAGTCTCTTTAAAACTTGACATTTTTGGGTTTGATGGATAGATTTTTATATATCTAAGTTTGTAGCCTTTTCGGTTTTCTTGGGTTTTGATCTACCAAACTTTATTATTTTCAAGTTTTCATTGTTCTATATTGTAGAGAATTCAATTTTACCCAAAATGGACCTTTGAAAAGTTAGATTTCGACTTGTTCTGAGGAAGTTATGGCCAAAATAAGATTTGGATATTTTCTGGTTCATATGTCCTGAATCTGGCAGGGACAATGAATAGTGCCGCATGGCTTGCATAGTGCCGTATGGATGCATAGTGCCACAGGAATGAATAGTGGCATATGGATGCATAGTGCCGCAGGAATGAATAGTACCATATGGATGCATAGTGCCGCAGGAATGAATAGTGCCGCAGGAATGCATAGTGCCGCATGGCTTGCATAGTATCGCGTAGATGCATAGTGCCGCAGAAATAAATAGTACTGCAGGAATAAATAGTGCCGCATAGCTTACATAGTGCCGCATGGATGTATAGTGCCGCTGGAATAAATAGTGTCGCAGGAATGAATAGTGCCGCATGGCTTGCATAGTATCGCATGGATGCATAATGCCGCAGGAATGAATAGTGCCACAGGAATGAATAGTGTCGCATGGCTTCTATAGTGCCACATGGATGCATAGTGCCACAGGAATGAATAGTGTCGCATGACTTGCATAGTGCAGTATAGTGCCTATTTTGGCTATTTTTGGCTGTTTTATGTCCTATTTGGCTGAATTGTGGCCAGAATTTCTCCCAACTCCCAACATAAAAGTTGTAGATCTTTTCCTTGGCTTCAAGAATATACTGCTAGAAATTTTATGCAAGTTTCTGTCATTCATGACAACGTAAGGATATACACGATAGTGGCCTGTTAAGGCGCACACTTAACAAGTAACAAGTAACATGACATGATAGTGGCCCTTTGTGGCACACTCTTAACAAGCAACATTGGCATGATAATACATGATAGTGGCCCATCGTGGCACACTCTTGATAAGTAAACCTAACATGATAATCTTGATATGCTGTTGTGACGGCTATCTTGACTTGCTAAGTAACTCTTGTCTTGACACTGTTGGTGTTTGTGCTTGTATAAGCTACATGTCTCGTCTTGCATCATATCCAGGACATGAATTCCTGGTTACCACGGTCAGGGATTCATACTGAATCTGACTAGGATAATGACTAGATTGATCAAGTAGTTCATGAAGAGATTTTTCAGCTACAGGCAGTCCCATTATCTGGGTGCTCTAATTGGACTTGTAGCCTGCCGTCGAGTAGGGCACATTTCCAGCATATTGTCATGTGTTGCACCCCCAAGTCACCTAATCCAACACTCTCAACTTACTACTGGATAACCTGGATTAAGTCTGCAGGGCTTGTGGCTGTTGGAACATCTCATTACATCTTGTTAGTAATTAAGCTTGTGATAACCCTAGTTAGTTAAAGTTTCAAGCCGTACTCATTGCTTGGCCATGATTGATGGATGGAGTCTATTCTAGAATTGTCTAGATAGTGCCAGTACATGGTTACTTCAGTGCATTTACTGTTATGCTTTACCTTATCGATAATCGGTCAGGGACTAAGTTCTGTTCAGGAGAAGGGTTACAACCCCGGTCCTTGTCTGGTTTACGGGTTGTAACTTGGTTACCGGAATAGTTCCTTAGTTACCTTATCGTTTATCATCACGATTTCTTTAACTCATGTCTTTTATTATCCTTTATGTCTCATGTGCTAATATGCTGGTTTTAGTTCTTAAGTGAAGCCTCCCTTGGGACACTTGCTCTTTGTGGGGTCTGACCCAGCTGGTTTTGTATGGCAAGATTTTGGAGTAGCACCCGAGGATCTTCCAGCCTTCCAGTCAGATGGTGAACACTAGACGCAACCCTGGTAACGAGTGGGTTTTATTTTGCTCTCCTACTCTATTGTAAATTATTCTTTTGAGGCGTTTAGCCGCCGAGCAAGTGTTATCTCATGTTGAATTTATATTTCTGTCTGCCTAAGGGCTGTAACATGATTGACAAATCCTAGGATTGATCATGTATGACTTAAACTCATGCTAGTCTTTGCATTTTGTATGACTAGCTTCATGATCATCTGAATATGTAATGTTTGGGACACCTTACTTTTATGTCTGATGATCTACCATATTGTTACATTACTTGCTTGCTTGAGATTGAGATACTAGGCTTGTTTTTGACCATCAGTGACTGTTGGCTTGTAGTAAACCCTCATCCATCTAGACAGCCGTGACCGTATTGCGAGTTGGTATTCACTTTAATGTACGTAGCTGGCTGTGTCTATCCCCTGTTCTCCAGTATTCTGGTTCTGGGGCGTGACACGGTTTAAGTAGAGGCCCATGCAGGTCTTGTAAATCAAGATGTGTGAGGGTTTCACTGAATAGATGTCTCAATCAGCACTTGCCCTTGATCTCTACTCGTGTCTTCTAATATTTCCTAAGTCTTGACCTGATCACATGTTTATATCCTCGATCTATCATTGTCCTTCCTTATTGTACCCCATTTCGTTTCTTCAGCGGCATTGTTCTTGGTCCTACCGATCAGCAAGGCGGAGCACCTCCAGTGGACCAGCAGTAACCTGGAGACCAAGCCCAGCACTCTGGAGCGACCTCCCGAGTCATACATTATGGGGATCTAGATCCCCCAGTTCAGCCAGTCCAGCCGACAGAGCCTGATAATGAAACCTTGGTGGGTCTCGTCAAGGAATTGCTTGCATCTCAAGATCGTTGGGGCGATGTCCTGCACCAAATAGTACAAGATGCCATGGGCAGAGTTGGTTACCAAGGGAACAATGCAGCCAACAGCTTCAAGCGTCTGAACCATCCTTTCTTTGACGACATTGAAGATGCTATCGTTGTTGATGCATGGCTTCAGGACATAGAAGTTATCCTGGAGGCAGCTAGGATTCCTGAGGAAGAGAAGATGGCTGTTGTGCTCCTGCAGTTATTGGACGTAGCCCACAGCTGGTGGGCGATGCTAGCAGTTGGATTACCGACGCATGTCTCATGGGTGGTATTTAGCAACAAGTTCCAGACCAAGTACTTCGATGCAGTAGCTCGGTATGATATGCATATGAGATTCACCAATCTTAAGCAGATAGACAGGACGGTCTATGGATATACGGCCGAGTTTCCTAGACTCAGTCGGTTTGCTCCTACCTTGGTGGCGACCGAATTGGACCGAGTCCAGCGATTCCAGCAGGGGCTCCACCTAGAGATCATTATATCAGTGGAGCAGTTTGAGCACCAGGCGTTTGATGCTGTCTTACGAGCAGCGAAGAGGCATGAGTATACTTCGTAGAGGATTGTAGATAGAAGCGAAGGACGGAAGAGGTCTCATGGGCAGATGTCCCAGTCTTCAGCACCAGTCCCGACAGTTAGGACTTTGACTATTGGAGCCCCTAGGAGGGCGACCACAGTTTCGTCGGTTTAGCACTCGACGCCGACATATCCTCAGCAACAGAAGCAGAAGCAGTCATCTGCAATGGGCTGCACTCATTATGGGAAGCCAGGACGTGTAGTATCAGAGTGTCGCAGAGCACAGGGATTGTGCTTGGCTTGTGGGGCACCGGATCACAAGATAGGGTCCTGTCCGAATAGAGCCAGTTCATCGTCATCAAACCTAACCAGTCTATCTATTAAGGGTCCAACACCAGTGCAGTAGAAGTACCAGCCTCCGAGGCCATTGCCGCCTCAGGCTCAGCAGTATGCCCAAGCTCAGATTCAGAATCGGCAGAGAGGTTTCCAGCGGAGGGGACCGGCACCAAGAGGACAAGGTCAGGCTATGGATCTGACCGTAGCAGAAGAATTGGCATCAGGTGAGGTGGTGGCAGGTACCATTCTCGTCAACTCTTTTCCAATATCAGTATTATTTGATTCAGGTGCATCGCATTTATTTATGTCTGCACGATTCGCAACACGGATATGACTGGAGCCCGAGTCATTATCAGTAAGGCTCAATATACTTACTGATAACGGTCTTGTGGAAGTAGATAGAATATTTTTCTTGTGTCGAATCGTAGTTCGCGGTAGAGAGTTTCCCGCTAGGTTGATAGATTTTTCGATGGTCGATTATGATGTGGTCCTAGGAATGGATTGGTTGAAGAAGCAATGCGCAAGAATAGACTTCCATATTGGCAGGATTATTTTTGGTATTCCCGACGAACCGAAGTTTTCATTTTTCAGGGGCGAAGTGGAACCTTCTCCCCAGTATTACGGATGGCAGTAGCAGTGGCAGTTCAGTTTCCCAGAGTAGTAGAAGAGTTTCTTGATGTATTTTCCGAAGAGTGTTTGCCATTAAAATATTTTTATTATAAATTTCAATTACAAACAGAACAGTGTTATAATGTAGGACTTAGACGTAGTCCTAGGAGAACACTTTTATTTATCTGGGTTCCTGTGTCGATGGAGCGAGTGGTAATGCGTTGATTCGTTGACGATCTGACGACGGTTCTCAGTTCTCTGAAGGTCTGAATTGCTCTGGGTGCTGGAGCTTGCGGAGAGGAAGAAGATGTTGAGTGTCTGTATCTGTCTCTCTCACTGTGTATGCAGGTCTCTGTCCGTAGGTGTCTCCGTGTGTGTGTAAGAAGGAGATGATCCCTCTATTTATAGCTTGCAGGCTGGCTGCTCATGCGCGCATATGTAGGATGCGCCTGTTTGTGGGGATGCCACGTAGTGATTGCTGATGGAGTAACATGGGCGATGCGCTCTGATTAAGGAGTTGAACCCTTCCTGTTGCATTGGTGGGCTACGGCCGAGCTGACACGTAGCAGTGTAGAAGATCTTTCTGTTGCTGAGATCTTGGGTGAATAGCACCCCTTCATAGGCTGAATCAAGTCAAAGGACACGTGTCGTAGGTCCATGGCTCAAAGATCTCGGATTTGGAGGAGAGTGATCTGGTAGGATGCGCCTGGGATTGGGCGCATGAGAAGACTTTGGCTTGTAACCTTTAGGAGTCACGGACCAGTCTGGGCGCACGGCTTTTGAGGCGCATGCGGGGCTTCAGTAGTGACTTGACCTCTGTGTTTAGGGATCAGAGAAAAGTCTGAGGCGCATGGCTTTTGAGGTGCATACAGAGATTTGGGCACATGGCAGCGGAGGTGCATGTTAAATGGTTGGGCGGCCACGTGGCTTGTAACCGCCGGAGGAAAGTAATGATGATGCTAACGTCAGCGACGCTTCGTCTTTTGAAAAAGCTGCTAACTGTCCAGTCCTCGGAGGACGTGCTGCCACCTCTGTCACTTGAGCATTAATTGCCTGATGGGTGACGAGCCAAAATGGGCGCATGGGTCCATGTATGTTTAGGACGCATGGATCTGTGCTTTGTTGGGCGCATCCATACGGGGCACTTTGGAGGCGCATCAGTACGATGTGCGGTGTCTGACCGGCGCATCCTTTTGTATGACGTGCCTTTATTGGTCCGACTGTTGCGTTCTTCGAGTGCTTTAAATAGCCGTTTTTGACTTGGCCGAATTCGAAGCGTCAGGTTCATCACCATAAATGCAAATTTATTGCACGGGATTCGGAGAGCCCGCCACTTGGCACATGGGTTTGATTTGCCCGGCCTATAAACAGTGGCAAGGAGAGAGTTTACTTCTCGTTCTCTCACGTCCTCTTGAAATAAACATGTTTGCTCGAGCACATTCTGTTGATGAGATGTTCCCGAGGGTGAAGTTGCGATGACTTGTCTTCGTTCATGCACTTGAAGGTGACTGTTACATCCAAAAGTCAGTGTCGATGGCTTCTGAGACAGGCGAAAGGTGCCTGTTGCATCCAAAGATCGGGATGCTCGAGCCTCATCTCTGTTATGCTGGAAGAGCCGCAAATCGGAATTATGGTGCCCCGATCATCTTCCTTGGGCTTTGGAGAGCTCCTCCTCCTGCTAGAGTGGGTATTGCCCATTCTGGTTGTGTTGAAAGCCTCATTTTGCCGCAGATCGATTGCGATGCTCTCCTCTTCCTTTGGAGAGCTCTTTCTCCCGCTAGGGTGGGGTTGATCGCCCACCCTTGTTCTGTTCAATAAATGCTTCATTAGTCGAAGCACTCGATCGGGTCGAAGTGGAGCACATATGCTGAGACTTCATGATGCGCATAACTGAGACTCTGAAGAGATGCGCCTGACTGAGACGCTGAAGAGATGCGCCAAACTGAGACGCTAAAGAGATGTACATGACTGAGAGTGCATGGCCTGTTGCTGCGCCTAGCTGTAGACTTAGGGTCTTTTCTTTGTAGAAATTCTTCTTTGTAAAGCCTTTTTATAGGATTTCCAGTCCTAAAATTCCATGCTTCTACAAGACCCCCATCAAAGTTTTCAAAACTTTTTATCAAGTTTTGGAATACTTTGAATAAGAAGCATGGTGGTGTCTTCCCTTTTTGGAATCATTTCGCAGAACCCTAAGCGGCGGCTGATGACTCCTCATCGATTTTCGCGTATGCCCAAGCCTATAAATAGGCGTCTGATGGAGAGAGAGGGTTCTTCTCTACTTTGTTTTCTTCTTCTCTAGAGTTCTTCTTTCGAAAAACCCAAACTTCTTCTTTTACGAGATGGCCCCTAAAACTCATCGCGGTGGTGCGGACGAGGCAAAGGAAAATAGCCTGTGGAGGCTGCTGTGGATGATGTCCCCAGGACGCTCGTCGACGTTCGACCGGCGGTGATTGGTGGGTTTCGTCGCTCTTTACCATACCTTTCTGTACTCGATAGGCTGTTTTTAGAACTCACATACACTGACGCACATGGACCTTGGGTCCTGATGATGCGCCGAAGCTTCCCTGCTGACGCGCATGGGTTTAGACCCTGATGATGCGCCGAAGCTTCACTGCTGGCGTGTATGGGTTTAGACCCTGATGATGCGCTGAAGATTCACTGCTGACGCGCATGGGTTTAGACCCTGATGATGCGTCGAAGCTTCACTGCTGAGGCGCATAGGTTTGGACCCTGATAATGCGTCGAAGCTTCACTGCTGATGCGCATGGGTTTAGACCCTGATGATGCGCCGAAGCTTCCCTGCTGAGGCGCATGGGTTTGGACCCTGATGATGCGCCGAAGCTTCTTTCCAGATGCGCCTGAGCCTTGGTTCAGTATATGCGCTTCTGATGAGAGCGTAACTCAGAATTTTTGTTGTTCTAACATATCTGAGTTTTTGACTTCTTTTGCTGATCGCTAGTGTCGATGACCATCCCGCTCTTGAACGAAGTGCTTCTAGATGCTGCTCTCTATCAGATGGGAGTAGATTATAACGAGGAGAAATCTGCCATTTCTGATAATGTGACTTTCTTGAAGCCTGAGTTCCTGTTTGGGGACCGCCTTACTTCTACTGAAGCAAAGGTGTTAAAGATCAAGAAAGATTGGTTCTTTACAGCCAAAGGGGGAGGGTCCCGTACGGCCTGCTGATAGTGTGGAGGAGATAGCCCCTGACGTCGGTAGTCCCTCCGAGCTTGAGGACGGTAAGGGTTTGCTGGAACCCCCTGTTGCTCCTTCTACTTGGGGTATGATATCGACGTCCCTCTCGGCTCCTTCCGTTCTTTTGGCTCCTCGGGCCAGCGGCGAAGTTCAAGCCCCTATTGAGGGAGAGTCCGTTGATGCCGAGGTTCCAACCTCGCAGATTGAAGTCGACGGGTCTTCTTCAGGTCCGCCGTCTAGAGCAACTCCTCCAACTTCTGCTATGACGTCGCAAGTGCTGGCGGATGCGGATGAGTACGTAAAGTTTATCATTGAGGCGGTGTACAAGATGCTGCAGAGGGGCGTATCGACAGTGATGAATGCCAACGGGAGTTTCGCGATGGCAAAAACCATGGCGCTCCCTCACATTGGTCTGATATGTTCCCACCAGGGCCATGACCATATGGCCGAGATTCTGGAGGTATCGGTGGCCGAGCTCGACCAGCTGCTTTACGAGTTTCAGAGTATCCAGCGAAATGATCTCTCCGCTCTGATAGAAGCAGAAAAGGAGAAGTTGATCGCTGAAACTGAGTCATCTTATCAGGCCATCGTGGCTGTCTGGGAACGCGAGGTGGCCGAAGCTGAGGCTGCGGTGGAGAGGCTACCTCAGTCAACGTAGGAGAAGGTGGAGTTGCGAGCTGGGTTGGACGCTAGTATAGCGGAGGTTAATGCCAAGATTCGCCTCCTTGATGACCAGCGGGCCAAACTCTTATTAGATGCTGAGCGAGTCCAGGCTGAACATGTAGCATCTAAGGAGGAGGAAGCAGCTTTCACCTGCAGGCTCTTTCCCTGGCCCAGCAGCGGCAACAGTTGACGAGAAGTATGAGGATGACACTTCCCCTGAGGCCATAGAAATGATACGTCAAGAAGCCGAACGCCTAGTCCTGGCGACCGCAGAGACTCGGGCGGAAGACTTGAAGCGTCGGATCGAAGGGCTTTCAGCCAATCCCGGTAATGCTTAGGGATTGTAGCCTTTCTTTTTTTTTGTTATTTTGTGTAATTTGCAACTCTTGCTGGGGATGTAATCCTTTAATTTTAAATAAAGAATAAAGAGTTTTGTGGTGTGTTCATTCTTGCTGTCATGAACTTGATGATTTGTGTGGACCTATTATCTTTTGTATACCTTAGTTTTTAGGTACAGATAATAAGTTTGAGAGAACCAACATATTTGCTCAGAGGTAATATGGACGTGGTAAATATAGGGTTCAAATGTCAAAATCTTCCTACTTAGAGGTGTTATGGACGTGGTAGGAGTGACTTTGGGGAGATACATGGAACTACTCAGAGGTAATATGGACATGGAAGTTCTGCGATCAATGTACGGCAACGCGGGGGTTATCTGTACGGGATGTTTACTCAGAGGTGATGTGGATGTGGTAAACATGATAAGCAGCATAATCCTACATGGTGTAAGATTATGTTTTGTAGGGCGTAGAAGAGCAACTCAGAGGTAATGTGGACGTGGTTGTTCTTCTACTGAGGATAGAACGCCACGGAACAGCTGGGTTCCGGAAGCGTAAGATTTTGTGGAAGGGAGGTGTACGTGAGCCCTAATGATTGGGTACACAGACTCCCTTGTTGGGTGGAGATAGAAGTACATGTTTGAAAGATGTCAAGAGTAGTACTTCTTTAGGAACTTGCCGTTGATGGGCATCATGAACAAGTCTCCATTGGGTTTGGCGAGGCGGTAAGCACCGTTTGAGTATACCGTCTCTATGATGAAAGGTCCCTCCCACTTGGGTTCAAATTTTCTTGGTGTCTTGTGAGTAAACACCATCGGCCTCCTGACTGCCAGAACCAGGTCACCTACTTGGAAAGTCCTCTGCTTGACCTTTTTGTTGAAAGCCTGTGATATACGGGCATGATAGAGTTTAATACGATGTTGAGCTATGAGACATTTTTCGTCAAGTGCCTCCAATTCTCGCAGACGGTGACGTTGATTGTCTTCTTCTGTGAGTTGATTTGTGATCGCTACACGGAGTGAGGGTATCTGGATCTCGAGAGGCAGTACCGCTTCGCTCCCGTAGACCAAGGAGAATGGTGTGTTGCCCGTCGGGGTCCGTACCGTTGTGCGGTAGGCCCAAAGGCATTCGCCGAGCTTTTCGTTCCAGTCGCGTTTGTTGGATGACACGACATTTTTGAGTAGCCTGACGATAGTCTTGTTAAACGCCTCGGCCAATCTGTTTGCTGCCAGATTGTAGGCAGTTGATGCCACGTTCTGAATACGATTCTTGTCACAGAATGCCAGTGTAGGAGTGTGGTTGGCTTGTACCCGCACCCACTGTGAGGGTACAAGTACGTAACAGCGCCCAGCCTACGCCACAGTGTCGGCGGTAGAACGCTGTTCTAAGTCTCTAACTAACCATTAACTCATGTAGTATATAATGTACTCATCATGATCAACTCTGAACGGAGGACAAGTATAAGATATGGTGTATCTCAATCACAGTCTAAGCACGATAAGAAACACAGAATTGTAACTAAGAATTTGAAGACAAAAATAAATACTAAAATAATAACATCTGAATAATCTCAAATACATCTCCAGTCTCAATTCTATACAACAAGCTCTAAATAAAAATAAATACAAGTCTACTAAACTAAATCCCGATCACTCCTGAGTGTCGGGGCCAAAGGCAGCTAAACTATCTCCTAGACAGTAACATGTAGGGCACGTGTCCTCAGGGCAAACATCTGTAAAATTTTTAACAGGTCCAGTCAGGACAGGAACGAGTACAACTCATCAAGAAAACCCAAGTAAATGACAGGGAACTATAAAGCAGTTATAAACAGTTTTATTGATGAATATGGCAGTTATATACAGGTGATGGTATAGAGAAACAGTAAGATACAAGGAAAGTAAAGTAACTAAACAAGAGAAGAATGATGGCAATGACGACTGTAAATAAATCTAGCTGAACTAAGGTAACATGATAAGTCCAGGCAGTAAATGTAAAACAAGTATAAACTGCTATAAATCCAGTACGGGATGAATCTAATACAAGATGAATCCAGTACCAGATGATTCTAGGTAGTGATCAAGAATCCAGGTGAGTCCAGCTAATCAAATAGTGTGTTTTAAAATACCAAGATCGACATGTAAACGGCTGTGGGTAATCAGGCACACCTCTCACTGATCAGGCGAGAGATGGCTATGCTTCCAGTAGATTCCAGTTGGAGCTTCCAGATTTGGGGTATGTCTACATGTCTTACTCAATATTTCCCCGCCCCGTAAACAAATGAATCCAGAATTCGACACGAGAATCGAGACAAGTCCAGCCAAAATATAATGATTCCAGAAATAGATTCCAGAATGATTCCAGTGATTCCAGTAATAGAGGCCAGATAACATGGTGAGTGTGTCGCATACATGAATCCAGAAATATCCATACGTGTGGTATCAGAGAATCACATAAAACTAAATAGAACTGAAATACAGTAACTGGCAAATAAATGAGAGAACTATCAGAGAATGTACTCGCCTGATACTCTGAAAAGAGTAGTGTAATGTCAGATGTCTGCACCGGAGTCACAATGTCCTAAATAGAACATTACAGGTTATAACATGTTTAAAACAAAGCAAATGATGGCTATGATACAATCTACATGCTTTCTAGGCCAATCTAGGTCAAAGTCAACTCTAAGTCAACCCTGGTCAACTGTCTAGGTCAAACTAGGTCCAAGTCAAACTTGGTCAACTTTGGGTCTACCCAAGTCAACTACAATAGTCAACTAGGCCAATACTAGTCTAGTCAAGTCTCACTAGGCCTACACAGCCTATTCTAGCAAGCACACTCAATTTCTAGGCTATACAAGCCAACCACACTCCTACACTGGCATTCAAGCCAGAAATACAGGTTTATGAGCCATAGGCTATATGCCTAGGCTAAACACATAGTCCATTACACACCCTCACACATAGACATATATATTAATATATCTATCTAATTAATATGGTAACACACATTATAATAGATAGGCCATATGTAATAACATATGCCTCTCACTATATATATACATATGTATATGTACAAAACATAGGAGGATAGGAAAACATGCATTTGTGTTCCAGTGTGTGTGGCAAGGTGTCAATAGAGTGTCAAAGGGAAACAAGAATACAAGTGACAGTTAACACATGGCTACAACATCTGTGTGTGAAAGGAACATTGAGGGTGTGTGTGTGATATAGGGATATTAGGAAAACATGCATTTGAAGAATCAACTCAGTTAATTACATTACAGGAATAGAAATGACAGTTGGTAGTATAAGTCATGGAAAACAAGTTTTGAAAACACATGCACAAGTAACCCAACTCTGCAAATTCAGTTTACCCATATCCCAAACTCAATTCATACTCTGGTTTCGAATCCTGAACCATCTCAGGGTTCAGTTCCTTATCCCAGGTTCATACTAACTCAAAACTGGAAAATAAATAAATAGTGTAATCCATACAAACATCAATTGAAAACAAACTCTAAACCAAGATCCCATTTGCTTGATAACAACTAATCTACCATACAGTCTATCCTAGAGTTAGCTAAAACATAGGTGTTCACAGATTTCAATGTCTGCATACATCTCTCAATATGGATAGAACAAAATATATCAACTGGACATATGATTTAACATGTAATCTCTCAACTGTACATTATGAAACAAGAACAACACATGTGAAAGGTATCTAATTTAGCAATTGATAGCAAAGTGTAAAAGGTGGACTGAACATTGGGGAAAAAACTGATTTCAAATCATACAACATCTCCACTCTAACTCACATCTACCTATATATGAAATCTGATATGTGAACCTGAGTTTTATGAAACCTACATGTACAAAACATAGAGACACACACTCAAGGGTAGCCTCTCAGTATTCCAATGTGCATGCAGTGAACTATATGTGCAAGGTGGATAAATGCATTATAGATTCAAACAAGGTAATGCAATGAACTTAGAGTAATGGATGCCTATGAATGTTGTCTAAGACTGAACCAATACAATCAGGAAACTAAATGGAAGGGGATGAACATACATAAACAAATCTGGATATCTGGACCTGAACATATATGAAACCTACATATGTATAAATACATATAGACACATACATTCAGGGGCAGCCTAGTGTGTCACTGCCCTGCTATAGGCAGGGCCTATGCCAGCTGCTACTGCTCTTGATGAAATGTAACAACCAGGCCAAGCCAAAGCAGGCCAAGCCCACATGCCCCTAACCTGGCATACACAGGTAAGAACCCCAAACACCCAATACCAAGTTCAAATTAGACTGTGCAATAACAGAACAAGGTGCGACAGTCACCTGTGTGTGATGTGGTGTGACAGATGTGTGTAATCTGGAAAACCATGTGTCAATAGCTTAGGAAATCTGGAAACTTGCAAAAGAGTGTGTGTCAAAGGTGCAAAAATCTGTGTGTGTGTGATAGGTAGTGTCAGTTAACAGGGAAGTGGCACTCATGACAGGTATTAGGAAAACCCAATGTGTCAATGTAATCAATTCCAGGTTTGAGTTGAACTGTGCACAACCAACCCAATCAATATCCCACATAACACAGGTTATAAGAATTTAACATGAAAGTTTTCATTCGAAATCAATTGTAAAACAGGGATTAAATGTTTGAAATCCAAGTTCAGTAAACCTGTGTAACAGTCTACTCAAGCAGTCCAACACATATTCGAAATCTCTTTATTCTAATGCAAAACCAACCTAACATGTAGAATCAAACTTAGCAGGAACTAACACACATGTGGGAATCAATTTAGTGGTTTAAACATCATCTAAAACAGGTTAAACAGGAATCAATTCAGAAAAATTCGAAATAGGAACATGTATCAGAGAATTGTGTAAACGACCCTTAAAAATCGAAAGAAAACCAATAATCAACAAGCAAGGTGTGCAGTGGGTAGGTATACCTCACACATGTCGTGGGGGATGTGTTCGTGTCCAGGAAACTGGACACGAACGTGTCCAAACAAAATATAACACAGCAGTGACACTGTTCAGGAAAATCCTCGTGCACGCGTGTCGATTAGTCTAGGACACGACACAGTGAATCATGGGTCACGTGCACGTGTCAGAGGGTAGAGGGGGTCTAGGTCTAGGGGTCTAGAACCCTGATACATTATCTCGTGTCCACGTGTCAAAGAAATTCGCGCGTATCAGTGAGCTTTTACGCGCGCGTGTGTGTGTGTGTGCACGACCCATGCCGATTGAATATCTCCCAAAATACTCAATGATAAGGCCTGAAATTTTGTGTGCACAGTGACAGTCATTGCCCGCACCCACATGCAAAATTTCATGTGTCGGGGTGCAGTGTCGTGTCCGCTAGGACACTCGTACAGCAGGACAGCCGTACGAGGCCAGTGCACAGTGTCGTGCGTGCGGTGCGTGTCCGTTTTGGACACGAAAAGTGCATAAAAACCAACTCAGTGCTCAACATAATTAATGTACACATCAAGAGCTATCCAAACATATAATTTGTTTTGAAAAACATTAACATTCAATCCATTGAGGCATTTCGTCGAACACCTAACATACCATACGACACGTGTCCGATACGGACACCAAACGGACACGAAATTCACCCAAATTTCAGGGACACCTAGGAAACTCCTAGATCTAGCCCTACATGCAAAGAAAACCAAAATTTAAATCAATTTGAGGAGTTTTACCTATAGGTGCAAAATTACAAGAAAGCTCCAAATGGGGGGTGTTCTTCTTGATGGCCAAAAGCTCCAAATTGATCCCAAACTGAAATGGCTCTCCACCAACAGTCCATAAACTCAATTTAGAACCCAATGCAAAAGACTAGGATGAAAAAGGAGATCAAATGAATAAAATAGGATTTTTTGGAAAGGGGAAACTTACCTCTCTTTTCTCCAAGTGTAGGAATGATAAAAAGGAGGCAACCCTAATGAATAAGTGTTTAAATAGGGTGGGGATCCCTATGTGGCTGCTCATAGGTTCATTAATTAGGGTTAGGGTTCACTAAATGGCCCATGGGCTTAAGTCATGATCAATTAAACCATTTAGTCATAAGCCATGACTTAAATTCACTAAACCAAATCCCCTCATTCTAAACCTATTCTCTAATGACTAAAATAGGTTAACTCAACCTAGACTAGGGTCACCATGGCTAGGGTTAGCTTCTAGGCTAGTCCACTAGGTCTCAACAAGTCAAAGTCAAACTAGAATTCACCAATTCAACAAATCACCAATAATTCAAATAAGTCAAAATGACCAAAATACCCCTAGGCAAAAATGATAATTAATCATGCTAATGACATGGTTAGGTTCTAGGTCATGCAGTCTCCCAGGTTTCACAAACAACACATCAAAATCACGAGTCATGACTAAAATAAATTCTTAATAGTTTAAAAATTATTAAAAATCACTAAAAATTATAATGTGAATCAAATATCAATAATTAATAATTAAAATTTCAAAATTTCAAAATTACCCTCATCTGGAAAATTGGGTGTTACAATCCTACCCACCTTAGAAAAATTTCGTCCTCGAAATTAAAATGATCGCATCCCTACTAGGTCAAACCCCCAGCAATCAAGGTCGAAGCAACACAATCCTACTGGTCGTGATTTCACAGTCTCGATCGGGGTAGCTACGCTATCTAGGCAATCACAAGCAATATCCTGGCATGTACTAATGGAATCACACAACAAGATGGAAAGAAAAACAGGAAGACAACCCTGCTAACCCGTCACCCGTAGCGTCGGTCTACTCGACTGTCAGCACAGAAGCCCTGCCCCTCTGGGGTGTATCCCTCTGTTGGTGCGGGGCACGGTGCTGCGCTACAGGTGGCCTAGCTCCCTCTATCTAATCCTTGACACTCAAGTAATATCCATCCTGATATTCCACTCAAATTCTCTAGGGCACCATCTATATGGTATCTATCCTGCAATCTAATAATCATACCCGTCTATCCAGAACCATGTCACCAGAATCCTTGTCACACCAGTAAGTATGGCTGCGATAATCCATAGAGTCCACAACTAATGTACATACATCTAGAATAATGGTATTTAAAATTTTCGCATTGCCGCTAGCTTGGCTGCGAAAACTTTAAATTCCCACACCCGAGAAATACATCCAAAATCGGACTCTATCTCATCGCCCAACCAACTGATATGGCCGTAGAAGACTCTAGATTCCATGACTGAGGCAACCTAGCCCATAATGTTATCTTGGTAGAAAATCAAGTCAATAATGAATACCAAGAATCAATTCAACGATGAACAAGGAAGATAGACAGATACTGTCAGAGTCAAATTTCGGGATAGTTTATAATGAGATTCTCAAGGGTCATCCCAGGAATCTTCTCAAGTAGTCCTAACTGTGATTGAGTGCCTCTCCGGTAAAGCCTATCCCTCCATCATATCGCAGGCCCGCAGCAGTACAACTAAGTCATCGTACTACCACGATATCGCACTACTGCGACTCTCGACCTGCATGGGCCACCACTAAAAACGTGTCACGACCCGTACCCACTGTGAGGGTACAAGTACGTAACAGCGCCCAGCCTACGCCGCAGTGTCGGCGGTAGAACGCTATTCTAAGTCTCTAACTAACCATTAACTCATGTAGTATATAATGTACTCATCATGATCAACTCCGAACGGAGGACAAGTATAAGATATGGTGTATCTCAATCACAGTCTAAGCACGATAAGAAACACAGAATTGTAACTAAGAATTTGAAGACAAAAATAAATACTGAAATAATAACATCAGAATAATCTCAAATACATCTCCAGTCTCAATTCTATACAACAAGCTCTAAATAAAAATAAATACAAGTCTACTAAACTAAATCCCGATCACTCCTGAGTGTCGGGGCCAAAGGCAGCTAAACCATCTCCTGGACAGTAACATGTAGGGCACGTGTCCTCAGGGCAAACATCTGTAAAATTTTCAACAGGTCCAGTCAGGACAGGAACGAGTACAACTCATCAAGAAAACCCAAGTAAATGACAGGGAACTATAAAGCAGTTATAAACAGTTTTATTGATGAATATGGCAGTTATATACAGGTGATGGTATAGAGAAACAGTAAGATACAAGAAAAGTAAAGTAACTAAACAAGAGAAGAATGATGGCAATGACGACTGTAAATAAATCTAGCTGAACTAAGGTAACATGATAAGTCCAGGCAGTAAATGTAAAACAAGTGTAAACTGCTATAAATCCAGTACGGGATGAATCTAATACAAGATGAATCCAGTACCAGATGATTCTAGGTAGTGATCAAGAATCCAGGTGAGTCCAGCTAATCTAATAGTATGTTTTAAAATACCGAGATCGACATGTAAACGGCTGTGGGTAATCAGGCACACCTCTCACTGATCAGGCGAGAGATGGCTATGCTTCCAGTAGATTCCAGTTGGAGATTCCAGATTTGGGGTATGTCTTACTCAATATTTCCCCGCCCCGTAAACAAATAAATCCAGAATTCGACACGAGAATCGAGATGAGTCCAGCCAAAATATAATGATTCCAGAAATAGATTCCAGAATGATTCCAGTGATTCCAGTAATAGAGGCCAGATAACATGGTGAGTGTGTCGCATACATGAATCCAGAAATATCCATACGTGTGGTATCAGAGAATCACATAAAACTAAATAGAACTGAAATACAGTAACTGGCAAATAAATGAGAGAACTATCAGAGAATGTACTCGCCTGATACTCTGAAAAGAGTAGTGTAATGTCAGATGTCTGCACCGGAGTCACAATGTCCTAAATAGAACAGTACAGGTTATAACATGTTTAAAACAAAGCAAATGATGGCTATGATGCAATCTACATGCTTTCTAGGCCAATCTAGGTCAAAGTCAACTCTAAGTCAACCCTGGTCAACTGTCTAGGTCAAACTAGGTCCAAGTCAAACTTGGTCAACTTTGGGTCTACCCAAGTCAACTACAATAGTCAACTAGGCCAATACTAGTCTAGTCAAGTCTCACTAGGCCTACACAGCCTATTCTAGCAAGCACACTCAATTTCTAGGCTATACAAGCCAACCACACTCCTACACTGGCATTCAAGCCAGAAATACAGGTTTATGAGCCATAGGCTATATGCCTAGGCTAAACACATAGTCCATTACACACCCTCACACATAGACATATATATTAATATATCTATCTAATTAATATGGTAACACACATTATAATAGATAGGCCATATGTAATAACATATGCCTCTCACTATATATATACATATGTATATGTACAAAACATAGGAGGATAGGAAAACATGCATTTGTGTTCCAGTGTGTGTGGCAAGGTGTCAATAGAGTGTCAAAGGGAAACAGGAATACAAGTGACAGTTAACACATGGCTACAACATCTGTGTGTGAAAGGAACATTGAGGGTGTGTGTGTGTGATATAGGGATATTAGGAAAACATGCATTTGAAGAATCAACTCAGTTAATTACATTACAGGAATAGAAATGACAGTTGGTAGTATAAGTCATGGAAAACAAGTTTTGAAAACACATGCACAAGTAACCCAACTCTGCAAATTCAGTTTACCCATATCCCAAACTCAATTCATACTCTGGTTTCGAATCCTGAACCATCTCAGGGTTCAGTTCCTTATCCCAGGTTCATACTAACTCAAAACTGGAAAATAAATAAATAGTGTAATCCATACAAACATCAATTGAAAACAAACTCTAAACCAAGATCCTATTTGCTTGATAACAACTAATCTAGCATACAGTCTATCCTAGAGTTAGCTAAAACATAGGTGTTCACAGATTTCAATGTCTGCATACATCTCTCAATATGGATAGAACGAAATATATCAACTGGACATATGATTTAACATGTAATCTCTCAACTGTACATTATGAAACAAGAACAACACATGTGAAAGGAATCTAATTTAGCAATTGATAGCAAAGTGTAAAAGGTGGACTGAACATTGGGGGAAAAACTGATTTCAAATCATACAACATCTCCACTCTAACTCACATCTACCTATATATGAAATCTGATATGTGAACCTGAGTTTTATGAAACCTACATGTACAAAACATAGAGACACACACTCAAGGGTAGCCTCTCAGTATTCCAATGTGCATGCAGTGAACTATATGTGCAAGGTGGATAAATGCATTATAGATTCAAACAAGGTAATACAATGAACTTAGAGTAATGGATGCCTATGAATGTTGTCTAAGACTGAACCAATACAATCAGGAAACTAAATGGAAGGGGATGAACATACATAAACAAATCTGGATATCTGGACCTGAACATATATGAAACCTACATATGTATAAATACATATAGACACATACATTCAGGGGCAGCCTAGTGTGTCACTGCCCTGCTATAGGCAGGGCCTATGCCAGCTGCTACTGCTCTTGATGAAATGTAACAACCAGGCCAAGCCAAAGCAGGCCAAGCCCACATGCCCCTAACCTGACATACACAGGTAAGAACCCCAAACACCCAATACCAAGTTCAAATTAGACTGTGCAATAACAGAACAAGGTGCGACAGTCACCTGTGTGTGATGTGGTGTGACAGATGTGTGTAATCTGGAAAACCATGTGTCAATAGCTTAGAAAATCTGGAAACTTGCAAAAGAGTGTGTGTCAAAGGTGCAAAAATCTGTGTGTGTGTGTGATAGGTAGTGTCAGTTAACAGGGAAGTGGCACTCATGACAGGTATTAGGAAAACCCAATGTGTCAATGTAATCAATTCCAGGTTTGAGTTGAACTGTGCACAACCAACCCAATCAATATCCCACATAACACAGGTTATAAGAATTTAACATAAAAGTTTTCATTCGAAATCAATTGTAAAACAGGGATTAAATGTTTGAAATCCAAGTTCAGTAAACCTGTGTAACAGTCTACTCAAGCAGTCCAACACATATTCGAAATCTCTTTATTCTAATGCAAAACCAACCTAACATGTAGAATCAAACTTAGCAGGAACTAACACACATGTGGGAATCAATTTAGTGGTTTAAACATCATCTAAAACAGGTTAAACAGGAATCAATTCAGAAAAATTCGAAATAGGAACATGTATCAGAGAATTGTGTAAACGACCCTTAAAAATCGAAAGAAAACCAATAATCAACAAGCAAGGTGTGCAGTGGGTAGGTATACCTCACACATGTCGTGGGGGATGTGTTCGTGTCCAGGAAACTGGACACGAACGTGTCCAAACAAAATATAACACAGCAGTGACACTGTTCAGGAAAATCCTCGTGCACGCGTGTCGATTAGTCTAGGACACGACATAGTGAATCATGGGTCACGTGCACGTGTCAGAGGGTAGAGGGGGTCTAGGTCTAGGGGTCTAGAACCCTGATACATTATCTCGTGTCCACGTATCAAAAAAATTTGCGCGTATCAGTGAGCTTTTACGCGCGCGTGTGTGTGTGTGTGCACGACCCATGCCGATTGAATATCTCCCAAAATACTCAATGATAAGGCCTGAAATTTTGTGTGCACAGTGACAGTCATTGCCCGCACCCACATGCAAAATTTCATGTGTCGGGGTGCAGTGTCGTGTCCGCTAGGACACTCGTGCAGCAGGACAGCCGTACGAGGCCAGTGCACAGTGTCGTGCGTACGGTGCGTGTCCGTTTTGGACCCGAAAAGTGCATAAAAACCAACTCAGTGCTCAACATAATTAATGTACACATCAAGAGCTATCCAAACATATAATTTGTTTTGAAAAATATTAACATTCAATCCATTGAGGCATTTCGTCGAACACCTAACATACCATACGACACGTGTCCGATACGGACACCAAACGGACACGAAATTCACCCAAATTTCAGGGACACCTAGGGGACTCCTAGATCTAGCTCTACATGCAAAGAAAACCAAAATTTAAATCAATTTGAGGAGTTTTACCTATAGGTGCAAAATTACAAGAAAGCTCCAAATGGGGGGTGTTCTTCTTGATGGCCAAAAGCTCCAAATTGATCCCAAACTGAAATGGCTCTCCACCAACAGTCCATAAACTCAATTTAGAACCCAATGCAAAAGACTAGGATGAAAAAGGAGATCAAATGAATAAAATAGGATTTTTTGGAAAGGGGAAACTTACCTCTCTTTTCTCCAAGTGTAGGAATGATAAAAAGGAGGCAACCCTAATGAATAAGTGTTTAAATAGGGTGGGGATCCCTATGTGGCTGCTCATAGGTTCATTAATTAGGGTTAGGGTTCACTAAATGGCCCATGGGCTTAAGTCATGATCAATTAAACCATTTAGTCATAAGCCATGACTTAAATTCACTAAACCAAATCCCCTAATTCTAAACCTATTCTCTAATGACTAAAATAGGTTAACTCAACCTAGACTAGGGTCACCATGGCTAGGGTTAGCTTCTAGGCTAGTCCACTAGGTCTCAACAAGTCAAAGTCAAACTAGAATTCACCAATTCAACAAATCACCAATAATTCAAATAAGTCAAAATGACCAAAATACCCCTAGGCAAAAATGATAATTAATCATGCTAATGACATGGTTAGGCTCTAGGTCATGCAGTCTCCCAGGTTTCACAAACAGCACATCAAAATCACGAGTCATGACTAAAATAAATTCTTAATAGTTTAAAAATTATTAAAAATCACTAAAAATCATAATGTGAATCAAATATCAATAATTAATAATTAAAATTTCAAAATTTCAAAATTACCCTCATCTGGAAAATTGGGTGTTACAAGCTTCCCCCAAGATCTTCTTTCTCCCCCGAGTGCCTTCAAACACTCCAGAGGACGGGACAGTTGTCTTGGTTTTCCTCGGCTGGTACTTGGATGAGGACGAGACCGAGGAGTTGCCAGTCACCTTTCGAATTAACGAGGAGTTAGAGATTACGTTGCAAGAAGCAACCTTTAGTTCTGGCTCCTCTTCAATTGACACCTTCTTCCCGAGGAGACGTTGGAGGAGTGTTGATGATTGCAGCTGCTGGAACACCGACTGCCTTGGTGGTGCGACTGCTGTTTTGCAACAACAGTCGATGGTAACTACAGCACAGGTGTGCCCTGTGAGGGGCGCATTGTGCTTATCAGTCGACTCTTCTGATCGACGCTTGTGACTGATCACATTACGCAAATCATTGAAGGAGAGTGCCACCTTCAAATCCCTATCAGGCGTATGGCAAGGCCAAGCGTCGGGGTGGTCAGGTGAATGCTGCACCCCCCGAACCAACGCAGAAGATGCACTCAGATCAGTAGTGGGGACACAACATTTACAGTGACTTGAACCAGCCACAGACGTACATCCTATGTAGGCGCTGGGGTTCAAGACCACAGAGTTTGCCTTGCTCGACTTGGTTACGAATGCAATAGATACGCCCAAGTGAGGCAAGGACTTTGAAGGTCGGCTCGTTTCTGGCACAGAAGCACCCGAGTCGACCTTATACAGCTTACCATCAGCAGCGCGTATGATCGTGAGCGCATGCTTCTGGTTTGCCGCTGGCATAGCACGTTTGAGGCGCATGGCCCATGCCGCCTTGGACTTCTTCGTACCAGCCTGCTGGGGCGCATAGTACTCAGAGTCCAAATTCTTCTCGCCACGACAGCAAGTGAGCCTGTCAAAGAGTTACTGCGCAGGGCGTTAGATGTGCAGGGCGTTAGATGCGCCCTTGCTCCGTCGGCGCATCTTCCTTGTCTGAGAAGGAGATGGCTGGAGAATGTGGTCAGCACCATGCTTTCCCGAGAGATGTGCTGCACCGGTGGGCGCATCCTGGCTGCTGAGGACGTCAGCAAGAAGGGTGGACTGCATCGGCGCATCCCCTTCAGTGGTGGTGCCATGGGCCTCGACCTTGCGCACCTAGACTTGGCGAGTATTTTTCAGTTTTGGCAGCCGCTTCGAAGGACTTGTGCTGCCTTCAGAGATGAACTCCTCATACGCCTGTTGATTGAGGCGTACGACCAGCGTTTTGTGGGAGGAGCCCACCTTCACGTCGTCGGATTACGACACAGCTTTTTCGGTGGAGGAGAAAGAGTTCCCCAGCAGAGTTGCCAGCTTGTTTGCCATTAAAAGCTTTTTATTGAAAATTTTAATTACAAACAGAACAGTGTTACAAGGTAGGACTTAGACGTATTCCTAAGAGAACACTTTTGTTTATCTGGGTCCCTGTGTCGATGTAGCGAGTGGTAATGTGTTGACTCCGTTGACGATCTGACGACGGTTCTCGGTTCTCTGAAGGACTAAGTTGCTCTGGGTGCTGGAGCTTGCGGAGAGAAAGAAGACGTTGAGTGTCTGTATATGCCTCTCTCACTGTGTATGCATGTCTCTGTCCGTAGGTGTCTCTCTGTGTGTGTAAGAAGGAGGTGATCCTTCTATTTATAGCTTGCAGGCTGGCTGCTCATGCGCGCATATGTAGGATGCACCTGTTTGTGTCGATGCCACGTGGTGATTGCTGATGAAGGAACATAGGCGATGCGCTCTGATTAAGGATTTGAACCCTTCCTGTTGCATTGGTGGGCTGCGGCCGAGCTGACACGTAGCAGTGTAGAGGATCTTTCTGTTGCTGAGATCTTGGGTGATTAGCACCCCTTCATAGGCTGAATCGAGTCAAAGGACACGTGTCGTAGGTCCATGGCTCAAAGATCTCGGATTTAGAGGAGAGTGATCTGGTAGGATGCGCCTGGGATTGGGCGCATGAGGAGACTTTGGCTTGTAACCTTTAGGAGTCACGGACCAGTCTGGGCGCACAGCTTTTGAGGCACATACGGGGCTTCAGTAGTGACTTGACCTCTGTCTTTAGGGATCAGAGAAAAGTCTGAGGTGTATGGCTTTTGAGGCGTATGCAGAGATTTGGGCGCATGGCTGCGGAGGCGCATGCAAAATGGTTGGGCGGCCACGTGGCTTGTAACCGCCGGAGGAAAGTAATGATGATGCTAACGTCAGCGACGCTTCGTCTTCTGAAAAAGCTGCTAACTGTCCAGTCCTAGGGGGACGTGCTGCCAACTCTGTCACTTGACCATTAATTGCCTGATGGGTGACGAGCCGAAATGGGCGCATGGGTCCATGCATGTTTAGGACGCATGGATCTGTGCTTTGTTGGGCGCATCCATACGGGGCGCTTTGGAGGCGCGTCTGTACGATGCGCGGTGTCTGACTGGCGCATCCTTTTGCATGACGTGCCTTTATTGGTCCGACTGTTGTGTTCTTCGAGTGCTTTAAATAGCCGTTTTTGACTTGGCCGAATTCGAAGCGTCAGGTTCATCACCATAAATGTAAATTCATTGAACGGGATTCGGAGAGCCAGCCACTTGGCGCATGGGTTTGATTTGCCCGGCCTATAAATAGTCGCAAGGAGAGAGTTTGCTTCTCGTTCTCTCACGTCCTCCCGAAATGAACATGTTTGTTCGAGCACATTCTGTTGACGAGATATTCCCGAGGGTGAAGATGCGACGACTTGTCTTCGTTCATGCACTTGAAGGTGACTGTTACATCCAAAAGTCGGAGTCGAGGGCTTCTGAGGCAGGCGGAAGGTGCCTGTTGCATCCAAAGATCGGGATGCTCGAGCCTCGTCTCCGTTATTCTGGAAGAACCGCAGATAGGAATTGTTATGCCCCGATCATCTTCCTTGGGCTTTGGAGAGCTCCTCCTCCTGCTAGAGTGGGTGTTGCCCATTCTGGTTGTGTTGAAAGCCTCCTTTTGCCGCGGATCGATTGCGGTGCTCTCATCTTCCTTTGGAGAGCTCTTCCTCCCGCTAGGGTGGGGTTGATCGCCCACCCTTGTTCTGCTCAATAAATGCTTCATTAGTCGAAGCACTCGATCGGGTCGAAGTGGAGCGCATATGCTGAGACTTCATGATGCGCATAAATGAGACTCTGAAGAGATGCACCTGACTGAGACGCTGAAGAGATACGCCAAACTGAGACGCTGAAGAGATGCGCCTGACTGAGAGCGCATGACGGTTGCTGCGCCTAGCTGTAGACTTAGGGTCTTTTCTTTGTAGAAATTTTTCTTTGTAAATCCTTTTTATAGGATTTTCGGTTCTAAAATTCCATGCTTCTACAAAGAGCTTCCAGGCATGCTCCCAGAGAGAGAGAGAGATAGAGTTCATCATTGATTTACTTCCAGGGATGGCACCAGTGTCAGAGGGAGACTACAGGATGGCACCTTCAGAGTTAGAGATCTTGTATAAGATGATTGAAGAACTTAGGACCAAGGGATTCATTCGTGCCAGTGGATCGCCTTGGGGAGCCCCGATACTTCTTGTGAAAAAGAAGGATGGTACGTCAAGATTATGTGTTGATTATCATACCTTGAACTCTGTAACAGTCAAGAACAGATATCCTCTACCAAGGATAGATGATTTATTTGATCAACTAGAGGAGCGGCAATATTGTCGAAGATTGACTTGCGATCAGGGTACCATCAGATCAGAGTTAGAGAGCAAGACATCCCAAAGACAGCATTCAGATTCAGATATGGACATTGGGAGTTCCTTGTTATGCCATTTGGAGCAACCAATGCGCCAGCCGTATTTATGGACCTCATGAATCGTATCTTCATGCCCTATTTGGACAAGTTCGTGATAGTGTTTATAGATGACATCTTGGTCTATAGCAAGAGTGAAGCGGAGCATGAGTAGCATCTCCGAGTGGTCCTTCAGATTCTCAGAGAACACCAGCTGTATGCGAAGTTCAGTAAGTACGAGTTTTGGCTGGATCGTATCTCGTACTTAGGTCATATCATCACCAAAGGTGGAATGGAAGTTGACCTCCAGAAGATAGTGTCTATAGAGTCATGGCCAGTACCCAGTACCGTCGCAGAAGTTTGAAGTTTCCTAGGATTGGCTGGCTATTACCGGCGGTTTGTATCAGACTTCGCTCGAATTTCAGCACCATTGACGCAGTTGACCCGCAAAGATATGCAGTTTACTTAGACAACAGAGTGTCAGAGTTCATATGAGAAGTTGAAGCAAGGATTGATGACGGCACCCATTCTCACGCTTCCAGACAGGACTGGAGGATTTTCGGTCTATTGTGACGCTTCCGGCAAGGGATTGGGATGCGTCTTGATGCAACATGGTATGGTAGTAGCTTATGTGTCACATCAGCTTCGTGATCATGAGAGGAATTATCCAAGCCACGACTTGGAATTAGCAGCGGTAGTTTTCGCACTTAAGCTTTGGAGGCGTTATCTATATGGAGATCGGGTGGAGATTTTTACCGACCACAAGAGTATGTGTATACCCAGAAAGATCTTAACATGCATCAGAGGAGATGGCTAGAGCTACTCGTGGACTACGACATCAACTTGCAGTATCATCCTGGAAAGGTCAACGTTGTTGCAGATGCGTTGAGCAGAAGAGCCGGAGTTTATTTTCCAACAGCACAACCAGAATTGTTAGCAGATCTTCAGAAGATGGAAATATAAGTAGTTCTTCCTACCAATGTGGCATTGATGGCCAGCATACAAGTTCAGTCCAGCATAGTTGAGAGGATCAAGATGGCGCAATCAGCAGATTCCAAGCTTCAGCGGCTCAGAGCAGAGTGTGAAGCAGGTCGGAGAGCAGAGTTATGTATTCGCGAAGATGGTACTGTCCGACATAGAAGACGTCTTTGTGTACCTAGTAGTGATATCAGATAGAAGATCATAGCAGAGGCTCATAGTTCTCAGTATTCAATTCATCCCGGCGGTACGAAGATGTATCGAGACATCCGTCAGCATTTATGGTAGAATGGCATGAAGAGAGAGATAGCCCGGTTTGTCTCTCGTTGTTTAGTTTGCCAACAAGTTAAGGCTGAATATCAGAGACCAGCTGGACTTCCTCAACCTTTACCGATCCCAGAAAAAAAATGGGAGCACATTACCATAGATTTTGTAACTGGTTACCTAAATCCCCAGCTGGAAGAGATGCTATCTGGGTTATAGTTGACAGACTCACGAAGGTAGCTCATTTTCTCCCCTTCAGAATTGGTCAGTCGACGGATCAGCTAGCAGAGATGTACCTCAGACAGATTGTCAGATTGCATGGAGTGCCAGTTAGTATCATATCAGACAGAGATTCAAGATTCACATTGCACTTTTGGCGGAGTCTTCAAGAGAGCTTGGGGACTCGTCTCAAGTTCAGTTCAGCTTATCATCCACAGACAGATGGTCAGTCAGAATGCACGATCCAGAGTCTTGAAGATATGTTGCGGTCATGTACACTCGACTTCGGTGGTTCGTAGGAAGATCACCTGCATCTCGTGGAGTTCTCCTATAACAACAGTTTTTATGCTAGTATCCAGATGGCACCCTTTGAAACACTGTATGGTAGGAAGTGCATATCACCTTTAGCTTGGGACGATGTCGGCGAGAGACAAATACATGGTCCAGAGATGGTTACGCAGACAATTGAGGTGGTCAGACAAGTCAGATATCATCTTCGAGTTTGCCCAAGATCGACAGCGCCATTGGACCGATTCTCATCGACGTCCCCTTGAGTTTTCAGTCGGCGACCACGTGTTCCTTAGGATCTCGCCTACCCGTGGCGTCATTCGATTCGGCGTGCGGAAAAAGCTTAGTCCTTGGTACATAGGGCCATTCGATATTCTAGAACGAGTAGGTGATGTGTCCTATCGTCTCACTCTTCTGCCGTCGTTACGTGAGGGACATGATGTCTTCCATGTATCCCAATTACAACGGTATATCCCGAATCTGAGCCATGTCCTTGATCATTCGGAATTGGTTGTTGGTACCAACCTTTCGTATGAGGAAAGGCCTGTATCCATATTGGACCGAAGGGAGAAGGTACTCAAGAACAAAACTATTAGTTTAGTCCGTGTTGCTTGGGGTCACCACTCTTTGGGTGAGTCAACGTGAGAGCATGAGGATGATATTCGCTCACGATATGCACACCTGTTTGACTCATAAGGTATAATGTCTTCCTTATGCCTTATGCTTTTAATTCCTTGCTTGCATGAATGATTGCTTGATTGACTGCTAGTCGTAGCTTGCTTATGATTAATATAGCTTGCCCCGACATCTCTAGTATCTTGATTAAATTTTGAGGACGGAATTCTTTTAAGGTGGGTAGAGTTGTCACTCTCGTTTTCCGTTATACGTATTTTCGTATGCGTATACGAGATTTCTGGCATTTATCAGGTGGACCGTAGTTAGACGTGTTTTGCTTAGCCTAATCTTGGTTTAATCTTGACTTGGTTTATTTGATGGGTTTGGTTCAATTTGACTTGGTTTGGCTTGGTTTGAGATGGAGAGGGTTGATATATAACCCAACTCCTTCTTTCTCTCTCTCTCCTCATTAACTTCTTCATTTACTTTTTCATCTTCTTCATTTACTCCTTCCACCTACCAAGTCCTAGGCAAGTGCAACTTGCTTCATGATGGATCTCAAGTTTCATTGTTCCATTCTCTTCCTTACTTGATTTTAAGCCTCTTTAAAACTTGACATTTTTGGGTTTGATGGATGGATTTTTATAGATCTAAGTTTGTAGCCTTTTTGATTTTCTTGGGTTTTGATCTGCCAAACTTTATGATTTTCAAGTTTTGATTGTTCTATGTTGTAGAGAATTCGATTTTACCCCAAATGGACCTTTCAAAAGTTAGATTTCGACTTATTTTGAGGAAGTTATGGCCAAAATAAGATTTGGACATTTTCTAGTTCATCTGTCCTGAATCTGGCAGGGACAATAAATATTGCCGCATGGCTTGCATAGTGCCGCATGGATGCATAGTGTCGCAGGAATGAATAGTGCCACATGGATGCATAGTGCCACAGAAATGAATAGTGTCGCAGGAATGCATAGTGCCACATGGCTTGCATAGTACCATATGGATGCATAGTGCCACAAGAATGAATAGTGCCGCATGGCATGCATAGTGTCGCATGGATGCATAGTGCCGTAGGAATGAATAGTGCCGTATGGATGCATAATGCCGCAGGAATAAATAGTGTCGCAGGAATGAATAGTGCCGCATGGCTTGCATAGTGCCACATGGATGCATAGTGTCGCAGGAATGAATAGTGCCGCATGGCTTGCATAGTGCCACACAGTGCCTATTTTAGCTTTTTTTGGCTTTTTTATGTCCTTTTTGGCTGAATTGTGGCCAGAATTTCTCCCAACTCCCAATATGAAAGTTGTATATCTTTTCCTTGGCTTCAAGAATATGTTACTATTCAAGTTTCTCTCATTCATGTAATAAAAGGATTGAACATGATAGTGGCCTGTTAAGACATACACTTAACAAGTAACAAGTAACATGACATGATAGTGGCCCGTTGTGGCGCACTCTTAACAAGCAACCTTGGCATGATAATACATGATAGTGGCCCGTCGTGGCGCACTCTTGATAAGTAAACCTAACATGATAATCTTGATATGCTGTTGTGACAGCTATCTTGACTTGCTAAGTAACTCTTGTCTTGACACCGTGGGTGTTTGTGCTTGTATAAGCTACAAGTCTCGTCTTGTATCATGTCTAAGATATGAATTTCTGGTTACCACGGTCAGGGACTCATGCTGAATCTGACTAGGATAATGACTAGATTGATCAAGTAGTTCATGAAGAGATTTCCCAGCTACAGGCAGTCCCGTTATCTGGGAGCTCTAATTGGACTTGTAGCCTGCCATCGATTAGGACACATTTCCAGCACACTGTCATGTGTTGCACCCCCAAGTCACCTAATCCAACTCTCTCAACTTGCTACCGGATAACCTGGATTAAGTCTGCAGGGCTTATGGCTGTTGGAACATCTCATTGCATCTTGTTAGTAATTAGGTTTATGATTACCCTAGTTAGTTAAAGTATCAAGCCGTACTCATTACTTGGCCGTGATTGATGGATGGAGTCCAGTTTAGTATTGTCTAGACAGTGCCAGTACATGGTTACTTCAGTGCATTTACTGTTATGCTTTACCTTATCGGTAATCGGTCAGGGACTAAGTTATGTTCAGGAAAAGGGTTACAACCCCGGTCCTTGTCTATTTTACGGGTTGTAACTTGGTTACCGAAATAGTTCCTTGGTTACCTTATCGTTTATCATCCTGATTTCTTTAACTCATGTCTTTTATTATCCTTTATGTCTCATGTGCTAATATGCTGGTTTTAGTTCTTAAGTGAAGCCTCCCTTGTGGCACTTGCTCTTTCTGGGGTCTGACCCAGCTGGTTTTGTATGGCCAGATTTTGGAGTAGCACCCGAGGGTCTTCCAGCCTTCCAGCCAGATGGTGAACACTAGACGCAACCCTGACAACGAGTGGATTTTATTTGCTCTCCCACTCTATTGTAAATTATTCTTTTGAGACGTTTAGCCGCCGAGCAAGTATTAGCTCGTGTTGAATTTATATTTCTGTCTGCCTAAGGGCTGTAACATGATTGACAAATCCTAGGGTTGATCATGTATGACTTAAACTCATGCTAGTCTTCGCATTTTGTATGACTAGCTTCATGATCATCTGAATATGTAATGTTTGGGATGCCTTACTTTGTATGTCTGATGATCTACCATCTTGTTACATTACTTGCTTGCTTGAGATTGAGACACTAGGCTTGTTCTTGATCATAAGTGACTGTTGGCTTGTAGTAAACCCTCATGCATCTAGACAGCCGTGACCGTATTACGAGGTGGGATTCACTTCAATGTACGTAGCTGACTTTGTCTGTCCCCCGTATAGAAGCATAAAATAAACTTCATAGACCAAGTCAAAGAAGTTGAGAACTTTACGCAAAGTCAGACTCTACGCAAGGTCCATTTAAAGACTCTACTGAGTCAGATTCATGCTCTACGCAGAGATCAAACATAGTCTAACTCTACGCGAGCTCCTTTACGCAAGAGTCATCCTCAAACTCTACGCGAGAGCGACAGGCTGTCCAGACTGCATTTAATGTGCGTGATACTATTCTGACAGAATAATTTTCTGACAGAACATTGCACAAAAGTCGAGAAGTATTTTGCACCAAATCTAACGCTTGTCGTTTAATGTGCAGATGAGCTACTTTACGCTCAATAGGCCGCTTCTTTTACGCATGAAAGTCATTTGAGTTTTTACGCTCAAGGCTATCTCAGCTACTTTTGTGTACGTAGAGTTTATTTGAGCTAGCTATACGCTCAAGGCTATTTCTTAGCCACTTTACGCAGGAAGCTTACTTTGGGCTATTTTACGCTCAATCTTTTCTGGCTATGTGAGAACGTATCTGCATACGTGGCTTTCATGCCACACTTATCGAGGAACGTGTGTACGTGCTCTTTCCATATTGTTGAAGTTGTGGGACACGTGTCACCATGCGTAGAGACTACAACTCTTCATGGGACACGTGTCATCACGCGTAGAGGTCGATTTTCAATCGTGGGTGGCAGTTACTTGCGTAAAGACCCAATATGTTACTTTTTACGCGCAGAGGGTCTAGTCTATAAATAGACTTATTTTTAAACAGAAAAAATAACAGATCACATAGAGATCGGAGCCCAGATACTTTGAGAGCAAACTGATTTTCCAGAGCATTTCTCTTCAACTTTTCTTCAAGAACAGAGTGAAGCAAAGCATGAAAGCATTCGACCTCGCCATCAGTGCCCAGTGTGTTGATACCTTTCTGGTGACTTAGTTCTTCCAGCTGTTCATTTTCTAACAGTTTTTTCTTCATCATCATCGTGTGGTCCAAGGAACAAAGTGATCGTTCTCAGATCAGACTTCCATAGCAATACTTTCCAGAATTTATTTGTACTTTTGTACTTTTTCTCGTTTTATTTCAAAAGCATTTCAAGGGCATTTTGTTAAGTGAAACAAAATGGCGACTCTGCTGGGGACGACTTTCTCCTCCGACGAGAAAGCAATTGCTCAATATGATGATGTGTCGATTGGATCGATAAAGAAGACTCTGGTTGTTCAATTCGACCAGACTGCTTACAAAGAAATGCTCCGAACTGGGGGTAGTACTCGCTGCTCCAATGTTCAAAAATCACGAAAGGTGCGAAAAGTTTGGCTTCCTAAGTCCAAAGCACCCTCTGATCTCCCTACTGTCTCTGAAGGCAAGGAAATTCTTCCTACTCCTGTTGTTGGGGCTCCCGTCTGTGACAAGGCAGTCCCTACTTCAGTTTTGCGCCCAGTGCGTAAAATTCAGTCTCCCGTCTGTGACATGGTAGACGCTCAAGGATTGCGCTTTACGCGTAAAGGCAAATCTCCTGTCTATGACGTGGCAGATACTTCTGTTTTGCGCTATACGCCTAAAGGCAAATCTCCTGTCGGTGACATGGTAGATAAAGTTCACAATGGTACTTTTGTACCTAAAGTGAACTTACCTACACGCGTGCAGCGTAAAAACAAGTCTTCTGTTACTATGACAAACAATTCTTTTGGTTTATCCAAGGAAAATAAAAATTGTGGCAAAGCTTCTATTTTATGCCAACAATCCTCTAATGCTGCTTTACGCAAAGTGCCTAATCTTAGGATTAAGCGCAATGCTGATGGTGTTCGTACAGCACAAAAATTAACTCCAGATTTACGCACACACCTCCAAGCGCATAAAAATGCACAGCTTTCTACCAATGAAGCTAGTAATCTTCTTTTTACGCAAGGGACTGGATATGTCTCTGTCCCAAATATAAAAAAGAAGATATTACCTTTCACTTCTTCTGATTTACGCGAGTTGCTTGTACAAAAGCGTAAAAACAGAAAATCTCCTGTGACACTCCTCCAAGAAAACCATCCTTGTGAGTGTCACCAAATTGTGATTAAATGTTGTTGTTCTGCTACTAAACGGTCAGTTTTCGACCGATTAAGCTACAACGTACCTCAGCAACAAGTTGATGACCAAGAATGTGAGTTGTCTTATGCATCAGTCAATATGGCATCTCATATCAATAGAGGATGACGTCCAAGACGCAATTCGTCCCGGACTTCAGGTCAATAAAGGTTTAACCAAATTCTTGACACTTTTGAAGGAGTATATCAACATACTCGGTCAAGAAGTCAATGACCTTTAAACATGCATTCTTCAGATTCAGAGGCTGGGGGTGCCCAGTACTTGGAGTCAGAAACTGATAGCGTTGATTCATACCTCTACACCAATCCCTCTGTATGTTCAAGGGAGGTTGAATCTTATGTTATTGGAGAAGAACCAGAGACGTCTACTTCTAATACAGAATAACGTCTTTCGGCAGTGGAACAATCGCTGAAGGACATGCTTGCTATGATGCAAAATATGCATCAAATAATGATGACTCAACAAGTAGTCCAACCAGCAGTGGTAACACCAGTGCAAGTAGCAGCACAAACTCAAGATAGTCAAGGGGTTGACATACCTTTGAATAATCTGAGTCAAGAGCCTGCTATTAATCAAAACTCCGTATCTCCTGATCCTCTTGTTCCAGAGGATGTATCACCTCCGGTGGGGGTTACGGTACATCCAGCCACTATTCAATCAAATGTGCGTCCTCAAACTAGTGAAGCTATTCAAGCAATGCGTGAGTTAAAAGCACAGTTTGAGGTTCTTAAGCACAAAGATCAGCTCCATAGGTTGGGGATCAAGCAACCTTATCCTCCCCATTGGAATGATGTGCCTTTTCCTCCCAAATTCAAGCCACAATCTATGGTATTATTTAATAGAAAAGCTTCTCCAAGTCAATATATTAATTATTTTGATATTATGACTCTGCATCTACAGAAGAATGATGCTCTTCTCACCCGAGTCTTCATTGGGTGTTTGACGGGTTCAGCATACGACTGGTATCGCAGTCTACCCGACAATTGCATATCGTCTTTTGACGAGTTTAAAGCAATGTTTCTCTCCCGTTTCTATGAAGGAGGAATGGACATGAATATGTCCTCCTTAATAGAAATTAAACAAAAAGAAAAGGAGGATACTCGGACGTTCATTGAACGTTTCCGACAGGCTACATTAAAAATGCCTCCTGGTATGCCAGATTCAGCATTAATTGATACATGAAAAATGAATCTGCGACCAACCATCACTGTTTTTACAGGCTCTCAATTCACAGATTGGACCTCGTTTATTATAGCAGCAGTTTCAGCTGAGACCAACGGTAGATTGGCTCGTGAACATGGGATGATCTTCGCCTCAGAAGACAAAGGAAAGAAAGCCTCTTCAGGCAACAACTCTAGTAATCGCAATGGAAAAGGAAAGGAAACCCTAGTGGTAAACCTTTCGAAACCCAAAACAACACCAAGTAATCCAGAGTCTTCTAAGCCGAAAGAAGTATACTCTTTCGATGACAGTGATATTCCTGGGATATTTCAATGTCTCGTGAAGAGTGGTAAACTCCAGATCCCAGAGCCAAAATGACCTAATGAAGTAGATTTGGTCGATAATCCCAAATATTGTATCTATCATAGATACATAAATCATCCCACGAAAGCTTGCTATGTCTTGAAGAAGAAGATTCAAGAATTAATAAATGCTAAAGCTATCGCTTTAACTAATGATGATCATACAGTCACAACCAATATGGTTTCTCTTCAATTTGGAGCTTTTTCTCCACAGCAAGTTCCTGATGGGGTTGTCCCAATTCCGAAGGCGACGATAAAGATTGTGAATCTTCCACCAGCCAAAGATCAAAGTGAAGGATTAGTGCCTCACACTTTAAAAAACGGTAAAATTATGTGGTTATACCCTGACTTAGTACTTGAAGTGGAACATGAAAGTAAAACTTCAAAATCCAAGAAAGGCAAAAAAGTCAGAACCTGCAATATGATTTCCCATGTTGTTACCACAGACCATGATGATTCTGATCATCTGTGGGATAGCATCCCTTTGGAAGATAGACTACGAGGTCTGAATATATGTCCTCCGAGTTTGGCTCCTCCTACCAAACTAAAGCTCACTCATCAACAGTGGTTAGCAATGAACAGTGTCCCTTTGTACAGGGCACAACAAGTTTTTACTGCTTACGAGAAAGCTCCGGTTGGAATTCTACCTCCTACACCGAAAGATTCCACTCTTGTGACTTCAGATGTTTTTGTTCCTTCTTCATCTGCCGGACCATCTGTTGAAAGTCTGCTACCCACTCACATGTACAGTCAATAATCGGTTCATCTCATGAAAAAAATGGGCTATGACTTTCAAAAAGCGGAAGGCTTGAACTATGGTAAAGGTATGCGAGTTCCTTTACAAATTCAAGGCCAGAAATCCTCCGTCAGATTGGGATTTGAGATTCCTCACAAAAATCCCCATAAGAAGAAGACTAAGGAAAAGAAGACTAAATCCTATAATATAGTACTTCATTCTCTTGAGTCTGAAGAAGAAGTCTTTGCTGGTATAAGGTCCGGAAAAGACTACCACAAAGATTATGAGGGAACTTCCAAAGAAGCGGAAGACACCGTTGAAACACAACCGACTCAGTCATCTTCTGTTCCTGCTGAGACAAGGCCTTCTAAACCCCCAGTAGTTGAAAAAGGAAAACAGAAGGCAGTGCGTTTTGATGCCCCGTTGAAGTCTAGTTCAAATCAAGGGTCAATGAAACCCTATAAATTTGACATACTAGTCCAGTTAGCCAATACTCTGACTAGGCTCTCTATTTTTGAGTTACTCCGACTTTCTAATGAAAGTCGAGAAACCTTGAGTGAAGCATTGTTACAAGCAGATTCATGCTTAGCTCAGCTCAAAAGTCCCGACAATATACCGGTGTCGTGTCCTCAATGCCACAGTGTGATGGAATCAATTCCTAACATTACTTTCACACAAGAGGATATGTTGTTAAAGCATAATCGACATGACAGGCCTTTATGTTATATAGGGTATATTGATTCTACTGAAATTGACAGGATTTATATTGATCCTGGGTCTTCTATTAGCATTATTCTTCAGAGTATGCTAAGACCATTGAGGATTCCTACTAGTGATTTGACTTACACTAGTACGACAATTGTTGGTTTCAATTCTAGAAAGAGTAAACCATTGGGGAAAATTCGTCTAAAGATTCAAATAGGTGATCTTCGAACTATGGTGACCTTTTATGTTATCAACTCAGATGTATCTTACAACATCCTACTCGGAAGACCATGGATACATGAGCATAATATTGTACCTTCAACTCTCCATCAATGCCTCAAGTATGTGGATTCTCAAGGGATTGTGAAGACTGAATTTGCAGACATTAATCCTTTTAAGTGTGTTGAAGCCTATTTCTCTGATTCAATACTCTACAAACAGGAGCATGTGAAGGAAATATCTGATATGGCTGAAGATCGACCGTCTGCAGAAGATCAATCTGTTTTAGAAGATTCTTCAGAAGATCAACCCTTGATGATTAAAATTAAAGGTCGAATTCAATCCCAACCTGTTAATGATGAACCTTTGGTGATTAAAGTCAAAGGAAGAACTCAAGCTACGTCTGATGAAGCTGTGAAGATTCAGATCAAAAATCGGGTTCAAGCCAATACTGGTGATCAACCTCTCATGATCAAGATCAAAGGACGTACTTCTCGTACAACTGATCCAGAACTACTGGTTATCAACCTTGGCAAGTCTACGCTGAAGACGGATGACGGTCCGTTAGTGATCAATCCAAAGCGTAGTAGTCAGTCTGTAAATGATGTAAATATTGATCACTCTGTATTCTCTCATTTTAATAAAGATTTCCTTTTGGAGTATATGGCTGTCAAATTTATTGAAAGAATGACTTTATCTGCTGATAATCAAAGTCATCAACATAAAACTGACATAAATACAGAGGAAACCTTATATATTAATCATAAAGAGAATTATTTTCCTCCTCATGTCAATGTTGGACCCTATGCTCAGAGGTTCCTAACATCTTCTCCTTATCTTCTACTTGTAGCCTCATCATCACAAGCTTGTGTAACTTATAGACGTCACGAAGAATTTTATTTTGTGATCCCGTCTAATAAGAAAAACAAGCATCAAATTGTGTTTGGCTTGGCCAGAAATATTCCTATTATTCAGACAGATAATCTCGTAGAGAAAGATAAGGAAAAAATCAGAATTGACAAATATAGTCAACAATCTCTTAAGATCATCCAGAATATGGGATATGATTTGAAAACTATGCTAGGTCTCAATCAAGGCAAAGGTAGACGGTTACCGTTATGTGGTGATCCGTTTTACCAAAAAACTCGTCATGGGTTGGGATACGATCCATCCCACATGTTTAATGAAGATATACAAGAAGAATTTTCTTCCAGTTCTTTACAACCCTCAGATTCTGAAGAAATCCAGTTTATTGAATCTGATACATCCCACATGTTTAATGAAGATATACAAGAAGAATTTTCTTCCAGTTATTTACAATCATCAGATTCTGAAGGAGTCCAGTATGTTGAATCTGAGCACGTCTTTTTAGTCAATATGGTTCAAACTGATGGTGAATCTGAACTATTTGAAAATGACCCTTGGGCACAATAAATGGATACTCAATGGGAGCTTCGATTTGAACAACAACAGCTACCTACAGAAGATAAAATTATTTAGATTGACGTTGGAGACGAAACTACGTCTAAGCCAATATTCATCAGTAAAAACCTTTCTGAAGATGAAAAAGAAGAGTTGATAAAGCTGATTAAAGAATATATTGATATCTTTGCATGGAGTTATGAGGATATGCCGGGTCTGGATCCCAAAGTAGCTACTCATAAACTCAATATTCTTCCTAATGCCAAACCTGTAAAACAACAACAGCGACATTTTCGACCAGATATGATGGATGCAATTGAAGCAGAAGTCAAAAAGTTGATTACATGTGGCTTTGTCCGTGAAGAGCAACACCCAGATTGGGTTGTCAATATTGTTCCTGTCATAAAGAAGAATGGAAAGGTTCGAGTTTGCATAGATTTTCGAGATCTCAATGCAGCTTGCCCAAAAGACGAATTTCCACTTCCTATCACTGATGTCATGATAGACAATACATGTGGTTTTGAACGCATGTCTTTTATGGACGGATTTTCAGGATATAATCAAATTAAAATGCATCCAGGAGATGAAAAGTATACTTGTTTTCGTACACCCCATGGAGTTTATTGCTATACAGTTATGCCTTTTGGTCTGAAAAACGCCAGTGCCACATATCAAAGGGCCATGAACAATATATTTCAAGAACATCTACGAAAAACAGTTGAATGTTACATAGATGATATCGCTGTCAAAAGTCGATTAAAAGATGATCACATTCAAGATTTGAAGACAGTATTTGAGTTGATGCGTCGACATCAATTAAAGATGAACCCCACTAAGTCTTTCTTAGGGGTTTCTAGTGGCAAATTTTTGGGATTTGTCATTACTTCTCAAGGTATTCATGTTGATCCTGATAAGGACAAAGCAATTCTTGAAATGCGTCCTCCACGTAATCTGAAAAAACTCCGTGGCTTTCAGGGTCGCATTGCTTATATCAGGAGATTTATATCAAATCTCTCTGGGAGATGTCAACCTTTCTCTCGTCTATTAAAGAAAGGTGTATCATTTATTTGGGATGAAGCATGTCAAAATGTAAAACCCCCAAATTTCTACTATTTTTATTTTTTTTTTAATTAAATTTGGTACTACTTTTAAAATTTTCGTATTTTACGTCGCGTAGTCGTATTGTACGTCGCGCGCAAAATATTGTTTTTCGTAATTGTTCGTCGAGTGCGAATATGTGCGAGCGTACATATTTTTAGAAAAATATTTTTTTCTATTTTTATAATTTCAAAATAATATATATAATAATTATTCTTGATATCGTGTCAAAATTTCTAAGTTTTATATTTTAATTATAAAAGCCTTTCATTTATAACAATTATTAATAATAAATAATTGTTATAAAAAATATGGAAAACATATATTACATTTCAATATAATATAGTTAATTTGTTTATTTTGCTTGAAGGTATATAAATTCTGTCGCACTAGTGGCAAAACTTTATTTATTTATTTATGCCGATTTTGAAAATAATATATACATAGATATTTTGTGCTAGTCGCATACGAGATGAAATTAATTCATGTATATATTTGAAATTTTCAAAATTATTTTATTATTTATCTTAATTATTAAAAAGGTATTTTAAAGATATTTTCTATTAATATCCAAATATTTATTGCAATTTTCGAAATTATTTAATATTGATTATTTTATTATTTATGACAGATAATTTGGAAGTTTGTTGATTTAATATTTAATTAGTTATGGTAATTTAAATTAAGATTCAATTATTTAATTTAGCTAAATGTTCTATGTATAAAATCTAATTAGATTTGGATTTGGATTTGAATTGGATTGATTTCATTTTAAAATAAATAGTGAATTATCAACGGAGGAAATTTAAATCCTCCCAACCCTTATCCAACTGGAAATTCCCACCTCCTATATAAGGAGAGGTACTCATCCATAAATTTCTACCGTCCACAAAATTCCCACATCATTGCGTGCATCGTGTCCGTGTCTCCATCTTTTCTACTAGTTTCCTCCATTACAATTACATTGTCACCTTCTTCGTGTCAACACACGGACACATGACATCATCCTTCCCCGACACCAAGTCCTAAACCTAAAACCCAATTCCTAGCAAACCCAGAACCCACATCCAGCCAATGCCACACATCCAACTCCTCCGTGGCCGACCCGACCAAGCCCGACCGAACCCAGCCACCACCATCACCCGTCACCACCACCCGTCGCCCCGTCTACACCAAACAACCACAGCCAACCCTCACCGCTGCCATCCCACCGAAACAGCACCTCCGTCTCCTCCGCCCGCATAACCAGAATCACCAATTAACCCAGCCAAATCCCCATCCCCTCTCTGCCGAACCACCAGTCTCCGACTCCGCCACCAACACCAAATAACCATGCCACCTCCGAGACACCGATGTGGCCTTCTTACCACACCACCAGCCGGGTTCCTCCGACCAGACACCACCTTGGCCGGCGACAGCCCCAACCATCAACCCAAAGACAAAACGAAACCCTAATAACCGCTCATCGTCAACATTAGTCACCTTGATCGACGCCCATCACCGTCCTCCTCCTCCTAGCGGCCAACCCGGTCGACGTCAAAACACCACCAGAATAAAAGGGGGGAACGAAAATCGGCCACCTACCTCCGCCCAACTGACGAGACCCTCCCGGCGACCTCGGTTAGTGAGCGTCGCAGCTGGACGTAGCCGCCTCGCCACGTCGAACGTTGCGAGCCTTCGGGTTCCTCCGCCCTCACCGCAACCATCGCCAGCGACGCCGACACCGAAGCCGACGCCGATCCTTGTTGCCGCCGAGTCGTGGCATCCCACGGTGAGTCTCCGTCCCACTCTTTTCTTCTTCGATCCTCTCTATTCTATGAAACCTCTTTTCACTATTCTCTCTCTTCCCTTTCTCACTTTCTAATGTATTGACTTCCTCGGGAACCGAGGATCGGTTGGGTTTTTTATATATTTTTTTCCTTTTCATTTGAGAACAAGATGCTATTGTAGTCAATACTACTATTTAATATTTATTAGTATTACTTATTTAACAATAGACATTTAAAATTGTTAATATCTTATATTTCTATGTATACATATTTGAAAATATACAGTATTAGTATAACTTGCTAGACTACAATTAGCATATCTTATTATATTTTTATTTTTATTTACTATATTTTGTTATTATTACATGATCACCAATATCAAAAATTTCATTTAAACAGCTATAAGAAATTACATGTCTAGTTTAGTTTTTAAAACCTAAAATATGATATTATATATATATATATATATATATATATATATATATATATATATATATATATAGGATATTATTAATGAGTTTTTGCCTTGAATTATTTTAGACTTTTTTTAAATAGATATTATTATTATTTTGACTAGTAAAATATCGTTCTCTACATAAAGAATCCTATTTTGACAACCTAGAGTTTTTGCCTAAAACAAATTATCACTTTAAGTATTTATCTAAAAACATACTATGTCTAATAAAATATTTTTTTAAGTATTATTAATATCTTCTACAAATAGTATAAGCAGCTTTCACTCCAAATTCTTCTTCAATTATCCCCATTACTCATAACTAATCATGCTTCCCTATTTCCTCGCAACTTCGGACCACGACACATCGAACATGGCTATCGAACATTCATGTCTTATCGGATCATCGCACCACACCAGGCGACACACCAGGCAAGACACCTTGCCTTTACTGTTTATTTTCTTGCTCAATATCATGCATGTTTTATTTCTTATAAGTTGTTCTTTCAAAACTATATGTAGTTGCAAATTACTATACTTTAGTTTTCTTTATGCATTTGGCCTAGAGTTAAGGGACCACCTTTGTTTGTCCGCATTCATTGGCCCGACACTTGTGTGCCACGATGTCACGTGTCTCATATAGATTCGGACTTGCGTATCGACCGTTGTAAGTCCCTAGATTTCAAAAAAATAGTTTTTTATAATTTTCAATAACATTTAATTTAAATACGTATTTTGTAGCGTATTTCGTATTTTCGTGGTTTTCGTAATGCTTTGAAATTTTTTCTAACTTATAGATTTTTCCTTGGCCGGCATACCGCCAGTATACCGGAGTATACCGACGGCATACCGTCCAGACAGATTTTCTATATTTTAGATATTTTCGATTTCAGATATTTTCATGAATATTGTTTTCGATATTTTGATGAATAGTGTTTTGGATATTTTGATGAATAGTGTTTAGATATTTTCGTGAATAGTGTAGATGCACCCTATTACCCAATGGATAATTGGTTTTGTTTGAATGGCCATGATTGACTTAGATTTTGACATGGATCACGATCCGACGGCTAAGATTAAATCCCCCTTCTATATATACCCTTTCACTTTCTCTCTCCTCTCTCTTTTCATTCTCTTCACTCTCTTTTCATTTCTTCTTCCTTACTCTTCCCTTGGAGCTTGTTAGGAGCTTGGCCTTGAGGTATAGAGTGTGGTTTCGTACCCCTCTTGGTGGTGGAGTAGAAGATTAGGCTTGGAACTTAACCTAGGCAAGTATATCTTGCTTAAAAGTAACATGACCATACTTTATTTTTGTTTTCCATAGAAACTAAAGTTTTATTGGCCTATAATTTGCTTCTTTAAATTGTTAACATGTTTAGTATATAGCACTTTTGGTTTTGATCGACAGTATTGCGTAGATCTGAGTTTCTAGATATGATTTTTGAGTATTTTGAGATTTTGATCTATCAAATGTTTTGATTTATGAAAACTAATACTTCCATGTTGTAGGAAATTCAATTCTATTCAATTTTGACTTTTAAAAGTCCAAATTTCGATTTAAAACGAAGTTTTTATGGCCGAAACAAGTTTTGAGTTCAAAAATCAACTTTCTGCGACGGTTCGGAAAATCCGTCGGAAATCCGCTGAAATTCGTCGGAAAATCCGAACTTTCACCACAAAACTTGCTGTGACGGAACGGAAAATCCGCCGGTAATCCGCGGTAATCCGTCGGATAATCCGGTTAGGCTATTTTGAATTTTTTTTACATATTTTAAGTGCTAATTGATCCACGCTATTTGTAATGTCATTACTTCGATTTTAAGTGCTAATTGTCAATACTATGTTAATTTAGCTAATTTATTATAATTTTTTCAGCATTTAATAAGTACTTTTGGTATTTTATAAAAATAGGAAAACAGAACCCATTTTCAGGATACATATGTTTGTTGATTTTTAATAAATATCTAGGAGGGTTTATAAATTCCAAAAAAATTAGTATAAATTCCTATAATTAACAAGGATCATTTTGGTACTTTATTTTATATAAAATTGAGCTTTTTGTCTATCTCAAAAATTGTTGGAACTCAATGTTTAGTTTGATTTATTTATTGAATAATTACGACTTGCGACTTTTTGTGTTATTTTGAGTTATGGCCGTATTGAACCTCACCCCACACTAGTGTAAAGACCCTAAAAAGTTAGTTATAGTAGTGTGTCACCCCACATTGGTCTCCTATGCTAAAGTCCCCATTTGGCTAGGTGTCCAATCAGAAAGTCGTATTGCACCAATTAGTGTCTTAGTGTTTTAGCTTAGTATAAAAACTAAGTTTGTGTATTTATTTCTACAGTGACGAGTTGCCAGACATCTATAGCATTTCTATCACTGCTTTGCTTTGCTAGAGACAAGTACTTTCTACAAACTTTACATACTGTTACATCAATGAACTAAAAATCCAACCATGTTAAATGCTGATCCTTGGGGTAGCAAGTTAAATATTCACATGTTGTACTTTCAGTTACTATCATGCTTAGAACAGTCTTTATGCATCTCTCACATGATTAGAACCTGGGTTATGGGGAAACTGTTAGTAGCGTACGTGATCATGCCCCCTTACTCGTACGTACGTACCGAGCAAGGTTGACATTTTATATTGTCACCCCCGTTTCCCTTATTTTGTATTTATACTCGTAATGGGATTTTGGCAGGTATTTCTATTTTTCTGGACTTGTAAAATTTTGGATTTTCTCGTAAAATGGGTTTGACATGGCTTGGTTTTATTTTGTGGAGAAGGATTGGTTTGGTTTGGTTTAATATGCTTGGAACACCTTAGCCTATGCTCCACCCTCAACACAACACAACCCACCCTCATTAAATCCCCACCAACCTTTCTCTCTCCTCATAACTCTTTCATTTACTTCTCCATCTTCTTCTTCCTCCTTCCTCCACCAACCTCCATAGGCAAGTGCACCTTGCCACCATATGAGAACCCTATTTTAATTGTCCATTAGCTAGATTAGGCCATGGTGATCAACATTAGAACTTGACATTTTGTGATTTGGAGTTTCCATTTTGCTAGATCTAGGTTTTAACCCTTTTCAGAAATTCTTGGTTTTGATCTATCAAACTTTGATTTTTTTTCTTGTTTTGATGCTTCCATGTGGAAGAGAATTCAATTTTACTCAAGTTAGAACTTTGAAAATCTAGATTTGGTTTTGATTGGACCAAGATATGAAGATTGGAAGTTTTTGGTGTTCTTGGACTTGCTCTCGGCCTGGAGTAGCAGAACTCTCGGCCTGCGCTCTTTAGCGCAAGGCCGATTGCGCAGCTCACCCTTTGGTAAACCGCGCATCTCCCTCCTCAGCCAGCGCTTCTTAGCGCATGGGCTGACTTGCGCTCGATCCCTTGGACTGGGCCGCGCATCCTTTCTTGGCGCACTGGACCCTGTGCCATCTAAGCCTGCGCACTTCGCCCCCTGCGCCATCTAAGCCTGCGCACTTCGCCCCCTGCGCCATCTAAGCCTGTGTACTTCGCCCCCTGCGCCATCTAAGCCTGCGCACTTCGCCCCCTGTGCCATCTATCCCCTGCGCCAACCATTCCTGCGCCATCCACCCCTGCGCAACCCACTTGCCCATGATGATTTGGTTTTATTTTTTGGACTTGGCTTCTCTTTTGTGGATTAGGTTCTGAGATCTTGTCCCACACAGCACGACTATCTTGACCCAACACGACCTGACACGATTTTCAGTATTTGCTATGACTAGTACGGTTTTCGTGATTTCTGTGATTTATGATCCTAGTACCTTCTGATTTTCTGGAAAATGACCCGATGGGGTGCATTCTTGACTTGTAACCTGATAACTTGATAGTGGCCCGTGGAGGTGCACTCTTGACTTGTAACTTGACTTGACTCGGCCTGACTTGACTTGACTTGATGTTGTTGCGACGGCTAACTTGACTCTTGTAACCAACTCTGACACCGTGGGTGTTTCTGCTTGCTTGCTTGTGCAATCCACTTGTCTTGTCTTGCATCATGTCTAGGACGTGACTCCCTGGTTCTCACGGTCAGGGATTCACACTGAATATGGAATAGGCTAATGACTAGATCAAACTATAGTTCATGAAGAATTTCCAGTCACAGGCAATCTCGTTATCTGGACGCTTTAATTGAACTTGTAGCTTGCCGACGAGTAGAGCACATTTCCAGCACACTGTCATGTGTTGCACCCTCTAAGTCACCTAAGGGTATATCGTCTCCTGGGCGATGTACCCAACCATACTCTCAACCAGCGGAAGGATAACTGGATAGTCTGCAGGGCTTGGGACTGGGAAATTCTCACTTGCATCTTGTTAGTAATTAGGCTTATGATAACCCTAGTTAGTTAAAGTAGTAAGCCGTAGTAATTGCTTGGCCGCTTGTGAATGGATGTTATCCAGCCTTGTCTTAGTCTTGTCTAGTCCCTATACCCGGTTACTCATGTGCATGATTGTTTTACTTATCTTTAACAATAAATGGATAGAGACACTACTATTCAGGCGAAGGGTTACAACCTCGGTCCTTGTTTGGTTTACAGGTTGTAATCTGGCTCCCGGAATTGTTCCATGTCCCTAGTCGTTTATTGTCCTGTTGTACTTTATTACTTGTATTTTCTTCCATTTTCTTATGTTCTGATATGCTGGCTTTTATTCTTATTTCGTGGCCTCCTTTGTGGCACTTGCTCTTTCTGGGGTTTGACCTAACTGGTTTTGTGTGGCCAGATTTCGGAGCAGCACCCGAGGATCTACCGAACCTCCAGCCCGATGGTGGCGACTAGAAGGAACCCGGGCTACGAGTGGGTTTTCTATTTTGTTTCGCTCACTCTATTGTAAATTATTCTTTTGAGACGTTTAGCCGACGAGCACCTGTTAGCTCGATGCACCTTTACTTACTGTCCGCCTACGGGCTGTAAACATGATTAACAAATCCTAGGGTTGATCATGTATGACTTAACTCTTGCTAGTCCTTGCATTTTGTACGACTAGCTTCATGATCAGCTGATATGTAATATTTGGGACGCCTTTTATTGTATATTTGGTGGTCAAACATCTTGTAACTATATTACTTGCTTGAGATTGAGACAATAGGCTTGACCTTAAGAGACCGTTGGCTTGTAGTAAACCCTCATATCTAAACAGCCGTGACCGTATAGCGAGATGGTCTTCATTTCAATATACGTAGCTGGCTATGTTCACCCCCGCTCTCCAGTATTCTGGTTCTGGGGCGTGACATATATGTATACCTTGTCGTAGGCGCACCAGCTTTATTTGTACGTATGTGCATCTATCGCTTGTTTTACTTGTACGGAAGTACATTTTATATACTTGTACCACAGTACATTTTACACCTATTGACGATCACGTACCTGCTACAGTTTTAAACATTACATATACATCTGTCTCTATGACATATGTGTCCTTGCCATGATAGACTATGTGATGCCATGTTTCCAGATATTCCTTTTATGTTCATTTTCATGTTTCATATGCTAGTTTGTTAGATTCAGTACTTGCTCCCGTCCTGACAGGATAACGTTGTAGGTGTCCTAACTGAGGAGGAGTTACTCTGCGACTCATATTATGGAGATACTGCCGAGAACCCAACTTTGCTTTACGAGGATGTACCTGCGGAGAACCTCGTCTAGTTGTCTATTTACTTTGGACTTTTGAGAGTAGTCATGTATTAGACTATATATTTTGTGACTGGACCTGTATCCAGCTTTACATTTCGGACGTGTACTTGGGACATACTTATATATGAGATGAATTTTGTGTTTGGAACATTTATGACTCTTCATTATTACTTATAGAACTGTTAGCACATTTAGTCTTATCTTGTTATCTCTAGAACAGCTTACTGTGCTTTATCTCAAGCACAGGCTGGACATGACTCGGCCCGGCCCAACAATTTGGGTAGCGGGTCGTGACAACCGTACATCGGTGCGTACATGACGAGCGTTAGGATATAACTACTAATATAATTGCCTAGGAGACTTAGCGGTTATTAGAAATATCGTGGTGTGAATTCAGCACGAGAAGTGCATGGGAAGGGGGAAGACAGTTATTAGGCGCAGGGGCTTTCACACATTTACTTTTCTCTAGTTGATATTTGTGACTCAGCTGAGAGTTAGTGTGCCGTGCATTTATTTACTTTTCTCTAAATGCCACTAGTGCCTCGGTTGAAACACAAATGTGCCGTGCATTTACTTTCCTCTAGCTGCAGTTAGTAACTCACCCAAAAGACTAGTGTGCCGTGCATTTATTTATTTTCCTCTATATGCCACTAGTACCTTGGTTGAAATGCTAACGCGCCGTGTTTCTAGTCTCGGGAGCCCTTGTGTGGAACGTTGTCTTCAAAATGTATTTTCACATAGAATGGTTAAGGACCTTTATTTGTGTAGTCACACATACTTTTCTGTTGAGCTTTATTAATTCAGTTATTGGCATGATATTATGTGTCTTGTTACGTCTCTCTGAGGACCTGGTTATATCGCCAGGTGTGTGCTCTCGTCTTTCGCAGGTGTTCTAGCTCTAGCCGTGATTATCGCTATTTCTTCGAGGATGATTGCACTTGGGTCGTCTTCGCTTCACTCGCCAAAATCATTTCATTTACCATGTATTTCTTTCCTTACTTGTTGGTAGTGGATTTGTCTCCGCCCAACATATTGTATCAAGACTATTCATTATATGATATCTTTATTTTCTTATTCTGTGGATGAGATTAGTTAGTTGTGGTTTACTGCATTTTACAGCTTATGTATACATACGAGGTTTCCATATATCGGAGTATACTTCGTATGTATGCAGCTGGCATGTCTACGTACTTAGTCCTAAATATTTTGGGACTGGAGCGTTACATATTTTTGTGGTGGCCCATGCAGGTCAAGATAAATTGTTTGGTTACTTTACCGTACCAAGCAAGCCTGCGAATAGGATTAGAAGTCTAGGATCTCATCCACATACTTGACCTCCTTCCTCGATTCCATATTCGAACTATCGTTCGACTCATCGATTGCATCTTGCTTGATTCCTTCTATCATTATTCTTATCTTCCCTTCGTGCTTGCTAGAGATTGACCCCACTAGTTAGAGGTCCCAAACATCCTTAGCTTAATTCTTTAAGTTGGGTAGAATACCCCACGACCTGACACACCCTTGACCATTATTGGAATACAAATAGTATTATCTAGACCATAGAGACTAGAGGAATTTAACCCATTTGGTCAACCAAGCCTTGGTCAATAAGACCGTAGAATGATGGTATAGGAATAAACAAGACTTAGATCCTTATGACTCTTAGACTATTCATATTTGTTTTTATTTCATCTACCATTGTGCATATGTTCTACTATCTAGACTAATGATGCTAATGTAGCCTAGTTTTTGCAAGCTGATTCCTTATCGAGCTTGATCAAGGCATATGCTATTGAGCGGCCGCTCACTAACATATTGTCTAATCAGAACCGGTGCATGATGGCCTGATCAACCGAGTGCACTTTGGTTCGCCTTTTTCATATATCAATCTACGTGGATGTGATGTAGTTGAACTTTCCCCTTAGAATTCCATCCACGACTGCCTTGACGATTCTTTTGAAATCTATACGGCCGCCTTTGAACCACGTATTCGTAATCAATAATATCGTCCTTGCACTCCTTATTGCTTTCGCCTTCAACCATTTTAGAAGGACAAAGGCGTGTGCTAGAACTTCCTCTAGCTTTCCTCTCAATTATGACCATCACCACTCAAATGTTGCTATGTCTTCATCCTAAACTCCTCGTCCTCCTTCTCGGCCCTATATTTTCTACCATGACCCTCAATTCACTTATTTCAGGAGTAAGCCTAATTCGCTCTCTTAAATCGTGCCCTCAACCTACTCTCAAAACATATCTTTTAGGTCTCCCATTTATCCTTATGATACCATATTACTCATTGCATGTTATCATGACTAACTTTAACCCTTTAACATTTTAATTATTGCTTAAAACTCATGACCCTCATTCACTACCCACGACCATACTCGTATTATTTTTCTATGATCTAGGTCGCAACTTCTTACAACATGATTTTGTGAACCTTATAATTGATTGTTCCCCACCGATACCCCGTTGTGTCTTTTCACCCCCTACTAATTCTTAATTTTGAAGACAAAATTCTTTTAAGTTGGGTAGGATGTAAAACCCCTAAATTTCTCCTATTTTTAATTTTTTTTATTTTTTTATTAAATTTGGTACTAATTTTAAAATTTTTGTATTGTACGTCGCGTAGTCGTATTGTACGTCGTGCGCAAAATATTGTTTTTCGGAATTGTTCGTCGAGTGCGAATATGTGCGAGCGTACATATTTTTAGAAAAATATTTTTTTCTATTTTTATAATTTTAAAATAATATATATAATAATTATTCTTGCTATCGTGTCAAAATTTCTAAGTTTTGTATTTTAATTATAAAAGCCTTTCATTTATAACAATTATTAATAATAAATAATTGTTATAAAAAATATAGAAAACATATATTACATTTCAATATAATATAGTTAATTTGTTTATTTTTCTTGAAGGTATATAAATTCCGTCGCACTAGTGGCAAAACTTTATTTATTTATTTATGCCGATTTTGAAAATAATATATACATAGATATTTTGTGCTAGTCGCATACGAGATGAAATTAATTCATGTATATATTTGAAATTTTCAAAATTATTTTATTATTTATCTTAATTATTAAAAAGGTATTTTAAAGATATTTTCTATTAATATCCAAATATTTATTACAATTTTCGAAATTATTTAATATTGATTATTTTATTATTTATAAGAGATAATTTGGAAGTTTGTTGATTTAATATTTAATTAGTTATGGTAATTTAAATTAAGATTCAATTATTTAATTTAGCTAAATGTTCTATGTATAAAATCTAATTGGATTTGGATTTAGATTTGAATTGGATTGATTTTATTTTAAAATAAATAGTGAATTATCAACGGGGGAAATTTAAATCCTCCCAACCCTTATCCAACTGGGAATTTCCACCTCCTATATAAGGAGAGGTACTCATCCATAAATTTCTACCGTCCACAAAATTCTTGCATCATTACGTGCATCGTGTCCGTATCTCCATCTTTTCTGCTAGTTTCCTCCATTACAATTACATTGTCACCTTCTTCGTGTCCACACACGGACACATGACATCATCCTTCCCCGACACCAAGTCCTAAACCTAAAACCCAATTCCTAGCAAACCTAGAACCCACATCCAGCCACTGCCACACATCCAACTCCTCCGCGGCCGACTCGACCAAGCCCGACCGAACCCAGCCACCACCATCACCCGTCACCACCATCTTCGCCACCACCCGCCGCCCCGTCTCCACCAAACAACCACAGCCAACCCTCACCGCTGCCATCCCACCGAAACAGCACCTCCGTCTCCAACGCCCGCACAACCAGAATCACCAATTAACCCAGCCAAATCCCCATCCCCTCTCTGCCGAACCACCAGTCTCCGACTCCGCCACCAACACCAAATAACCATGCCACCTCCGAGACACCGTTGTGGCCTTCTTACCACACCCCCAGCCGGGTTCCTCCGACCAGACACCACCTTGGCCGGTGACAGCCCCAACCATCAACCCAAAGACAAAACGAAACCCTAATAACCGCTCATCATCACCATTACTCAACTTGATCGACGCCCATCACCGTCCTCCTCCTCCTAGCGGCCAACCCGGTCGACGTCAAAACACCACCAGAACAAAAGGGGGGGAACAAAAATCGGCCACCTACCTCCGCCCGGCTGACGAGACCCTCCCGGCGACCTCGGTTAGTGAGCGTCGCAGCTGGACGTAGCCGCCTCGCCACGTCGAACGCTACGAGCCTTCGGGTTCCTCCGCCCTCACCGCAACCATCGCCAGCGACGCCGACGCCGATCCTTGCTGCCGCCGAGGCGTGGCATCCCACGGTGAGTCTCCGTCCCACTCTTTTCTTCTTCGATCCTCTCTATTCTATTAAACCTCTTTTCATTATTCTCTATCTTCCCTTTCTCACTTTCTAATGTATTGACTTCCTCGGGAACCGAGGATCTGTTGGGTTTTTTTTATATATTTTTTTTCTTTTCGTTTGAGAACAAGATGTTGTTGTAGTCATTACTACTATTTAATATTTATTAGTATTACTTATTTAACAAAAGACATTTTAAATTGTTAATATCTTATATTTCTATGTATGCATATATGAAAATATACAGTATTAATATAGCTTGCTAGACTACAATTAGCATATCTTATTATATTTTTATTTTTATTTACTATATTTTTTTTATTATTACATGGTCACCAATATCAAAAATTTTATTTTAACAGCTATAAGAAATTACATGTCTAGTTTAGTTTTTAAAACCTAAAATATGAGATTATATATATATATATATATATATATATATATATATATATATATATATATATATATATATATATTCCTAGGATATTATTAACGAGTTTTTGCCTTGAATTATTTTAGACTTTTTTTTAAATAGATATTATTATTATTTTGACTAGTAAAATATCGTTCTCTACATAAAGAATCCTATTTTGACAACCTAGAGTTTTTTGCCTAAACCAAATTGTCACTTTAAGTATTTATCTAAAAACATACTTTGTCTAATAAAATATTTTTTTAAGTATTATTAATATCTTCTACAAATAGTATAAGCATCTTTCACTCCAAATTCTTCTTCAATTATCCCCATTACTCTAACTAATTATGCTTCCCTATTTCCTCGCAACTTCGGACCACGACACATCGAACATGGCTATCGAACATTCATGTCTTATCGGATCATTGCACCACACCAGGCGACACACCAGGCAAGACACCTTGCCTTCACTGTTTAATTTCTTGCTCAATATCATGCATGTTTTATTTCTTATAAGTTGTTCTTTCAAAACCATATGTAGTTGCAAATTACTATACTTTAGTTTTCTTTATGCATTTGGCCTAGAGTTAAGGGACCACCTTTGTTTGTGCCGCATTCATTGGCCCGACACTTGTGTGCCACGATGTCACGTGTCTCATATAGATTCGGACTTGCGTATCGACCGTACATCGGTGCGTACAGGACGAGCGTTAGGATATAACTGCTAATATAATTGCCTAGGAGACTTAGCGGTTATTAGAAATGTCGTGGTGTGAATTCAGCATGAGTAGTGCATGGGGAGGGGGAAGACAGTTATTAGACGCAAGGACTTTCACACATTTACTTTTCTCTAGCTGCTATTTGTGACTCAGCTGAGAGCTAGTGTGCCGTGCATTTATTTACTTTTCTCTAGATGCCACTAGTGCCTCGGTTGAAACACAAATGTGCCGTGCATTTACTTTCCTCTAGCTGCCGTTAGTGACTCACCCGAGAGACTAGTGTGTCGTGCATTTATTTATTTTCCTCTAGATTCCACTAGTACCTCGGTTGAAACGCTAACGCGCCGTATTTCTAGTCTCGGGATCCCTTGTGTGGAACGTTGTCTTCAAAATACATTTTCACATAAAATGGTTAAGGACCTTTATTTGTGTCGCATATACTATTCTATTGAGTTTTATTTATTCAGTTATTGGCATGATATTATGTGTCTTGTTACGTCCCTCTGAGGACCTGGTTATCTCGCCAGGTGTGTGCTCTCGTCTTTCGCAGGTGTTCTAGCTCTAGCCGTGATCATCGCTATTTCTTCGAGGATGATTGCACTTGGGTCGTCTTCGCTTCGCTCGCCAAAATTATTTCATTTACCATGTATTTCTTTCCTTACTTGTTGGTAGGCCTCCGCCCAACATATTGTATCAAGACTATTCATTATATGATATATTTATTTTCTTATTATGTGGATGAGATTAGTTAGTTGTGGTTTACTGCATTTTACAGCTTATGTATACATACGAGGTTTCCATATATCGGAGTATACTTCGTATGTATGCAGCTGGCATGTCTACATACTTAGTCCTAAATATTTTGGGACTGGAGCGTTACACAAAAAGCCTTCAATGACATCAAGCAATACCTTACAAATACACCTGTTCTAGTACCCCCAGTGGTGGGAAGACCATTTTGTTGTATGTTCGAGCATTAGATCATTCTCTTGGTGCTCTTCTTGCACAGAAAAGTGATTAGGGTCATGAACAGGCAATTTATTATCTCAGTCGAATGATGGTTGGGGCTGAACACAGGTATACTCCTGTGGAAAAAGAATGTCTAGCCCTGGTTTTTGCCATTCAAAAGACCCGACATTATGTGTCAGGACAAACTATTCATGTCATATCCAGAATAAATCCTATTCGGGTATTGATGAGAAAGCTGAGTATCCTTAACTCCCGGTTAGCCACCTGGGCAATGTTGTTTACTCCCTATGATATGGTCTACATACCTCAAAAATCAGTGAATGGTCAAGCATTATCTGACTTCTTAGCAGCTCACCCTATACCTGAGACTTCCAAGTTATATGAAGATATTCCAGATGAAGTTGTAGATTGCAACATGACTTTGAGGAATGACATTTGACAATTATACTTTAATGGAGCATCGCGAGTTGGGCCTAAAGGCAATATTGTCTCCGGAGTAGGCATCGTCTTGGTCTCTCCTGATAAGATGGTCATATACCGTGCTTATTCTCTTAATGAACCATGTTCCAATAATGTAGCAGAATATAATACTCTGCTAATTGGTCTTCAAGTAGCAAACCAATTGGACATTGAGTTCCTAGAAGCTTATGGAGACTCTCAACTAATTGTCAATCAGGTCAGAGGGACATATGAAGTCAGAAATCCTGACCTCATTCTCTATCATCAAGTGGTAATCGAATTGGCTCTTTCATTCAAAAGATTCTTTATTGAATTCGTACCACGTTCTAAAAATTTGGAAGCTGACGCTCTTGCTAGTTTAGCTACGGATTTAGCAGTTCCAATTATAAGACAAAACACCATTACTTTGTTGGATAGAGATCTATTATGTGTCAAGAATAATTTGCATATCGAACACAGTTATGCTACTGAATCAAATTCTCAGCAAAGAGATTGGAGAAGTCCATTTATTGATTATGCGATTCATGAAATTTTACCTGAAGATCCAAAAGAAGCTGCATCAATCAAAAGACGATCATTTCGATTCTACTATGATTCTTCTTTGCATATGTTGTATCGTCGTTCTTATGACGGACTTTTATTGCGTTGTCTTTCGGAAAGTGAAGCCAAACAAACACTACGTGAAGCTCATGATGGAGTTTGTGGTGTGCATCAACCAGGTCTGAAATTACAGGACCGTATTCGAAGAATGGATTATTATTGGCCTTCTATGATAGCAGACGCTGTGGATTATGCCAGACGGTGTAAAGCATGCCAGATTCATGCTGACTTTATTCACCAACCCTCTGAATTCGTACATCCTACAGCAGCTTCTTGGCCTTTCGAAGCTTGGGGCATGGATATTATTGGTCCAATTAATCCTCCTTCTGTCAAAGGACATTAGTTTATCCTGGCTATAACCGATTACTTTTCTAAATGGGCAGAAGCAGTTCCTCTTGTGGAAGTAAAAACGTCTAATGTGGTTAGCTTCATCAAACATCATGTCATTTATCGTTTCGGAGTTCCCCGAAGGATAATCCATGATAATGGACCACAATTTGCCAGTCAGGCGTTTTATCGATTTTGTGATAAGAATCGGATCCAGGACATAGCTTCTACGGCTTGTAATCCAGCTGCTAATGGTTTAGCGGAAGCTTTCAACAAAACTATTATTAAACTTCTCAAAAAGTTCGTCTCTTCTAATAAACATGAATGGAATGAGAAACTTGGAGAATGTTTATGGACTTTTCGAACAACAGTCCGAACTTCCACTGGTTTTACACCATTCTCACTGATTTACTGATGCGAGACTGCTCTTCCATTGGAAATCCAGATCCCGTCTCTTAAAATACCCATTGCTAATGAGCTAACCTCTGAAAATAATGATCGCTTACGACTCCAAAAACTTGAAGGACTGGAAGAGAAGCGTCTTCAAGCACAACAGCACATCGAGCTATATCAAGCCCGCATATCTCGAGCTTTCAACCGTAAAGTTAAAGAAAGGGTATTCAAAGTCGGTGAGCTAGTCTTAGCTGTCCGAAGACCTATGGTTATGACTCATTAGAGCAAAGGCAAATTCTAAGCTAAATGGGAGGATCCTTATATAGTCGAGACAGTATTCTCCAATGGTGCCTATAGGTTATCGAAACCTAATGGAGATTTGATTATGATGCCAATTAATGGCAAATTCTTGAAGAAATATTACGTTTGAATTTCTTCCTTATTCCCTAGCTACCAAGGTTTGGTTAAGCTGAAGATTTATTTATTCTCCTAAAAGAGAATTTTGATTTTCTGTCTTACCAGCTAATTCCGGAAAGAAAATGATTTATTATTTATTATGTCTTCGTTACCTCTGAATAAATTTTAAATCTACTTCTTTTCATTATTCATCTATCATGTCCACATTACCTCTGAATAGATATTAATCTATTTTCTTTGAGTCATCACGATCTATTATGTTCATATTACCTCTGATAGTATTGTATGCTCTAAAAAGAAAACAAGATTTGTTATCTATCATGTCCACATTACCTCTGGATAGATATAATCTACTTTGTTGAGTTTTGAAAACTTATCATGTTCATATTATTACCTCTGATAATTGTTTTCTATCTCACAACCATAAAAAAATATTTTTGCATGATTTGAAATATTACAGCAAAAGAAAGAAAAAGACAGAATACAAAATTTTTTATTGATGATATGAAAGGAAGAATACAAAATTCTTTATTTCCTAAGGTGGAGCAGATACATCTTCAAACATTTTTTGCAGCTCTGCCAAACGCCTCTCACGAGAACTCAGTACAGTTGTAGTAGCTATGGTGCGACGAGCCTCTGTAGTACAAAGATGCGAGAGTTCGACAAAAGCAGCTATCATCTTATCATTGGCGTCATCAAAAGTTTTTATGGTAACTTCAGCACCAAAGACCTTCTCTTCCAGTATTGAGCTCTGTGCCAGATGTTTGTCTCGAGTTGCAATCATCTGCTCTCTCTCTGCCTTCAATCGAGCCAATTCTGCCTCAACTTCACGAATTCTATCATTTTGTTGATAGATTCTCATGTTTGAAGTTTCATAGGCTTCTCTATGTGTCTCCAGCAGGGGTTTAGTTTCATTCAATAAAGCTCGCTCCTTGGCAACTTTGCTATTGTAGTCTTGGAGAGATTCCTTAAAAATAGTCTCTCGAGTGATGTATTCAGCTGATAAAGCTTCATACTTGGTCTGGATGAGACTTTCAAGGGTTTCACTTGACAGCCTTAGATATTCCTTGATAGGTTGTTCAAGTCCTTCTACTACTTTCTCCAAAGCTGCTGCTCTCTCAGCATCATTGAACATAGCAACATTCCCAATGGTGGGAGCAATCGCAGCCTTTAAGCTTTCATAATTTAAGCCCTTATTCAAGACCATCTTGATCAAGGCCGCTAAGGTTTTATAGAAAGCTTCAGTATGAATCTCAACTAAAAGATTTATTTCTGCACTGGAGCTCGGTGTGGTAGCAAGATCCGCTAAATCCTTCTTCTGAAGACTGGGGGCAGATGTCGTTGTTGCCTTGGTAGCAGGTTGAGCTAAAGCTGTAGTTATTGTTGTTACTATAGCTAATTGATCCCCAGGAGTTCCAGAGACAAATTCTTCAGCACTTTTGTGGATCATTTCTCCAGCCGTTTCTGGAGCTGAAACTACTTTAGTTTCGGTGACGGTGATTGTTGCGGTGGGAATGGTGATTATTGTAACCGATTCAGGTTCAGCCACTGTATTCTCAAGAACTTGTGCCGGATTAGTAGTAATAGCTGAAGGTGCTATTACTATGTCTCTGACTTCGGTTGATGGGTTGACAATGTCTTCATCACCTTTGCAGACTGCAGGCCTTTCAAGCTCTGACAGTATTTCAGTTGCAGTTGGTTCTTCATATGCAACTGGTTCTTCGTCTGCAGCTGGTTCTTCTGCAGCCGGTTCTTCTTCTCTTTCTTTAGCAAGAGAAGGCAATTCTTGGTGGGCCTCCACTACAGGCTCTTCTGGTATCTCCATAGATGGAGAGTCTTCTTTAGAAGCAGAATCTTTTTTTTAAGAAGAACTCTCTTCTTCAGACTCTATGTTTTCTTTATGAATAGTTTCTTGAGGAGGAAGAGGAGCCACAGGCTTTACTGCAGCGATGACACCTACAAAGATTAAGCAAAATAAGTTAATATACAAAATCATAATACATAATTTTGTATAGATTTTGTGTAATTTATATTTACCTGGAGTAGGTGCAGGACGTGCCAAGAGTTCGTCATAATCTTGATCCCAGTCATCATCTTCGAAATTAAGAGCCGGCTCATCCGAGGGAATGGGTTCCGGATCTACAGTGTGAGTGGTTGCGGTGTCTTCGATAGCTTGCACCTTTTGTGGCGAAGTGAGATGCATCGAAGTGCTGAGACGTCCGGGAGATAAGAGCCCCATAGTTTCTGTTGCTGCTGCTGATTGGGATGCTGAAGACCCTTCTCCAGGATGAGCTGAAGAAGATGTAATGTTTTGAGCTTCCTCGACTGGAGTTTCACTTTCTGGAGTAGCGGCCCTCTGTCTGGAATGCCCTTTAACAGTGACATTTTTCTTCTTCTCTCGGGCAGCAACCGCTGTGTCGGATTTACGCTTCCTAGAGGTAGAAATTTTAATTGCTCCCGCTGGTGCTTCCCCTACTCCCGTTGGGATCACTTCCAGATATTCATCTGGAACAACAACATCATCAGGTACATCCGAAGGTACCCTAACTGGTTCTTCGCCGTTTCCTTCCTTGTCCCATCGAAGATTTCCCTTCATGTTATAGTCATTTGCGAAGGAACGGATGGAAGCATAAAAACGAGCATACGAATGAAGCATTCGTAGCTCAGTTGTACTGGTGGCAGTTGACACACGGAATTTAGCACCGGTACATCCAGCGTTGAAATATCTCAATGCCCTTGCACTATCAACTAACTTCCCATAATAATTGAAGGCAGTGGAGGGATTACCAACGTGAAGTTGGTCATACCCGAATTGACGAGCAAACCGACTGGGCAGGTACGGTTCAAAGATGCAGCTGTCCTCAATCTTATACATCAAATGTGATGGTCTGATGCATATCAGCCAATTAAAGACAGGAGCAGGGAGCCCTGTCCTCTCTTGACCTATATCTTCAAATTGCACACCGAGGCAGTCGGCTGGAACTGGTGGTCTTGTGCAGAAAAAGTTCCATCCATAAGAGTAGTTTAGTACTGCTCGAGTATATGCCACTGAAGTTGCAATCCACGTGGCTTTATTGAACTTCTGGAGGAAGACCTCCGCATTATCTTCAGGGCCTGGTGGCAATAAACTGCAGTTGTGATGCAGTAACCAGCCCATTAAATAAGTGTAGAGCATCTCTACCCTAGGAAAATCTTTAAGGTAGGGAGCGTTATTGATCAGCTCCTCACCAAATGCTCGCAGACCAGCATTTATCCGACATACCATTGCCGGTAATAGGCTGAGTCTGGTCTTGAACACCAAACGTACTGCTGGCCATAGTACGTTCCGGTGGATTCTGTCAACCATACCAGTTCCTGGTACGACCCATTTTCGCAGCCACAGAGAAAGAAAGCCCGCCAGTAAGGCTTTCTTTGAGATCTTTCGACTGTCATGCTTCAGATAGCTCAATGCTTCAGTCCCCGCAGGGAATTCTCCAATCTTGATGGTCAGATACTTGTCCTGAGACTTAGATGTGATCATCAAACCATTGATCAAATCCGAAGGAATTATTGAGCAAAGGTTGATGGATTGAGCCTTGTTGTCTTGGAATCTCCCCTTGTCATCCTTGGATATCCTATTCTGATGGTAGAATAGATATGTTGTCCATTTATTGATGTATGCCAAATGCGATCCACTTTCATACATAGTGGTGCAAATTAGATAATGGCACATCAATTCTTGATATACTTCGACTAGATCGGGGTTTGTCTGGCTGATCTCTGTTAATTCTCGGTTGGAGGGAACATATTCTTCATATGGAACTTCCCCCATTGGCAGCTTAGAAATGAATTGCATCTCATGCAATGCAAAACCCATTTCACCTATCGGGGTTGCAAAAGTCCCTGTTGCGCTAATGTATAACTCCATCAAAGCTAAGAACAGGTTATTGTTCATTGGTATGCCTTGACTTGTGGAGGCTACTGCTTCAAACAACCCAATGGCTTGCAGTTCCGCTTTGAAGTTTTGCATGACCCAAGCACTGAGTTGAATCCAGTTCTTATTATGAGGGGTCATCCACCCTGGAAGCCCAGGGTTGACCTGGGGATATAACACTGAGACGTTCATAAACTTGTTTATGAACATTGGTATCTGTATTGGTTGGATCAAATCTGAATCCTCGCTTGGTGTGAATCCAGGCAGTAAACCAGAAAAAGGAATGACACCACCGCTAGGAGTACTGGTATGGTAGCCCATTTGGTTAGACCCATCTCTCTTAAATATGATTTTTCCTGGTCTACCATGACTGTTGGGAGTCAGGTTCCAGATCATATGTCTTGGGTTGGTGGCATGAACAAACGAAGATAGGGGATAATCCCTTGACATTGACGGGAAGTACATCGCTCTTTCCTCAAATCTAAATACCCAGGACTCATTCTTGGGATTTGTTTGAGATTTGAAGTCAATGGCGTCTCCGAACATGAAAGCAGGCTTAAAAAATTGTTGGCCATCCAGCGATGTCAGCAATTCTCCGTTTATCAAAGTTAGCAGCATCCTGTCTCCCTGAGCAGCTATCAATTGTTGTCTCTCTTCAGGGTAATGCTTGTCACTTTGTGGGAACTCAACATGAGAAAGATTCTCCAAATAGTTGGAACCCAAGATACCAGTTGGGGAACCAAAGACTCCAGAGAGAGGATGAATCTGCAAGTCCACTGCAAAAAGAATATCAATAAAAAATCAAGTTAGTAAAATTCAGAATTGATCTCTATACATCTCTACGCAAAAGTTCTTTTTTACGCAAGTGAAGATTTGTGCGTAAAGGATTATGAATATTTTTTCTTTGTTTCAAAGAATTGGAAAATATTCTAAGTTGAGGCAGCGTATGACTAAAAGTTTTTTACGCGTACTTTTCTCTGTTCAAAAGAGAAAATGTTGTACGCATGAAAACATAGTCTTTTGACTTGCTTTACGCAGATGCGTATGAACGTGGGTGACTTGCGTATTGTTAACTTTACGCTAGCACATATAGACGTGCGCGTATTTAATGCTTAAACATTTTACGCTGGCACGTATAGACGTGGGCGTATTTTGTTGTTTCCATTTTTTTACGCTGACACGTATAGACGTGGGCGTATTCTGTTGTTTCTAATTTTACGCTGACACGTAAAGACGTGGACGTATTCTGTTGTTTTTATTTTACGCTGACACGTATAGACGTGGGCGTATTTGGTAGTTTTTATTCTATGCTGACACGTATAAATGTGGGCGTAAATTTAGGGTTCGGCCCTTCTTCTCCGACGAACCCACGGTCGAACTAGATAGGATTTTACCTATCATGGCCGGAGCCACAGCAGGATTAGGCCTAGGGGTCGCCACCAATGATGGAACGGTGGTCTCCGCATGTTCAGCCGTCGACGAAGCAGCGACAGCGGGCTTCTTGCCCTTAGCGCCGACGGTGGTCTTGCTCTTTGGTGTCATTGGTGTAGATGTGGATTTCGAAGATTAGAGTAAAGGAGATTGAGATTGCAAGAGATGAGTAAAGTTCTCTCTCTACTCGTGAAGCTCTATTTATAGAAATGTTTGAAATCGGTTCAAATTCTGATATGACTGTTGGTATCCCGAATTTTACGCTTCTGAGATGACTGTTGAGTACCCCGAACTATACGCGGACGACTGTTGGATATCCCGAATTTTACGCTTCTGTTCAAAGTATTTCAAATTTTAGAAAAATTTGAAAACTTTGAAGGGGGTCTTGTAGAAGCATAAAATAAACTTCATAGACCAAGTCAAAGAAGTTGAGAACTTTACGCAAAGTCAGACTCTACCCAAGGTCCATTTAAAGATTCTACTGAGTCAAATTCAAGCTCTACGTAGAGATCAAACAGAGCCTAACTCTACGCGAGCTCCTTTACGCAAGAGTCATCCTCAAACTCTACGCGAGAGCGACAGGCTGTCCAGACTGCATTTAATGCGCGTGATACTGTTCTGACAAAATAATTTTCTGACAGAACATTGCACAGAAGCCGAGAAGATTTTTGCACCAAATCCAACGCTTGTCGTTTAATGTGCAGATGAGCTACTTTACGCTCAATAGACCGCTTCTTTTACACATAAAAGTCATTTGAGTTTTTACGCTCAAGGCTATCTCAGCTACTTTTGTGTGCGTAGAGTTTATTTGAGCTAGCTATACGCTCAAGGCTATTTCTTAGCCACTTTACGCAGGAAGCTTACTTTGGGCTATTTTACGCTCAATCTTTTCTGGCTATATGAGAACGTGGTCTGCATACGTGGCTTTCATGCCACACTTATCAAGGAACGTGTGTACGTGCTCTTCCCATATTGTTGAAGTTGTGGGACACATGTCACCGTGCGTAGAGACTACAACTCTTCATGGGACACGTGTCATCACGCCTAGAGGTCGATTTTCAATCGTGGGTGGCAGTTACTTGCATAAAGACCCAATTATGTTGCTTTTTACGCACAGAGGGTCTAGTCTATAAATAGACTTATTTTTAAACAGAAAAAACAACAGATCACATAGAGATCAGAGCCCAGATACTTTGAGAGCAAAGTGATTTTCTAGAGCATTTCTTTTCAACTTTTCTTCAAGAACAGAGTGAAGCAAAGCAGGAAAGCATTCGACCTCGCCATCAGTGCCTAGTGTGTCGATACCTTTCTGGTAACATAGTTCTTCCAGCTGTTCATCTTCCAGCAGTTTTTTCTCCATCATCATCGTGTGGTCCAAGGAACAAAGTGATCGTTCTCATATCAGACTTCCATAGCAATACTTTCTAGAATTTATTTGTACTTTTGTACTTTTTCTCGTTTTCTTTCAATAGCCTTTCAAGGGCATTTTGTTACGTGAAACACCCCGCTCTCCAGTATTCTGGTTCTGGGACGTGACACTTCTTAAACCTGGGTTTACCCTTTTTTGGTCCATGAACACAGACACTTCTTAAACCTGGGTTTACCCTTTTTTGGTCCATGAACACACATTCATGCAGTTTTCATACTGTTGTAATGCTCAAGCCTGCACATTGTTCTGCCTGCCTTCTATTTCATCTCTGCCCCTCTGTTTTGTAAAGTTGTGCACCAACACACATATTAGTGTCCTTGCAACCTATACAAATTCTTACAACCACATACCAATCTCCCCTAGCATTATAGACATCTGTCCCCAGGCATTCACCTAATAAAAGCTTGACCTAATACAATGATACACTCATACACTATGTTGGCACATAGGGAACTGTTGTTCCCTGCACCCTAAGGGGGCGTTTGGTTCAAGTTTTTGAAGGTTGGGAATGGGATTTGAATTCCTTACCCATGTTTGGTAAGTTTAGGATTGGGAATGAGGAGGGAATAGGTGGGGGTTAGGTGGGAAAGCTATTCCCATGGATGTGGGAAAGCTATTCCCAAGCCCCCCCTTGGGAATAGATTTGCTTTCCCAGGAATGATGTTTGACTATTTTGTTTGGACGGTTATACCCTCGCTTTATTTTCAAATTTTCAACTCTCATCCCAAACATGTGAATCATCATGAAATTAGTGAAAGGGTATTAAAGTAAAACTATATAAATCAATATTCCTATCCATGTGTGAACCAAACATGAAAATATTTTTTTTTTTTAAATTTTGAACTACCTATTCCCAACCTAACCAAACATGGGTATGGGAATGTTGAATTCCTTTCCCATGGGAAAGGAATTGAAAATCTATTCCTAGGAATCCAAAAACTTGATCCAAACGAGCCCTAAATGCATTTTCCCTGCACAGCTATGCACAGACGTCTGCTACTGTTAGTCCAATCTTGCACATAGGAAACAAACTGACACCTATTCCTACAGGAAACAAGCACTCATATTGCATTCCAGTCTGAAGTTTGAACTACTTCCAGTTGTGCCCTTGTGTTGGTAACCAATTACAACCTAAGACACATACGGTACCTAGACTTACTCACTTTGGACACACCTATTTTCCCCCAACATGTTGCAGATTTCCTAATTTCCCTAATACTTACTTTCGTAGCCTCAGCTAATGCAAATAACCCAACCCATGTTTAGGATTTAAATTACTATACACGAAGCACAAAACTGGACATCCCTGATGTAGCATTTAAAATGCCTATATCACCTAGAGATACCCGACCATGTATACCACTGATTTCTACATAATTGAACTATGTTATTCTTAAACTAGTAGACATGACTTCAGTTTGCACCTAAACACAACACACGCACACAACCTCCCTGTGTAATCCAATTAAGAACACATACACCTATAACATCATTCCATGGTTGCCCAGAGCATTACTACTACTGTATATTATCCATTGGTGACTGATATTCCTAACAGGAGGTTCACATAAGCACATATGTTCTGTAGTCCAGTTCGGGTATGGCCAAAAATTTGTACAGTGGAAAAACTCCCTACAACTGCTACTCACCACGTCCTGCTTCACCCGCCCAAGTTCACCTGCTGTGGTGCATCTATCTACTGTATCGAAATCCTTGCACACCACATAGATGATGTAGGAGTTGCTCCTATGCAATATCACTCTACAGACTTTTGTATCCCTTCCCTTTTCTATCTTACACACAAGCTCAACAAAGACACACTTGATGCTATCAAGCACCCCATTAATCTGGTCACCTATCATCTATGCTAATAGTTCCTTTGTGCACTGTTGGCCCAAAACCTACACACAGAGAGGTCTGCCCTGACTTATTGCTACAACACCTGCACACATAACTTATTCCCCTTGTTTTCAGACATCTGCAGCTATGTACACAGGATTAAAATCGACTGATGCACAATCCATGGAGTCTATGTAGATACCTAACCACATTGATAATGAACCTTTATTCTGTATGAACACGCATATCTAGTATCCTAAGTACCAGTTTAGTTATCGAAGATTGTAACTTAACAGTTTATTGGTACTTAATTCCTTAGACGAAATTAACCAAACACAAGTGGTTTCTACCCAACTCTTCCAGAACAGAATCATGATACCAACCTATCTTCAATATATGATCAAAAATCAATAGAAGAATACAGGTAGTTGATTACCTAATGATTCGCCTGTTTCCTCAATTCATGTTCTTGCGGTGGGGAAATAGGGTTGCTCGATGAGAGGTGTCGATGGCCTCTCTCCATACATATATACATATGGTTAAACATAGTGGGAAAGGATAGCAAAAAATCTTATTTGAATTTATATTGGAGTCATCAGAGAACCCTGTTCGACTATCAAAGGACTTGGGTCTCCTATTTAAATTTGGATCGAATTCAAAATGTAGGGTTTAAGTATTCAGATAAGAAAAAGGAAATTTTGAATTTCCTATTTGCACTCAAGCCCTTAAACAATTGGTTATTGTAAAACCTCCTTTCCATGTTATCTAAACTAAAGTTTATAACAAAATATATTAAGCATAAAAAATTTATACTAAAAGGATAGTATTTTGGTCTAAGGGTTTACAAATCTATCCCCTTAGAAAATTTCGTCCTCGAAATTTAACGAATGACGCAAGAAAGAGAAATACCTAATGGTTTGAAAATATGGGGTATTGCTCGCTTGTCTAGTCTTCTCTCTCCTAGATAGTTACAACTTTGCCCCTCATTATCCTTTTTATGGTCACAACACGATCCGTTCATGTCCTAAGAAAGTCTTATCTAATAGTCGGACCAGTATACAATTCCATTAGAAGGAAATCATTTACAGTTATCAAACATGCATGGTTATGATCCCTAACTCTCATGGTTTTACTGTCCCTACCAAGGTTTATTACCAACTAAAATCTAGCAAGAAAAATTACCAATGCAGGCAATAAGTACTAAGGAATAAATAGATCAAAAAGATAGAAAGGAAGGAAACAAAACCTGCTAATCCCGTTACCTATAGCATCGGTCCCTTCGACCGTCATCGCAAAGGTCCTGTTGGGTGCCCTAGGTGGCCTAGCTGGACCCCTCTGATTAGTTGCTTCACCGATGGAAGGTACAGCAGGACAATCTAACATTTGGTGCGTAGCTGATCCATAAAATAGACACAACTTGAGTCTTCTCCTGCAAATGTCCCAGGTATGCCTGGACTTCTTATAGTAGGCACACTTGGGTGCTTTCTGATGGAACTGGGGATTCCCAGGACCCTTCCTTTGGTATGTGTATTGATCGATAGAAAGTTAAACAGATCTAATACGTGTTCTAACCCTTTATAGGCGGAAACTAGGGTTCACGAATTATACCTGCGGCAGAAAGGAGACAAGTAATTCCTGGCAATCTCGAGCGGACGACCCCAAGATCTTCTGCACGTATTCCTTCCTCGAGTTGGACGTCGTGTGGGCGACGATCTCCCAACCTTTTCTTCTCCTTGGCAGCCCTCTCTTTCTCTCCTTACGTGAATCACGAATTTAGAGAAAGTTTCAGATTTCTGATCGGTAATATGGCGGCCAGAGAATAGAGGATATATATAGGCTACGGCAGGGACCATGAAAAAAAATTAGGGTTAGGTCTCCTAACGGATCTGGATATCCCGTGTTCAGCCCGAACACACAATCCAGGCCCATTAACAATAGCTCGGTCCACTAATGAGCTATTGTTGCACTACCTCCCTAATCCCAAATTATGTTTGTGGGCTCCTTTTATTATATGCTCGTTTGGCTCCCCATGTTAAGATATCGTATGTCCGTCGATCAAATTAAGTTACTGACAACTATATTGATTCGACATCTTTTATCCTTAAGTAGTACCGCTCAACTTTATTTGTCATGTCGGATATAATCCACCTGCAGGGTTTACATGACAATCCTTATGAGCTCCTTAAGGGGACATCATCAACCCGATATATCGGGACATGGATTCCATTTATAATCAACAGCTCATCATACATACAATGTTATTACCCAATTCATAGAGGTTGTTGATCCATAATGAATCTCACTCTTTTATGAGTCAAAATAATGCACACTGCATATACATGTTCGTTATTATATCCGGGTTAAGAGCACAAGCATCCATAATAACAGAGGTGTTTGTTCTCTTATGTAGTCAGTACAAAGAGAACAACCTCAAGTGGTCCTGTTCAATACACACAAAGTGTACTAGTGTAAACTTATAGTCAAGATAGACTAATACCAGATTACACTACAACCTTTCCAATAGATTGTCCAAGTCCATCTAGGTTGTGAACTATTTATATACTCCATAGGGAACTGATAATATGATCTTCTGTGTGACACCACACACCATATTATCTACAATATAGAATATCAGACATTTGCATTAACACTTGCAACAAATACAATATGCAAACATTTGTCCATATGATTTTCATTCAAAATTTAAGGAAATAAGGTTACTAAAAAAGTGATGCTTTTAGTATATAACCCTAACAATCTCCCACTTATACTCAAAGCATTGCTTTTCAGTATACTGTTACAAATCTCTCACTTATACTTAAAGCCATGCTGCTACAGATCTGACTCTCATTCCCTCAACATGACTATCAAAAGCCTTAGCTGGTAAGCTCTTTGTAAAGGGATCAGCTAGGTTGTCGGCTGATGCTATCTTGATCACAGCAACTTTTCCTCCTTTCTTTACGAAATCTCGTATCAGGTGGTACTTGCGCTCAATGTGTTTGCCAGTCTTATGGGCTCGTGGTTCCTTCGAGTTTGCAACTGCACCACTATTATCACAATAAAGTGTAATAGACTTAGGCAAACTAGGTACCACATCCAAGTCCAACAGAAAGTTTCTGAGCCAAACCGCTTCTTTGGCTACCTCAGAGGCTGCCACATACTCGGCTTCCATGGTGGAATCATCAATACATTTTTGCTTAATACTCCTCCACACAATGGCTCCACCTCCCACAGTAAACACATAACCTGAGGTAGATTTCCTAGAATCCCTATCTGACTGAAAATTTGAGTCTATATACCCCAAGGGAACTAAACTATATGCCTGGTAAACTAGCATATACTCTTTAGTCCTTTTCAGGTACTTCAAAATATGCGTTACGGCAGTCCAGTGCTCTTGTCCTGGGTTAGACTGATATCTGCTGACCATGCCTACGGCAAAGCAGATGTCTGGTCTCGTACATAGCATTGCATACATTAAGCTTCCTACTGCTGAAGCATAAGGAACTGCCTTCATGTTCTCTATCTCTTTAGGTGTCCTCGGACACTGCTCCTTTGATAGAGCAATTCCATGTCTAAAAGGTAAGAAACCTTTCTTAGAATTTTGCATACTAAAACGAGTTAGTACAATATCGATATAGGAAGCTTGGGATAAGCCCAACATTCTTTTCTTGCGATCTCGTAGAACTTTGATCCCAAGGATGTGACCTACTTCTTCCAAGTCCTTCATATCAAACTGTTTGGATAACCATACCCTTACATCAGATAACACCTTCACATTGTTTCCAATGAACAAGATGTCATCCACATAAAGTACTAGGAACACCACCACATTTCCGTCACACTTTCTGTATACACATGATTCATCCTGACATTGATCAAATCTATAGGATTTTATCACCTGATCAAAATATATGTTCCAAGATCTGGAAGCTTGCTTAAGTCCATAAATGGACTTCTTGAGCTTACAAACAAGATGCTCCTGGCCCTTTTCAATGAACCCGTCTGGTTGCTTCATATAGATGTCTTCCTCAAGACTTCCATTAAGGAAAGCTGTCTTGACATCCATTTGCCAAATCTCATAATCGAGATGAGCTGCAATAGATAAAAAGAATCCGGATAGACTTAAGCATGGCTACAGGAGAAAAGGTTTCCCCATAATCGATACCCTCTTTGAGTAAAACCTTTTGCTACAAGCCGAGCTTTAAAGATTTCAACCTTACCGTCTGATCCTCTTTTTCTCTTATAGACCCACTTGCATCCAATGGCTTTTACACCAACGGATGGTTCTACAAGCTCCCAGACCTGATTAGAATCCATAGATTCTATTTCAGATATCATTGCTTTTTGCTAAGACTCTGCATCTTTATCTTGGAGTGCTTCATTGTAGGTACAGGGATCATAATCTTGTTCCTCAGGGACGAAGTCTGACAACTCTCCCAAGAACATATATCTATCAGGTTGTATCACAACCCTCCCACTACGACGAGGCACTATCGGTTGTGGTGTAACATTTGTGACACGTTGTGCAGTTATTTGTGGTTTATCCTCTTGTACTGTTGGTACTGAAGTACATGGTGTCTCACGTCTCAGTTCTTCTAGAACAACTCTACTTGTGGGTTTATGGTTCATCACATAGTCTTCCTCTAAGAATCGGACATTGGTGCTAACAATGACCTTCTGATCCTTAGAACTATAAAATAAACCTCCTTTCGTTCCTCTTGGATAGCCTACAAACAAGCGTACTTCTGTACGAGATTCCAACTTATCTGCTTTCCCATTCAGCACATATGCTGGACTACCCCAAATGCGAACATGTTTCAGACTAGGCTTACGCCCAATCCACAGCTCTGTGGGAGTGGTACTGACTTAGAAGGAACCAAGTTCAAAATATAAGCTGCAGTCTCTAAGGCATATCCCCAAAACGAATCTGGCAAATCCGAATAACTCATCATTGATCTAACCATCTCCATAAGAGTTCTATTCCTTCTTTCGGCTATACCATTCTGCTGGGGCGTTCCAGGTGCAGTTAATTGGGATGCAATCCCAGCCTCTGATAAATAATCCCTAAACTCTCCAAAGAGGTACTCGCCACCACGATCTGATCGTAATGACTTGATACATTTTCCATGACGTTTCTCCGTTTCAGCCTTGTACTCTTTGAATTTCTCAAAGCACTCAGACTTACGGCGCATCAAATAAATGTATCCATACCTTGAATAATCGTCAATAAATGTGACAAAATATTCAAAGCCACCTCTAGCTTGGATAGTCATGGGTCCACACAAATCAGAATGAACCAATTCCAACACATCTTTGGCCCTATACCCCTTTGCCGTAAAAGGCCTTTTGGTCATTTTACCTTCCAAGCAGAATTCACAGACTGGTAGTGCCTCCACTTCCAATGAACTCAAAGGTCCATCTTCAACCAGTCTTTGAATCCTTCTTAGGTTAATATACCCCCAATCGCAAGTGCCAAAGATATGTTTGGTTCATACAAGAAGGTTCTTTTCTCTTATTTAAGTTAGATGACATATTATTCATTTCCATAAGTTGCATTGTGGGCGAAATAGGATTAATGACATACAAATTATCAACCAATGCACCAGAACAGATAAAATATTTATTCTTTCTAATAACAATATTGTCATTAAAATAAACTGAATATCCATCCTTAACTAACATAGAAACAGAAACTAAATTCCTTCTAAGTGAAGGTGCATAAAGACAATCTCTCAATGTCAAAGACTTATTTCTACCAAAAGATAAAATAACATCTCCTAATGCAACGACAGATACTTTTGTAGCATCACCCATGAACAAGCATATCTCTCCATCACTGAGCCGTCTGGTTTCCTGGAACCCCTGCAATGTATTGCAGACATGATTAGTGGCTCCTGTATCTACACACCAGGTGCCAGTAGATAACACCGCTAAACATGTTTCAACTACTAGTAAATGAGATATACCTTCTTTGTTCCCTTGTTTGAGAAGTGGACAATCAGTCTTCCAATGTCCTGACCCTTTGCACTTGAAACATTTGCCTTTCGACTTTTTCACCGCGCCTTGAGGTCTCATGTCCTTCTTTGCTGAGTTTGCCTGTTTCTGAATGTTATTCTTCTTCTTACCGCCTTTTGGCTTAGAAGTAGAAGCCTTTTCAGAAACAAAAACATGACCACTCTGCCTAAAGAGAGATTCAGCATCCTGTAGCTCTTTTGCAAGTTTTGCCAAACTATACAACCTTTTGTTCATGTTGTAATTAAGGCAGAAATTGTCAAAACTTTTAGGCAGAGTCCCAAGAATGATATCGACCTGGGATTCCCCATCGATTTCAGCTCCAAGGATCTCCATCTCATTCAGATGACCCATCATCTTGAGAACATGATCACTTACTGGTGTACCCTCAGCCATTTTTGTATTCATCAAACATTTCATAGCAAACTGCCTAGCTGCTCTACTCTGATGTCCGAAGAGTTCCTTGAGGTTATACATCATGTCATAAGCAGTGGCCATGGCCTGATGCTGATGTTGCAGTACATTTGACATAGATGCCAGAATGTAACATCGCGCCATCTCATCTGTCTTTTTCCACTTCTTATAAGCCTCTTTGACCTCTTCATCAGAGTTAGCATCAGGCTTAGGTGGACATTCCTCAACAAGTACATATTTGTACTCCTCAGCAGTCAGAACAATATCCAAATTACGTTTCCAGTCAATATAATTAGGTCCAGTAAGTTTGTTTTCTTTAAGAATCACCATAAGTGGACTGAAAGAACCCATTTTTGAAATCCTGAAAATCACATAAATAAAAGGGATATTTTGTAAAACCTCCCCTAAATAATGGGCTAATTTGCGAAATACCCCCTAAAGATCTCGAATTGGTAAAACCTCCTTTCCGTCAAGACGGTGTTTAATTTTGGGTGACGTGGCTATCCGTGTGTGGCTTTTCCCAGTCAGACGAAAATACCCCTGCGTACGTGGCTTTTCCCCCTCTCTCTCCTCTCTCTCTCTAACGGTCATCTTCTTCCTCTCTTACTTTTCCTCTAACCTATTTATACCGATCATCTTCCTCATCTTTCACTTGATCCTCTTCCAGCGTACAACTTGTCTACCAAAGATCAGGTTCCTACAAGCATGGGGGTGTTTCTTCATCTCTAGAGAAGGAGGCAATTTCTGCCATTAAAGGAGGAAACACAAATTATTCTAATTACAGTAAGGAGGAAACACAAATTATTCTATTTACAGTAAGGAGAAAACACAAATTAAGCAGCAAGCGAAAAAGACAACCAAAGTCAGCCCAGCCAAGCTCAAAGCTGTTGGACATTTTTTATTTTGAAACTTAAACTCTTACACACATTCTTCTTCTTGTTGTTGTCGAACACGGCACTACTTTCCTCGTCCACCAGCGACACCGACTCCCTCTCCGCCTTCCGCGCCCTCGTCGACGCCCACGGCAACCTGGCCTCCAACTGGACCGGCCCCGACGCCTGCTCCTCGCGCTGGGTCGGCGTGGGCTGCTCCGGCGGGGCTCCATCGCGAGCGTGTCGAACGTGGCCGGGTGCTCGAAGGGGACGTGGCTCCAGGAGGAAGAAGGGGAAGGGGGATGGAGGAAGGGTAATTTGGAAATTTCATAAAATTTGGAAAACAGAGTTGTGGCCACGTATGCAACAATTGCCACGTCACCCAAAATTAAACACCGTCTTGACGGAAAGGAGGTTTTACCAATTCGAGATCTTTAGGGGGTATTTCGCAAATTAGCCCATTATTTAGGGGAGGTTTTACAAAATATCCCTAAATAAAATTATGTAGGGCAAAAAAATTTTTTTTGAATTAACTAAATATTGATTCCTTCAAAACAATAATAAGAAATTTACCAACACCTTGAACACCATGAATTTAGCATGCCACGATAGTGTGGCCATATACAAATTCAACTTTGTTCAAGTAGGTTTTTCTTATTAATTTTACTATCATGTCAACATAACTTTATGACAAATAAAATAAAAATGTTGGTCTTACTCTGGTCATACAAATAATAGCAGTGACTCCGATGGGGAGAATACCATTATTTGTATCTAAGTGTATACCATTACTTAATACTAAGTCCATTACCTTGTAATGAGTTCCTTCAGATGGAGAAGTGAACACATACTAGGTAACTTTCTACAATTATCCCTAAGGAAGTTTGTACTGGTAATCCATAATTATACTCATCCGATATGGAGGAAAGCACTATAGCCAACACGCAAGTATAATTACATCACCTACAAACCAGTAATGGAGACCATAGGATTTAAACTAAATAAATATCCTCTCTCACTTAGTTATTTAACAATGAGGGTTTTTCTACTAGTTGATATTATGTCCATGTTGTCCATTATTAATGTATGCTTGTTTTTTCAAAAAAAACAACCACACAAAAATAAACATGCATAATCAGAAAAAGCAAAATGACAAAAATAAGAGAAAATATCCAACTATTATGGTCATCTTTGCTGTTCCGTCCTCAACTATCCGAATCCAAAATCTGACACTGCGCAGATCTATTCGGGGTTCGACCTGACCGGTCAGGTCGCGGGGTTCGGGGCAGCGCCCCGATTTTTTTTTTTAAGGTTTTGGCTGTCGATTCCTTCATCGAAAATCATCTGTCTGCCTCTGGACTGCTTAAAACCAGCATCTCGTCCGACGTCAGAAACAGCCACCACCGCCATCACGAATGATCAAAAATAATTAAAATTACATCAATCTTATGCCTCCCGAAGGAGTTCACACATAATCTAGATTGCAAAATTAAAATAATAAGCACGATCAACCCTCGTGATTTTAATTACATCCACAGCAACAACAACATCCACGACATGTCCGTGGTTTAAACAACACAATTAAAAACATGCATTGGACCATAATAGTTGGATCTAAGATGCCTGCAAAACCGAGTTAGAACAGATCTACATCTACCGACTATTACACAGCGCAGGTTTTATTGGACAACATGGACGTATCAATCAATACGTAGATCCAAAGTGGCTCTGATACCAATTGATGGAACTGGAGATTCCCAGGACCCTTCCTTTGGTATGCGTATTGATCGATAGAAAGTTAAACAGATCTAATACGTGTTCTAACCCTTCATAGACGGAAACTAGGGTTCACGAATTATACCTGCGGCGGAAAGGAGACAAGTAATTCCTGACAATCTCGAGCGGACGACCCCAAGATCTTCTGCACGTATTCCTTCCTCGAGTTGGACGTCGTGTGGACGACGATCTCCCAACCTTTTCTTCTCCTTGGCAGCCCTCTCTTTCTCTCCTTACGTGAATCACGAATTTAGAGAAAGTTTCAGATTTCTGATCGGAAATATGGCGGCCAGAGAATAGAGGATATATATAGGCTACGGCAGGGACCATGAGAAAAAATTAGGGTTAGGCCTCCTAACGGATCTGGATATCCCGTGTTCAGCCCGAACACACAATCCAGGCCCATTAACAATAGCTCGGTCCACTAGTGAGCTATTGTTGCACTACCTCCCTAATCCCAAATTATGTTTGTGGGCTCCTTTTATTATATGCTCGTTTGGCTTCCCATGTTAAGATATCGTATGTCCGTCGATCAAATTAAGTAACTGACAACTATATTGATTCGACATCTTTTATCCTTAAGTAGTACCGCTCAACTTTATTTGTCATGTCGGATATAATCCACCTGCAGGGTTTACATGATAATCCTTATGAGCTCCTTAAGGGGACATCATCAACCCGATGTATCGGGACATGGATTCCATTTATAGTTAACAGCTCATCATACATACAATGTTATTACCCAATTCATAGAGGTTGTTGATCCATAATGAATCTCACTCTTTTATGAGTCAAAATAATGCACACTGCATATACATGTCCGTTATTATATCCGGGTTAAGAGCACAAGCATCCATAATAACAGAGGTGTTTGTTCTCTTATGTAGTCAGTACAAAGAGAACAACCTCAAGTGGTCCTGTTCAATACACACAAAGTGTACTAGTGTAAACCTATAGTCAAGATAGACTAATACCAGATTACACTACAACCTTTCCAATAGATTGTCCAAGTCCATCTAGGTTGTGAACTATTTATATACTCCATAGGGAACTGATAATATGATCTTCTGTGTGACACCTACAATATAGAATATCAGACATTTGCATTAACACTTGCAACAAATACAATATGCAAACATTTGCCCATATGATTCTCATTCAAAATTTAAGGAAATAAGGTTACTAAAAAAGTGATACTTTTAGTATATAACCCTAACACTTTCTACATCTGTCTCTGTGGTTGCTGCTGAACTGGAGCTTTGGCTGGTGGATGCTACTCCTGCTGGGGCTGTGTAGCTCCCTGTTGAATATGGGGACATGTTGCCGGTCCCGAGCTACTAATACCTCCAGTTGAATCATGGGTCCTCTTGGGTTTAAGGTCTAGATCTACCTATATTATCTGAGCCTCCGCTACAATTTCTGCATATGTCATGGTACCAAAGGAAATGTGGACTCTGATTTTCTTGGCCAAGCCTTATCGGAATCTCTGTGCTCAATCCTCCGGGTCTTTAACCATGTACTCTATGAATTGGCTCAATCGGTCGTGCTCCACGGCATACTCGTCCACTGATAGGCTACCCTGTTCCAAGTTCTGGAACTGTTTCTCTAGAATGCCCTTGGCTACTGCGGGAAAGAATTTCCACTTAAAGAGGTCCTTGAATTGATCACAGGCCAGGTATGGATCTGCTAGCCTGGGCTCATTCCTGAACCACGTGCAGGTAATGTCGTGAAGCTATAAACCAACCGCTTCAATCTTTAAGTCCTCCGGGATTCGGGAAACCTTCATAATCTGCTCGATGTCCTCGAGCCACTCGTCAGCATAAAGAATTCTCTCGGGCCCTATGAATTCCTGTGGGTTCATCTTCTTAAAGTTCTGGATGTCCGCTTCTCTCGTCTGAGCGGGCTACTGTGGCTACTGAGCAACCTTCTCCATGGCTGTCATGGCAACTTGTTGAGCATGCTCCATGCATGCTTGCATCACCTCTGTCAGTTGCCTTTGGGCCTCTGCCTGTGCCCTCTGCGCCTCTACCATGCCTCTAATGAGCTCGTGTAGAGGTGTCTTATTAGCCGTCACGCCTCCTTGAAGTGGGTTGGTCGGAGGAGGTGGAGGAGGAAGGCTCTAAAAGGCAGTTGATACGGCCTCATGAGATGTAGAAGGCTGCTGGTAGTTACCATTCTCTATAGAGTTGCGAACTTTAGTCCTGGGTGCCATTTTGAATGATTGGAAAACAAGAGAAATCAATGGTATAGCACAAGATAAGAGGTTTTATTTCAAGAAGGATAGCAAGAATGGAATCGAAATTACGAAGTTAAAAAGAAAAGAATTCTTAGTTGTGATTGAGTATTTTCCTATTCCTAGGAATCTATATCCTATTGTAGGCTTGTGATAGTACCCAAGACCTAAGTACTACCACGACATCGCACTAGTTGCGAAGTCTGACCTGTATAGGCCACCATAAAAACGTGTCACGCCCCGCACCCAAAATTTAGGCATGAGTCGTACGCACGCCCAGCCTACTCCACTTGGGAGGGCAAGAATGTATTGCCAACAAATACTCAATCACAGCTCTAAGGAGATAATCGCACGATGAAAAATAACAAAAAAATAATAGTCTTTAATTCAAAGAAATAAATGAATTCTAAAATTTAACTACATGGTCCAAATGTCAAATAGATAACAAAATCTGGAGATAAATTCGACCAAATGCCAATTAGCTAAACTAGGCTACTTCTAGAATTTAGCAAGCTATATTTCTGCTGGGTCCCATACATGGTTCTCTTGTGCTCCGTAATGGTTAGTGCACCTGTCCTCATGCTCATTTTCTGAAAAATATTATCCAGTCAGGATGAAATGAGTACGTTTTTAACAGCAGTTCCAATAATGGACAAAGTCTATAAAATAGTAAATAGTAATAAAAAAACATAATGAACAGATAAGTATAGAATTATTTAACAAAATATAGAGTGAATAGGCAAACATGGCAATAATAACAAGTTTAGTTATTGAGAATCAGTAATGAACAACTAAAACAAGACCAGTAATGTATAGAAAGACTGTACCTAACTAGTACTTTAAAATATAACTTTCGACATATAAACAGTTAGGGGTAAATACAGCACACCGCAAGTGAATTGTACGAGCACTATCATTACATAATAGACATGAGGGAGTGGTTCCTGATTTGTGAGTGTTCACATGTCTACTAAAGTATTTTTCCATCCGACTAGTACTAACGGATCCAATATGTAAGACTAGCCAGATGAATATAAGTGATGTATGTAAAAGAGTCCTGATAAGCCAGTCTAATAGGAACAATGTACTCATAAAGAATCCATAAAAATACTATATCTTGTAACTATCGTGTCGAAAATAAAGCAGAAAATCAATGTAAATAATACTAAATACATGAATTATAGAAGTTATCAAGTATGAAAACTATCAGAGGATGTACTCGTCTGGTGCCTTGGGCTAATGATACGGTTCTGGTACAACGTCCAAGTCCACATAACCTATTTTATGAATTTATAATGTTAAAAAATGATTTGAAATTAAAGTCAATCCTATCTATTTACTTATTATTTCTAGGTTCAATAACACCTACTTGGTATGTCAAACTTATAGCTATATATTCATATATCTACATACACAAAGGGTATGTATCTTGAGTTACCAACTCTTGATACTAGAATATACTTCTCCAAATACCCATGACACTAGGTACTAACCATTCCTGACACTTGGTCTCTTGACACCTATGATACATTACTTATGGAGTACCTACCCTAAGATACCTACTTGACACACACACCAGTATATAGGTTCTTCCTAGCCTTTAACCTATCAACCTCATACAACTCTGCTGCCAGCCATATTGGTACAAACAATTGCACACATGTATACTGTAGATGTGTACATTGGTTGTCCCAGTTTTCATCCTCCCTGGTGCAGTTTACCCAAACAGTTGCCTGTACTCATCCACACTTATGTATGAACTGACACTTAGAGGCTAACACTCACCTATTCACTGCATACTAACTGATACATGACTCAACTCTAACACCAATACACATGCTAGCTTTCTTAACAGTTTCCAAAAATCCTGGAGTAAGGGAGAACACCTTACATGTTTCCCTTTTAATACTCCTATCTTCTAACTATTTTGACACCCAATTCGACACCCTAACAGTATATAGGTTTTCCCTATTCCTTCCTAAACTTGGGTTCACCCTAGTTTGGTCCATAAGCACACATCTATGCAACTTTCATATTGTTGTAATGCTCAAGCCTGCACATTGTTCTGCATGCCTTCTATTTCATCTCTTCCCCTCTGTTCTGTATAGTTGTGCACCAACACACATATCAGTGTTCTTGCAACCTATACAAATTCTTACAACCACATACCAATCTCCCCTAACATTATAGACATCTGTCCCCAGGCATTCACCTAATAAAAGCTCTACCTAATACACTGATACGCTCAGACACCACGTTGGCACATAGGGCACTACTTTTCCCTGTACCCTAAATGTGTTTGCTCTGTACAGATATGCACACACACGTCTGCTACTGTTAGTCCAATCTTGCACATAGGAAACAAACTGACACCTTCTCCTACAGGAAACAAACACTCATATTATATTCCTGTCTGTAGTTTGAACTCCTTCCAGTTGTGCCCGTGTGTTGGTAATCCATTACTACCTAAGACACATACGGTACCTAGACTTAATCACATTGGACACACCTATTTTTTCCCAACATGCTGCAGATTTCCCAATTTCACTGATACTTACTTCCGTAACCTCTGCTAATGCAAATAACCCAACCCATGTTTAGGATTTAAATTACTATACACGAAGCTCAAAACTGGACATCCTTGATGTAGCATTTAAAATGCCTATATCACCTAGAGATACTCGACCATGTATACCACTGATTCCAACATACTTGAACTATGTTATTCTTAAACTAGTACAGATGACTTCAGTTTGCACCTAAACACAACACATGCACACAACCTCCATGTGTAATCCAATTCTAAACACATACACCTATAACATCTATCCATGGTTGCCCAGAGCATTACTGCTACTACTATATATTCTCCATTGGTGACTGATATTCCCAACAGGAGTTCACATAAGCACATATGTTCTGTAGACCAGTTCGTGGACGGCCAAAAATCTGCACATTGGAAAAACTCCCTTACAACTACTACTTACCAGGTCCTGCTTCACCCGCCCATGTTTACCTGATGTGGCTGCATCTATCTACTGTACCAAAATCCTTGCAAACCACATAGATGATGTAGGAGTTGCTCCCCTGCATTATCATGCTACAGGCTTTTGTATCCCTTCCCTTTTTTATTCTACACACAAGTTCAACAAAGACACACTTGATGCTATCAAGCACCCCATTAACCTGGTAACCCACCATCTATGCTAATAGTTCCCTTGCATACTGTTGGCCCAATACCTACACACACAGAGGTCTGCCCTGACCTATTGCTACAGCACCCGCACACATAACTTATTCCCCCTATTTTCAGACATCTTCGACTTGAAATTGACTGATGCACAATCCATGGAGTCTATGTAGATACCTAACCATATTGACAATGAACCTTGATTCTGTATGAACACGCATATCTAGTATCCTAAGTGCAAGTATAGTTATCGAAGATTGTAACTTAACAGTTTATTGGAACTTTAACCAAACACAAGTAGTTTCTACCCAACTCTTCCAGAACAGAATCAAGATACCAACCTATCTTCCATATATGATCAAAAAACAAGATAGGAATAAAGGTAGTTGACTACCTAATGATTCGCCTGCTTCCTCAATTCATGTTCTTACGGTGGAGAAATATGGTTGCTCGATGAGAGGTGTTGATGGCCTCTCTCCATGTATAGATAAATATGGTTAAACATAGGGGAAAAGGATAGGGAAAATCTGATTTGAATTCATACTCGAGTCATCAGAGAATCATGTTCGACTATCAAAGGACTTGGGGTCTTCAATTTAAATTTGGATCGAATTCAAAATGCAGGGTTAAAGTATTCAGCTAAGAAAAAGGAAATTTTGAATTTTCCTATTTGCAATCAAGCCCTTAAACAATTGGTTTTTGTAAAACCTTCCTTTCCATGTTATCTAAACTAAAGTTTATAACAAAATATATTATGCATAAAAAAATTTATACTAAAAGGATAGATTTTTGGTCTAAGGGTTTACAGTAACCCTAAATCCCCAAGGCCATCCATCTGTGTCCGGCTATGGCCGATCACCTCTCCCCTGTGCCTCGATCCGATCCGGCCATCGAGCCCTATCCTCTACTTCCTATCCCGACATCAACATCCAAGCCAACTCGCCATCACCGTCTCTGCTGGCGATCAGCCGACCCCGCTGACTGCCACATCCCGGAGCACCTGTAGACACCCATTGACCCACTTCTCCTCGGTACTGACCGCCATCAAACCACCCTAGCCAACCGAATCCTCACGACCATCCCGTGCCCGGCGAACAACTAAAACGAATACCAGCCCCTACCTATTCTCCGCCAACTATCATCATATGACCACGACCATCATTACTAATCACCACCTACCTCTCTAGTGTTGCCGCCTTCGCGTCCTTTCCACACCTCCACCAGGCGAGTACCGTTGGAGTCGCCACTCCGCTAGCTCCGCCCTAACCTCCGCGGCCAGCGCTAGCACTCTATGGCACTGTCCAGTTGTGCGTCGTCCTCCGACCGCCTTTTCTGTGCCCAAACTAGTGCCGCACCTCCAGCCACTGCATGTGTTCATGCCGTCCAGAAACCCTAGTCGCTGGCGACGTATCTCGAAGACGGCGCAGTCCATCATCCTCTGGTGCCACCCTCTAGCGGCCACTGGTTTGTCCCGACGAAGCTTGTCGGTGCCCCTCCTCTCGACTGACCTGGGTGAGCGAGCTTCCCATCCTTCGTTCTCTCTATCACTCTCTCTCTCGCTCTTTTCCCTCTTTTAATTTCTCTCTTGCACGGACACTCTCTTCTCCGTCTCTCTCTCTCTTTTTATTTCTATTAACTTTTTTATCTCTCTGTTTAAAAGAACAGAGTGTTATATTATCATTTTATTTATTTTTTGTTTGATTTTGTTATTTTGTGTATAGGTTGGCTGGCCTAGGGAGCCCAGCAGAAGGGGTAGACTAAGCAGAGTGATTGAGTTGTTGTTGTTATTATTATTATTATTATTATTATTATTATTATTATTATTGTTGTTGTTGTTGTTGTTGTTGTTGTTGGGTTATTGGGAGTAATGGGCCTTCAGGCTATGGGCTCTATTATACTTAGTTTTTAGGTTATATTTATTAAATATTTTCTTTTAAGGTTTGGATTGAATGATTTTGGGCTATAAATTCTTTTGAATTCTTAATATTTAGTATCAATAATTAACTTAGGGTTTTAATACAAGATTATATATATTAATTGGGCTGACATAAATTATTAGGTTTATATGTTCAAATAAAAGATATCAGTACTTTTAACTTATATATAAAGTGGGCTTCTATGTAACCTTTCTAAATGACCTTCCTTTACATACTAGGTAAATATATATATATATTTAAATTATAGTTTTGATCTAAACATGGTTTTCTATAGTTTTCAAATTATTTATTAAATATTTTGACTAGTAGTTTTCCAATATCAAAAAGTATTTTCAAAAATAGTTTTACATATTTATACAAAATTCTCTCGATTCCTATCTTGATCATGACTGGTCATATGTTCCTATTTCTTGTGATTCTGACTACTTCATATCGACTATAGACTAATTGGACCGTTCTGGACTCAATGACACGGTCTATTCCATCATTAGAGATCGTCTTGCGTAGTTATGCCATCTATGACTATTCTATGCCGACATGATTAAGTCACACAACAACTGCAACTAATCGAGGCAAGTACACTATTGCTTTATGAACTTCTTACGTTATAATGCTATCTTTTACTGTGTTTCATTGAGTATCCAGATTGTGACATGATAAGCTTGATTGTGTCATTGTTCGTTTATTGACTGTTTAGTGAGTCGGGAGATAAAATGCTAAGTAGACATGTGAACAACCCTAATGAATATTTGTTGAATGATAACTAAGTCATACACCTCACGTATGGATTAGTCGTACCAAAATTGAATGATAGCCATCTATGATGTGTCGTATTAGGCAGCCGTTCACATGTCGAAAGATATTTCGTAGCACTGTTTTATTAATTTTACTTGTTCATGTTTATTTTCCAGTTATCTTGCTCATACATGTTCCTGCTAGTAGTTTTTTGTACATGTTTATTGTTTCCAGTTTACATACATCTTCCTTTATTGTTTACTGCATCTCTACTATCTAGCTTATTTTGTGTTAAGTTAATTAAATGCAATAGGATTGTACTTTGCTCCTTTCCTGACTGGATCATTGCAGGTGACTTGGCATGCTTCCTATTTTTGTGCTATAGACCATACGGGGGAGATAGATGTCTTGGAGGCCAACTGTAGATTCTAGATAGAATATAAATTTAATTATTTAGTGGGTTGTTCTCGAATGTCATTTTGATGTATAATTGGATTTGTATTTGAATAATTATTGTGAATGAGCAATTAAATATAATTTTGTCATATTTGAGATTGATATTGAGACCTAGACAACGTACTACCATCGATGCTGCGGCGTAGGCTGGACTTGGCTACGTACTCATGTCCCAAAAAGCGGGACAGGGTCGTGACAAGTTTTTTTTGGTAGCCCATGCAAGTCTTTTTTCGCAAAAGATTGCGACTCATGGTAGTACTTAAGTTAGTCGTACTATTGTGAGCCTACGACTAGGAAGTGCTCATTCGTAATTGGTATTGATTTGATTTTAGGAGAATGACTAGGACAAGGAATTCCTTATTCAATTTGACTGTTGGATAGTTAAGGTTGCTACATAGGCCATGTGATTTAGCCAAGGATTTATTGAATTCTAAACCTTATTAGATAACTCTAGGAATTTTCTTAGAAGGATGTACTTTTGTATTTTAACACAATGGTAGGATCAAAGGTGGATAGACTATTCGCTTGGTAAACTAGGACTTTCTATGATTCTATTTCTAATCTTGATCATTTATTTTAACCTCTCTAACTATCATCATATCGTAAGTCCGAATTGCTTATTTATTTCCCAGTTTGCCATAAGAAATTACTTTTATAATTTTTGATTCTGAATCTCGAGTATTTTGATTCAAAGTTCTCCCCTCAGTCATTTGAATATCCATGAAATAAAGATTAGATTGTTTATACTTCTCTTGTCTTCAGTTATTTCCTCCATGATCGATCATTTTATGTTCAAGAAGTGAGACTTATAGGACAAATACTTACACTTTTTCTATCTTGATCATCTTGGAACTTGTTTGAATTTCTAGAAGCTCCTTTGAAATTCGTGTGGATATAGTTGGAATAATTTTCTATAACTTACAATAGCAAGGCAGATGCACATTGTCCTAATTTATTTGATTTATAGAGACTACGGGTTCGCTGGAGCCAGCAGCGCACTGGCAAGGCATGACCCCCTAAGTTGAAATAATTTCAAATAAGCGTAGATTATCAATATTATTAAAACTATGTCTTAGTTGCATTATTTGATCATTTGATTTATTATGTCAATATTGGATAGAGTTGATAGAGTGTTCGATACCAGATTATAGTTGAGTCATGAGACCAGGGGTTTACTCCAGCTAGATGTACACTGGCGAGGCATGGATTCTCAGTAAAATAACTTTGAGTATACTTACGGTTTTCAAATACTATAGAGGCTATATTTTTTATTGGCATATGACTATTACACCCTCATTTTAGTTTGATTTTATACCCTATTTTATTGTACGTTTTCTCGATAAGCCTTGTAATCTCTTTTTTACCCATCCTATTAGTTTTCTCCTAGTAATCATTTAGTATGTTTTGATTCCATTTTACTAGAATCATAGTCTTACATCGATCTTGATTCTATAATCGTGCCTAAGTAATTTTGCTTAACCAGTTAATCGTGCCAAAATAATTTCAATTTTGATCGTTCTTAAACGACTTTGATCGTGACTAAACTATTTTGACTATAATTATAGTCGTACCTATATTTAAACTCTATTATTGCTAATGTTTAGAATTTATTCCAACTATGATCATGATTATTTTGATCATATTCATACTCGTGCCAAATTTTTAATCATGCTTGGATGACTTGCATGATTAGCCTAGATCGTAACTACATCCTACTTGTATCTAAGTGATTTTAATCATGTTAGACTTTGTCTAACTTTTGATCGTTGATCATGCTTACGTAATTTTAATTTATGGTTAATCATTCCTAATAACTTTTCTCATTTAGCTAATCCTATTTCGGTTCTATCGTTAAGCATGCTTAGATTTTGATCTTGACTAGATCTTTTGACCACATAATTTGGTCATATTTTGATCGTGCCCAATCACATCCTTAACGTTTCGATTCTATCCGCGATTATGCTTATCTAATCGTGATTATTAATCATATCATTTTTTATTATATTCTTAGTAGTGCCTAGTCCTATCCTTTGAAATTTCGAGAACAAAATTTTTCAAAGGTAGGTAGATTTGTAAGCCCACTTCCCGAATTTTTTTAAACTTTTTTGTTGTTTTAAATATTTTTCTAGTTAGAAAATAAAGCTTAATTTATTTTTGTAAAACTTATTTTGATTGACATGGAGATTTGCCAAATTGTTTTAAACTTGTTTTTCTATTTATAAAATTATATCTCTAAAAAAAAGTATTGGATTTATTATCAATTATTTTGAAATCTATTTAAATAGTATTTGGAATATAGAATTTATTTTAAAGTAATATTATGGTGATTTTATAAATTGAGATAAATCTAATTTATTGATTTAAATCCATGGAAAGATTTGATCAATCCTAATCCTTTTCTATCTAGGAAACCCCCACTCCTATATATAGGGGAGGCTTCCTCTATTTTCTCCACAACCCAAAATTCTCCAAATGTTGCAATCATCGCATCATGCGTGCACTGTGGTCCGTGTCCATCTTTTCCTTCCACTAAATTATAATACAAATACATCATCATCTCCGTGTCCACATTTCGGACACGAACCCTAAATTTTCCCTATCGTGTCGGACAACCCCGACACGACCAAATCCCCAAATCCCTAACCTTAATTCCTAATTCCCAAATCACTAATCCAAAAGCAAACCCTAACCCTAAATCCCTAACGCAATTCATTTGTGTATGGCCGTGGTCGATTACCTCTCCCCCGCGCCTCGATCCGATCTGGCCACCGAGCCCTGTCCTCCACTTCCTACCCCGACATCAACATCCAAGACAACTCGCCATCACCGCCTCTGCTGGCGATCAGACGACCCGCTGACCGCCACATCCCTGAGCACCTGCAGACACCCATCGACGCACTCCTCCTCGGTACTAACCTCCATAAACCTACCCCATCCAACATACCCCTCACGGCCTCCCCGTGCTCGGCAAACAACCAAAACCAACACCAGCCCCTGCCTATTCTCCGGCCAACTATCATCACACGACCACCACCATTATTAATAATCACCACCGACCTCTAGCGCCATCATCTCTGCATCCTTTCTACGCCTCCGCCAGGCGAGCGCCGTTGGAGCCGCCACTCCGCTAGATCTGCCCCAACCCCCGCGGCCAGCGCTAGCACTCTATGGCTCTGTCCAGGCCGGCTACCTTTTCTATGCCCAAACTGGTGTCGTGCCTCCAGCCATTGCATGTGTCTGTGCCGTCCAGAAACCCTAGTCGCTGGTGACGCATCTCGGGGTCGGCGCAGTCCATTATCCTCCGGCGCCACCCTCTTGCGGCTACCGGTTCGTCCCGACGAAGCTCGTCGGTGCCCCTGCTCTCGACTGACCTGGGTGAGCAAGCTCTCCATCCTTCGTTCTCTCTATCACTCTCTCCCTCGCTTTTTTTTCTCTTTTAATTCCTTTCTCGCACAGACACTCTCCTCTCTCTCTCTCTCTCTCTCTCTCTCTCTCTCTCTCTTTCTATTTCTATTGACTTTTTTTTATCTCTCTGTTTAAATGAACAGAGTGTTATGTTATCATTTGTTTTTATGTTTTTTATTTTGTTATTTTGTGTATAGGTTGGCTGGCCCAGGGACCCCAATAGAAGGGGTGGGCTAAGCTAAGTGATTGGTTTGTTATTATTATTATTATTATTATTATTATTATTATTATTATTATTATTATTATTATTATTATTATTATTATTATTATTGTTGTTGTTGTTGTTGTTGTTGTTGTTGTTTTGTTGTTATTATTATTGGGTTATTAGGACTAATGGGCCCGCGGGCTATCGGCTCTATTATACTTAGTTTTTGGGTTATATTTATTAAATATTTTCTTTTAAGTTTGGATTGAATAATTTTGGGCACTAAATTCTTTTGAGTTCTTAATATTTAGTATCAATAATTAACTTGGGGTTTTATTAGAAGATTATAAATATTAATTGGGTTGACATAAATTATTAGGTTTATATGTTCAAATAAAAGATATCAATTGTAACCACTACTTTTCTATAATAGGGGTATTTTGGTAATTGTGTGACTTTTGAATTTTTGATTATTTTATAATATTTTAATTAGTGCTTTTGTGTCAGTAGTTTGGTTTAACCTTAGCTGACCATGATTAGAGACTAACCATGTCATTAGAGGCATAGTTATCATTTTAGATTAGAATTTAAGTTTTATTCTAAATTAGGAAAAAAATTTAAGTCATTTTAGGGTTTTGAGTTATTTGCTTTTTGGGATTTTGCTAAAAAGGCTTTTTATTAACTTAAGTTGTAGTTGGGCCTTATGACTAAATCCTAACCCTAAATCCCAGCATGTGGCTGGCCAACACAGCCCTCCGCCTCTTATATAAACACATCATGTAGCCACCAAGCCACTTTTGTAAAACCCTAATTTCCACCTTCTTCATAGTAGCCTCCATTCTCCAATTCTCATCCAAATAAGACCAAACGAATTGCGTTGCGATCCTTGGAGGAGAAGAACTTGGTGGAGGCTATCTAGAAAGGAAGTGGAGGCGTTTGACCATAGGATTTGGGCATCGAGGCATTTTGGAGTGCTTTTGCATTGAGATTCTAACTCTCAATAGGTAAATTCTTCTAAATTTATTTAAATTCTGATTTTTCTTCACAGAAGCATGCATCTAGGTATCATAGACCTGTAGACCAAGTTTGGTAGAATTTTCTGTCTGTTTGATAGGTGTATCGGATGCATGTCAGTATATTGTAACATGTGTTTGATGAAATGCCTCAAAGAATTAAAAGTTGTTATTTTTCACAACTAAATTTATATACTTGTAACCCTATATGAGGAAATTCTAAAACATATTTCCTGGGTTTATTTTGACACAGTTTTCATGTCCAAATTGGACACGGGGACGTAGCACGAGCCTCGTGCACTGTCCTGTGCACTGTCCTGCATGTCAAGTGCCATAACTCAATGGACACGACTCAGTCTGGGCTGAGAATTGGTGGACACGTGGGGACAACCTCTGTCCACATGCTCATAACATTTCATGAGATTTTGTTGAGTGTGCACGAAGTTATCGCACCCGCATGGATTTCGGACTGCTGTGCTCACGTAAGTTTTTGGCCCTAACACGGGTTTATAACTCGGACACGAAGACACGTGGACTCGAGGCAGGGTGTCCAACACCTAGCCCTATACCTAGGCTACCCATGGACATGAGCACGTGACGCATGGACGTGTGTGTTGTGTCCTAGGTGGGCCGACACGCGTGCACGAGGCCACGCACACAAGCGCGTGCAGCCCTCTCCGATACGCATGTAGACACGCAACACGATGACTCGTGGACACGACTCGTTGTCCTTTATACGTACCCTGACACCCTAGCTACCCTCTGGTACGAGTACGTGGGATTTGGTTGGACACACGTGCCCCTAGGTTGGTCGACACATGTGCACGAGCCCTGCACATATACAGTTTCTGACATGTGTTGACACCCCATTTTGACACGAGTTTGGACACTTCTTGGACACTGTTTGGACACCCTCACGACACTCTAGTTTGCACACATGCTGACATATTCGTTTGTGCACACACACCCCTTTTGTATATGGTTTGGGTTATGTTGGTTGATGTAACCGAGTTTGGGATTTCATGATATATTTGAGTTTATATATATATATATATATATTTGAGTTTTAGTTCAAATTTAGATATGGTGTAGGTTTGATTCTCAGTTTATAAGGTTTAACTTGAGTTTGGTATTGTTAGTTCCTGATTTTTGGTTGTTGTGTATGTGTTATTTGATATATAGGTTTAGTTGGATTTTAATGAGATGTATATATAGGTGATGATGAGTATGTTATAGGTTTATATATATAAATATGAGTTTGGTTTAGATTTGGAGATAAGGTGTGAGTTAGAGTTGAGTTTGGGTTGGAGATTTTGTTAGATTAGTTAGGAATATGTGAGTACCATGATGTGTGTGTGCGTGTATTTGTTAGTTTAGGTTAGTGAGGAGTGAGCATTAGGCATTAGCAGTAGGATTAGAAGCAGCCAGCAGCATGCCTTGCCTTGTCTTGGCTTTGCAAGTAGCAGCAGCAGCAGCAGCAACCAAGTACAGCTAGGCATGGCATTAGATAGAGGGTTAGCCTATATGGGTTTTTAGGTAGTAAGTTAAGGGTTGGATATAATATGTATGTATGTATGTATGTATGTATGTATGTATGTATGTATGAATAGTTTACATATAGATATGGGCTATATTAGGTTATAGTTGTATAAGTGGTGTGAGTATATATAGATGTGTATAGGCTAAACCAAGTATTGGATATATTGAGATACATATATGGTATAGATATAGTATCCTATATGTGTGTGTATGTTTACATTGTGAATTTGTATATAGGGTTTAAGTATAGGATAACTAAGTTATATTATCCCATGGCAAGTGAGTTAGTTCAGAATTGACCTATAGGCCTAGTTAGGCAAGGTTTGACTAACTAGTTGACCAAGTTGACCAAAGTCAACTATAGGTCAAACTTGACCTAGAATTGACTCTAATAGGTCTAAATTGACATGTTAACTTAAGTTTAACCAAACCCTAGACTAATTGACTAGTTGACTTAGGTTTGACTTAGTTTGACTAGAATGGTTGACCAGAGTTGACCAAGAGTTGACTTTGGCCTAGAATGACCTAGAATCATATGGATTGCATTGTAAACTTCATTTATTATATATAAAATATATTATGACCTGTATTGCTCTATTTAAGACATTGTGACTCCGATTCGGACATCTGATATTCATCAGTCTTTTAGGATATCAGGTGAGTACATTCTCTGATAGTTCTTTCATTTACTTGTTGATTACTGTATTTCAGTTCTAGTTAGTTATATTTGATTGTCTGTTACAAACACGGATTGGTATTTCTAAATTCATATATACAACACACTTACTTTACTTGTCTAGCCTCAGTTACTAGAACCACCACTCGAATCACTACAAGCATCTTCATGTGATGTCTGGACTCGTTCTCGATTAAGTGTCGGATTATGAATTCACTTGTACTTGTCGGGCAGGAAAAAACTTGAGTAGACATGTAAACATTCCTAAATACTCGAACCACCTCCCTGTGAACTATACTTGAACGATAGCCATCCCTCACCTGATCAGTGTACGATGTGCCGGATTTACCCCTAGCCATTTACATGTCTATCTCAGTATTTTAAAACACACTTGGAGTGTTGTCTAGAATCATCACTAGAACTGTCATACCAGGATCATTACTGGTATCACCTTACTCGAACCATCCTACTAGAAACATTGATTGGGATCACACTCGACTCATGTTGTACTAGACTCATGTTGGGATTATACTTGTCTATATTATACTGTTTGGACTTATATCACCTCTAATCTAGTTTAGCTAGATTTTTATTTACAGTCTTCATTGCCATAATTTTCTGATTCATTACAATACTCCTCTTGTACTTTAACTATTGTTCTATATCATCACCTGTATAAACTCTCTATGCTTCATCAATATAACTGTCTATAACTGTTTTATAGTCTTTGTCATTTACTTGGGATTTCTAGATGAGTTGTGCTCGCTCCAATCCTGACTGGATATGTTGTCAAAATATTACAGATGTTTGCCCTGAGGAGACATGCCCTACTTACCATGGATCCGGAGATAGATTAGCTACCTTTGGCCCCGACTCTCAGGAGTGATCGAAAGACTAGATTAGTAGACTTGTTTTAGATTTCATGTTTAGAACTTGAATTGTAATAAGTTGATATTGACTTGTATTTGAGTTTGTTGAGATATTACTATTTAGTAGTTTATATTTTGTTGTTGTTTAGTCTTTTAGTTGTAGACTTATGTGTTATCTTATCGTGCTTAGACTGTGATTGAGTTTCATTATATCTCTACTTGTCCTCCATTCGGATTTGAGATTTATGAAAGGTATGTTATATATTTGTGTGAGTTGTTAGATAGTGACCTAGTACAACATTCTACAGTCGATTCTGCGGCAAAGGTTGGGCGCTGTTACGTACTTGTACCCTTACACCGGGTGCGGGTCGTGACACATTTTTATTGGTGGTCCATGCAGGTCGAGATTCGCATTGGTGCGATACGGCGACTTAGTCGTACTGCTATGAGCCTACGATAGGAATTAAGGAATAGGCTTTAGCTGAGAGGTACTCAATCACAGTTAGGAAAAACTCTTATCTAATTTCTGCCATCTAAATCCTTGCTGCTAATTGCCTTCTTTTTAAATAAACTGTCCTCCTTTGATTATATCGCTTTCTTCTCAGAATCGATTTTCTTGTTTGATCTGTCTCCAGGATGGTGTAGACACGATCTCATCGTTCTGGCCCAGGGGATACCTCCGAGAGTTCTGCCACTTATCGTCCGATTCAGCAGGACCCTGGGACCATAGCTCCTCTTATTCCTTCTCATGTTGGAGCATCTGTCGTGTTTGGGGGTGTACCTCTACCTGTTCGGAGGCCTACCCCAGTTATCCCAGGGGTATCCTAGCAGCAGCCACCTTCGGGATGAGTGGATGCAGCTCAGCTTTTCGCCTTCTTCCAGTAGATGATGGAGGCCCAGTAGCGTCAATCTGCTGATTTCAGGCAGCACATAGACAATGCCCACCAGCTGGCAATGACTACAGTAGAAAGGGTGATCGTCCAGTTGTAGGGAGAGTAGATGCAGCAGTACTAGTTGAGGACCCCGGGCATTCAGGAATTTCAGAAGATGCGGCCACGAGACTTCAAGGGTACTGAGGGTGTCCTATATGCCGACGAATGGATCGAGCATATAGAGGAGATCTTTCGCCTTGCACTGATACCGACTGGGATTTAGATAGAGGCAGCGGGCAGCCAAATGTAGGACCTTGCCCGTACATAGTACCAGACAGAGTTCGTATGGAGGGGCAGACATGAGAGGCTTTCAAGAAGCTCTTTAAGGAGAAGTTCCTCCCCGACACAGCACTTGGCGCATTAGAGACTCAGTAAGAGAATCTAGTTCAGGGAAACTAGACTGTGGAGGAATATATTGGGGAGTTCTGCCGTCTGGGCAGGTTTGTGGAGTACTTGAGTGAGACGTCGAAGGCGAGGAGGTTCCGGAAGGGCTTCATCAAGGAGGTCAAGTCGTTTACTAAGAGTGACAGAAATGCCACCTTCGAGCAGATCTTGGCAGGAGCCATGGCAGGAGAGGATGACTTGGAGCTCAAGTCCAAGAGGGGTTGGGATGATTCAGGAGGGGCTAGTGGGAGTGGGAAGCGCCCCTTTCTGCAGAAGGTAGCACACAAGCCACAGCAGATGCAAGCACCAGCTAGAGTTCAGCAGGCACAGCATCAGCCTCGAGGACAGGACCACAGGATGCAGAGTTGTGCCTACTGCAAAAAGCTGGGACACATTTGGGAGTCTTGTAGGAGAAGGCTGAAGGTTTGTCTGTTATGTGGATCAGCTGCTCACCAGGTTAGGGATTGCCCTACCGTACCCCCACATGACGGAGCACCGGGTCAGAGAGAGAGAGTGCTAGTCCACCTGTGATGCAGCACCATGCCCAGCACCAGAGGGGCGAGGCTTTTGCGCTGATGGTCGAGGAGACCGACGCTGTAGGTGATGGGTTAGCAGGTCTTTCTTCCCTGTCCTTATTTTCTATCTTTATGTGTGATTACATTAGTACCTGTCAGGATATTTTTTGCTATACTAGATAGTGTAGTGACCCTGTTCGAGACTGAGAAATCACGACCAGTAGGACCATGATTTGCAATTAATAGATAGAATTTTCTTGATCTTGATTGTTGGGGGTTTGACCTAGAAGGAGTACGACCATCAAAAATTTTGAGGGCGAAATTTTTCTAAGGAGGGTAGGTTTGTAACTACCACTTTTCTAGAATAGGGGTATTTTGGTAATTGTGTGATTTTTGAATTTTTGATTATTTTATAATATTTTAATTGGTGCTTTTGTGTTAGTAGCTTGGTTTAACCTTAGCTAACCATGATTAGAGACTAACCATTTCATTAGAGGCATAGTTATCATTTTAGATTAGAATTTAAGTTCTATTCTAAATTAGAAAACTTTTAAGTCATTTTTAGGGTTTTGAGTTATTTGCTTTTTGGGCTTTTGCTAAAAAGGCTTTTTATTAACTTAAGTTGTAGTTGGGCCTTATGTCTAAACCCTAACCCTAAATCCCAGCATGTGGCCGGCCAACATAGCCACACACACACATCATGGTATTCACACATTCCTAACTAATCTAACAAAACCCCCAACTCAAACTCAACTCTAACTCACACCTTATCTCCAAATCTGAACCAAACTCATATTCATATATATAAACCTATAACATACTCATCATCACCTATATATATATATATATATATATATATATATATATATATATATATATATCATTAAAACCCAACTAAACCTATATATCAAATAACATATACACAACAAACAAAATTCAGGAACTAACAATACCAAACTCAAGCTAAACCTCAGAAACTGAGAATCAAACCTACACCATATATATATATATATATATATATATATATATATATATATATATATATATATATATATATATATATATATATATATAAACTCAAATATATCAAGAAATCCCAAACTCGGATACATCGACCAACATAACCCAAACCATATACAAAAAGGAGTGTGTGTGCACAAACGAATGTGTCAGCACATGTGCGAACTAGAGTGTCATGAGGGTGTCCAAACAGTGTCCAAGAAGTGTCCAAACTCGTATCAAAATAGGGTTTCAAAACATGTCAGAAACTGTGTATGTGCAGGGCTCGTGCACATATGTCAACAAACCTAGGGGCACGTGTGTCCAATCAAATCTTCCGTGCTCGTGCTAGAGGGTATCTAGGGTGTTAGGGTACGTGTCTACGACCCTGAGTTGTGTCCACGAGTCACCGTGTGACATGTCCACATTGTATCGGGGAGGGCTGCACGAGCGTGTGTGCGTGGCCTCGTGCACGCGTGTCGGCCCACCTAGGACACGACACACACGTCCACGTGTCACGTGCTCGTGTCCATGGGTAGCCTAGGTATAGGGATAGGTGTTGGACACCCTACCTCATGTCCACGTGTCCTCGTATCCGAGTTATAAACCCGTGTCAGGGCCAAAAACTCGCGTGTGTACAGCAGCCCGAAATCCATGCGGGTGCGATAACTTCGTGTACACTCAACGAAACCTCGTAAAATTTTGTGAGCATGTGGGCAGAGGTTGCCCCCACGTGTTCACCAATTTCTAGCCCAGACCGAGTCATGTCCATCAAGTTATGGCACTCGAGATACAGGACAGTGCACGAAGCAGTGCACGGGCCTCGTGCTACGTCCCGGTGTCCGATTTGGACAGAAAAGTAGTGTCAAAATAAACCCAGGAAATATGTTTTAGAATCCCCTCATATAGGGCTACAAGAAAATGAAATTATTTTTGAAAGATAATAACTTTAATTCTTTGAGGCATTTCATCAAACACATGTTACAATACACCGACACACATCCGATACACCTATCAAATGGACACAAAATCCTACCAAACTTGGTCTACAGGTCTATGGTACCTAGATGCATGCTTCTATGAAGAAAAATTAGAATTTAAATGAGTTCAGAAGCATTTACCTATTGAGAGTTAGAATCTCAATACAAAAACACTCCAAATGCCTCGACGCCCAAATCCTACGGTCAAACGCCTCTAATTCCTTGCTAGCTAGCCTCCGATAAGTTCTCCTCCTCCCAAGGATCACAACACAATTCATTTGGTCTGATTTGGATTAGAATTGGAGAATGGAGGCTACTATGAAGAAGGTGGAAATTAGAGTTTTGCAAAAGTGGCTTGGTGGCTACATGATGTATTTATATAAGGAGTGGGGGTGTGTGTGTATGTGTGTGCGTGTGTGTGTGTGTATTTGCTAGTTTGGGTTAGTGAGGAGTGAGCATTAGGCACTAGCAGTAGGATTAGAAGCAGCCAGCAACATGCCTTGCCTTGTCTTGGGTTTGTAAGTAGCTGAAGCAGCAGCAACCAAGTAGCAGCTAGGCAGGACATTAGATAGAGGGTTAGCATATATGGGTTTGTAGGTAGTAAGTTAAGGGTTGGATATGGTATGTATGTATGTATGTATGTATGTATGTATGTATGTATGTATGTATGTATGTATGTATGTATGTATGTATGTATGAATAGTTTACATATGGGTATGGGCTATATATATTAGGTTATAGTTGTATAAGTGGTGTGAGTATATATATATATATATATGTGTGTGTGTGTGTGTGTGTGTGTGTGTGTGTGTGTGTGTGTGTAGGCTAAACCATGTATTGGATATGTTGAGATATATATGGTATAGATATAGTATCCTATATATGTGTGAATGTTTACATTGTGAATTTGTATATAGGATTTAAGTATAGGATAACTAATTTATATTAGCCCATGGTTAGTGAGTTAGTTCAGAATTGACCTATAGGCCTAGTTAAGCAAGATTTGACTAACTAGTTGACCAAGTTGACCAAAGTCAACTGTGGGTCAAACTTGACCTAGAATTGACTCTAATAGGTCTAAATTGACATATTAACTTAAGTTTGACCAAACTCTAGACTAATTGACTAGTTGACTTAGGTTTGACCTAGTTTGACTAGAATGGTTGACCAGAGTTGACCAAGAATTGACTTTGGCCTAGAATGACCTAGAATCATATAGATTGCATTGTAAACTTCATTTATTATATATAAAACACATTGTAACCTGTGTTGTCCTATTTAGGACATTGTGACTCCGGTTCGGACATCTGATATTCAGCAGTCTTTCAAGGTATCAGGCAAGTACATTCTCTGATAGTTCTTTCATTTACTTGTTGATTACTGTATTTCAGTTCTAGTTAGTTCTATTTGATTATCTGTTACAAACACGGATCGATATTTCTGAATTCATGTATATGACACACATACTTTACTTGTCTAGCCTCAATTATTAGAACCACCACTCGAATCACTATAAGCATTTTTATGTGTTGGCTGGACTTGATCTCGATTTATATACAGAATTATGAATTCATTTGTATTTGTTAGGCGGTAAAATACTTGAGTAGACATGTAAACATTCCTAAGTACTCGAACCACCTCCCTGTGAACTATACTCGAATGATAGCCATCTCTCACCTGATTAGTGTACGATGTGTCGAATTTACCCCTAGCCATTTATATTTCGATCTCAGTATTTTAAAACACACTTGGAGTGTTGTCTAGAATCATCACTAGAATGATCATACCAGGATCATCACAAGGATCATTATTGGTATCACCTTACTCGAACCACCCTAGAAATATTGATTGGGATCACACTCGACTCATGTTGTACTAGACTCACATTGGACTATATTATACTGTCTGGACTTATATCACCTCTACTCTAGTTCAGCTAGATTTTTATTTACAGTCTTCATTGCAATAATTTTTTGATTTGTTACAGTACTCCTATTGTACTTTAACTGTTGCTCTATATCATCTCCTGTATAAAACCTCCATGCTTCATCAATATAACTGTCTATAACTGTTTTATAGTCTTTGCCATTTACTTGGGATTTTTAGATAAGTTGTGCTCGTTCCAATCCTGACAGAATACGTTATCAAAATATTACAGATGTTTGCCCTTAGGATACATGCCCTACTTACTATGGATCCGGAGATGGATTAGCTACCTTTGGCCCCGACTCTCATGAGTGTTCGGAAGACTAGATTAGTAGACTTGTTTTAGATTTCATGTTTAGAACTTGAATTGTAATAAGTTGATATTGACTTGTATATGAGTTTGTTGAGATATTACTATTTTGTAGTTTATATTTTGTTGTTATTTAGTCTTTTAGTTATAGACTTCTGTGTTATCTTATCGTGCTTAGACTTTGATAGAGTTTCATTATATCTCTACTTGTCCTACGTTCAGAGTTGAGATTTATGATAGGTATATTATATATTTGTGTGAGTTATTAGATAGTGATCTAGTACAGCGTTCTACCGCCGATTCTACGACGTAGGTTGGGCGCTGTTACGTACTTGTACCCTTATACTGGGTGCGGATCGTGACATCAGTACTTTTAACTTAAATATAAAGTGGGCTTCTATGTAACCTTTCTAAATGACCTTCCTTTACATACTTGGTAAATATATATATTTAAATTATAGTTTTGACCTAAACATGGTTTTATATAGTTTTCAAAATATTTATTTAAATATTTTGACTAATAGTTTTCCAATATCAAAATGTATTTTCTAAAATAGTTTTATATATTCATACAAAATTCTTTCGATTCGTATCTTGATCGTGACTGGTCATACGTTCCTATTTCTTATGATTTTGACTACTTCATATTGACCCTAGATTAATTGGACCATTCTGTACTCAATGACATGGTTTGTTCCATCATTAGAGACCATCTTGCGTAGTTATGCCATCTACGACTATTTTGTGCCAATATAATTAAGTCACACAACAACTACAACTAACGAGGTAAGTACACTATTGCTTTATTCGCTTCTTATATTATAATGCTATATTTTACTGTATTTCATTAAGTATCCAAATTGTGACACATTGTGACATGATAGGCTTGGTTGTATCTTTGCTCGTTTATTGACTGTTTAGTGAGTCGGGAGGGAAAATACTAAGTATACGTGTGAACAAACCCAAATAAATGTTTATTGAATGATAGCTATGTCACACACCTCATGTATGGGTTATCCGTACCAAAATTGAATGATAGCCATCTATGATGTGCCGTATTAGCCAGCCGTTCTCATGTCGAAAGGTATTTTGAAGCACTATTTTATTAGTTTTACCTGTTCATGTTCATTTTCCAGTTATCTTTCTCATATATGTTCCTGCTAGTAGTTTCTTGTACATGTTTATTTTTTTCAGTTCATCTACATGTTCTTTTATTATTTTACTGCATCTCTACTGCCTAGCTTATTTTGTATTAAGTTACGTAAATTCAATAGGGTTGTACTTTGCTCCTTTTCTGACTAGATCGTTGCAGGTGACCTAGCACGCTTCCTACTTTTGCGCTATGGACCATACGGAGAAGATAGATGTCTTGGAGGCCAAGTGTAGATTGTAGATAAAATATAAATTTAATTATTTAGTGGGTTGCTCCCGAATGTCATTTTGATGTATAATTGGATTTGTATTTGGATAAATATTATGAATGAACAATTAGATATAATTTTGTTGTATTTGAGATTGATATTGAGACCTAGACAGCGTACTACCGCCGATGCTGCGGCGTAGGCTGGACTTGGCCTCGTACTCGTGTCCCGAAAAGCGAGAGTGGGTCGTGAGAAGGGGACCGATTCCGGTCACCATAGGGCTAGAACTTGTTTTGCCAATTTGGGTTTTGGATCAGGTTTGTAAGCGATCAGAGAAATATTTTGATATAACGTTGTCGTTGGCCCTTCATGATTTCATCGTTGTATATGTCCATATTAGATCTTACTTACTGCTTATCTATAAATATATGTTAGATGAACAAGGAAATATACATAATAGCAAATACATATTTAGAAAATACTAAGTTTAAGTATCATATTATAGTGATTGCATCGATTAGCCATATTCAAAAACTTGAATCATTGGGCTAAAACAATCATTTATAGACCATATAAATAGTAGTTGTAGAGGATTTAATGGCTAGATATGTGGATCACCAAGCCATCAGACTAATCAGTATCCAGAGTATACCATAATGAGGCCTAATACCAACAGCATGGACTAATGCCTATGAAATAAGGGTTTAACCCAAGGCCAATGACCCAAAAGAATAGACCCATAAGAGTAGTTCAGGCAGTACCAGTGACACAAGCAATAGTAGTTATAGGATTTCAATAGAGGCCTCTACTTCCTCCACAAGTACATAAATTCCATCAAGCATAGAAAATATAGTAGTCTTATTTTGGGAACAAAAAAACATGTTTAGGCCTTAAAAATAGATACAGTCAAAATTAGGAGAAGTAGTGGCTAGTGTCGTACTTATTTCATCCTATTCAACAATAGTCTTATTTGATTCAAGAGCTACATAGTCTTTCATTATGCTACATTTACATGTTTGCATAAAATTGAAAACCCTAGCATTACCCATTAGAATTTTCAATGATAATGGTATAGTAAATATGTAAAGAAATGTCTACTCAGACTAAGCGGTAAAATATTTTGAGCAAGAGTATTAGTATTTCTAATAAATAATTATGATATAGTCTTCGGAATAGATTGGTTAACTTTAACTGTAGCAACATGGATTGAGGACTAAGAAAAGTTGTATTCCTACTATCAAGTAAAAATGTTGTGAATTTGTCTAAGATCGGAAAGAATTTGAAAAGGAGAATATAGAACTTAAATTGTCAATTCGAAGAATATTTTAAAGTCTATAAAAAGAACAATTTTCAAGAGTAGTATTTGGTTTAAGGATGTATTTTCTGATGAATTACTCGAACTACCACTAGATAGCACAGTAGAGTTCAGTATTGATGTGATACGTGCAGCAACACCTATAGCCAAGAAAGTGTATCCAATGAATAAGTAGGAAATATAAAATTATTAGGGATGAGTATAGAATTAGACTTTCTTAGAAGATCTATTTTGATAGAACTAGTAAAAAAATGTATCATGATTTAGAGTATAAATTCGATAGTTAGGATATGATGTAATTCTTTGACCTATGAAATGTCTGAATACTATCTTCTTTTCATTCTTGGTAAATATACTTACCCTTGATCTTTGACTATTCTGAATTCTTTGTTTATCTCCATTCTTCTACCTTAACTTAACTCTTTGAATTATTCTTCTATGCAATCTTGGATATCATTCTTTATTCCTCTCATCTAAATAAAATAACATTTACTGAATATTTCCCTAGTAGAAACCTTTTAAATAATTATAATTTTTTCTAATAACCATGGTTAGATTAATTCAATTGTTGATTGTTTGGATTTTCTATGAAGATTATATGTTTCAAAATATGTCAATGACCTGGTAATCTAATAACTGATTTGGTGAGATAGCAAGGATTGTAGTCAATTAATTAGGTTATGAAACAAGAAGTTACTGCAACTATCCGGACTAGCAAGGTAGTGAGTACTTGTAAAGCGATTTAGTGCTAAATAAGATTAAAATGATCAAATCCATATTTTACATAAAATTGATTTTCAAAACTTAAATTTTAAAAGTGAGTTTTGTTTTATATTTCTTTTTATTTTATAAACTAGGATAGATTACCATACATCAAAACGAGATTTTAAAATGAGGGGTTTAATTCATATTTTACAAATTAAAAGGATTTTTCCTGGGAATACTACTATCCAATCAAACTTTATTTATAACCTCCTTTTCTTTATCAAATAGATATTTATAGCATGATAGCAAGAGCTGAAGTCATAAAATTCTATCAGCAAAATGGTACCATGTTTGCAACCACTCAACAAAATGATCAGACGATAAGTTACTACAATGCGTTCAAATTTGAATGGGAAATATATGATTATAATTTATAATTAATACGAATGTAGATATGCGCGTCGATAATTTTTTTAAATATTACTAGATTGAGATGTATACGTTTCCTGAAGTTTTGAAGATTTCGTAACAATCATAATATTCTAATCTTTTGAAAATATTTTATGTAAGTCAAGTGTTCCCTTATTTTCTTGGAATTTTTTGGACTTTTTTTGAACCATTTTACTGAAAAATTACTTTAATTTTTCTAAGGTAGATAGAATACATTTTTGTTATTTATATCAAGCATTTGTCAAACCTAATGATAATTTTTAAATTTTGACGAAAAGTTTTCTAAGATGAGTAGAGTGTCATAATTGTTTTCCAAAACTTTATTTAATATTAATAAATAATTTACGATAACATATTTATTATTATATTAATAATTTTTTTGTACTTTCGAGTATAATATAATAATTATTATTAAGTAAATTTTATAGTATATTATAATAGGAGAGGTGCTTGATCTACTTGTCATTGAGGTGCTTTAGCTACTTAATTGAAAGCTACTTAGTAACATAGTCAAAGACTTAGCTTTTAAGGTTTTATTTTCTTACGACACCTCCTACTTAACTTCTACCTTAGTCACTACATACCTCCCCAACTTCTTCACACCTACTTGCATGTTAGGGGTCGGCCACATAATGCTTACATTTTCCTTTTACTTCTTTCTTTCCATCATTTGCTTCCTTTAGTTTTACTTTCGTTCCAACTTATTTTCTTATTTTCTTCTGTTGGGGCACAGCAGAAATAAACCCAAGAAATCAGAGAATATCTCAGAAAAAATTTACAACCACAAAGACAATTATTTACGTGGTTCGACCAAGATGCATACTTCTACAAACGAGGATAATTTTGTTCCACTATGAAGAAGAAAATGAATTACAATAGCTCTCAACACTTCTCTCCTTGCACTCAATAACTCTCTATCACAAAGATAAAAAAATCTCTCAAGCTTTTGTGTTTACCTTATTCAGCAACTTTAGCTCTCTTGTGTTGAACTTATTCAATAAATTTCATTAAGCACAATGAGAAATGCTTGTGTTGAACTTATTCAATAACTTACATTGAGCACTCTTGGAGATGTTTTATGGAGAACCTTTAGAACCCTTATATACCATAGAAATCTAATCCTATGTAGGCTTAAAATCCAATCTTATGTAGGATTATATATTGGAAATCCAATCCTTTGTAGACTTACATATATTAGATATCCAATCCAATATATGGTCAAAGTCAAAAATGGTCATGGGCCTATTTTTGGACACTTTTCTTCATATCTCCACCTCGGCAAGGTTTTTCTACAAAACCAAGCCGACATACTTCTCTACCGCATAACTTCACCAAATCAACCACTCGTCAATTCCATCCCTAAGGGCTCTCAAGCAAAACTTCTCCAACTGGCTCTGAAGAAGCTTCCTTCTTCTTGTATTGTGAGCCCCCTAAATTTTAGGGTTTCTTTTAAATTTTTCTAATTAATTATTTTCAATAAATAATCTTATTATAATTAGTTTTGATCCATAAATGTACCTTTTTGTGACTTTGATTTTTGGAGCGCCAGGGATGTCAACCTCTCGAAACTTCTTTCATGAGTTTTGTAGTAGACAAGAGTAACTTTATTTTGATATGTCATGTCCCACTCGAACTTGTTCCCTTGTATTCTATTTACATCGCACAACTTTTTGGTCGGTTCAGACCATTTGACCACCTATAATAAAATCCGACCTAACTTTCAATTTAATTTCGAGGCTCGACATCAATCAAACCTAATCGACCAAATATATGATTTTGACCTATTTCGAGTATATTGCACACATGCCACTTGGGTGCCATCCATTTGAGCTTCCACATGCTATTATTTCATCAATGATCATAATTGATCTAAATTGTAGTCATGATCGCACCAAGCTCAAACCTAGCCCGATCGAACCCAGCACCCAACCCAATTTCATATGGCCACTCACATGGCACCCTTCGTGGCACTGTACGAATGAAAGTATCGTTCTCTTGTAACCCTCCTCTCTTATTTAATTATTTTTGCTAGTATTCCTATTTTAAAAAATTATAAATCAATATCCATACTTAAGCCCTAACCTAATTTTTCTTATCATGGTTGTAGTTAGGTCAATGAACCATCTTGGTATATATACGTATATGTACATATGCATAATCTTGAGCGCGTATATATGTAATATAGGGCATATGTACATACGTACATGTATTTAGAGCACATATATTACTATTTAGAGTATAAATATTATTTGAGTATATATACACACAAATATATTGGAAATATATTTTTAAGAAATATACATATAATTGTAGTGCATAAACAATATATGTATTTTAGAGTATGTGTGTGTGTGTGTGTGTGTGTGTGTGTGTGTGTGTGTGTGTGTGTGTGTGTGTGTGTGTGCGCGTATCCATGACGAGTATATACAGATAACTTAATGAACCAACCAAATATTTTCCTTCCCTTGTGCTCAACCCAAGCCCAAAGGCCTTGGCCTACGTTAGCCCAACACAACACTCTTCCATATAAGTATGCTGCTGTAGCAGCATATAGGAAAAGAACAAACCTTCGCCGCATGAGCCTCCTTCCCTTCTCTTTTTCTACCTTAAATGCAACAACGCTTCCTCTATTTGTAACCCTTTCCTCCAAAAACCATACCATGGCTGCACAAGTGTCCACTCCTCCTTCCTCTCCTTCATCGACTTTCTGTACCCACGCCTCACTCCGGCCGACCGCCACCACCGTGGTCATCCCTATGGCGGTCGTAACACCAGCATCACCACCAGCACACACTCCACCATCACATGTCAACCCCACCAGGCTAAGCCAGATACCACGACAACCGCGCTGTCGATTACGACCGTACTAGGCCGCCGTGCGAGGCCGCCGCGGGTGATCCCCGTCGGCGAGCTCTCGGGTCCTCGCGCGTGCTCTTGAGTCTAGACTGCACCCCCACCGGACGCCGTGCGACGTCTCTCTGGCCGCACGACCCCAGTGTCCTCTGCACTCTGCTGGCCTTGACTGCAAGCGCATGGCCGTGCGTTCCCGAACGCCGTGCGATGACCTTCCTGCGCCATACCAACTGCTCCTCTGAGATCCCCCGAGTACTCCACAACATCGATCTGACCACCACACCTGTAATCGAACATTGAGACCATGCCTCTACGATCGATCTTGGATATTAGTCAAATACTGACCCACGCCTCTGCTTTGAACCAACACCAGGAACATCCGTAGGCTGCCTCATGCGACATAGTAGTCGATAGTTGTTTGTGTCTAAGTCGACACTGTGGCCAGTGTTATATATATATATATATATATATATATATATATATATATATATATATATATATATATATATATATATATATATATATATATATATTATATATATTATATAATATATATATATTATATATATATATATATATATATATTATAATATATATATATTATATATATTATATATATATATATATATATATTATATTATATTATATAATATAAAAAAATATATATATATTATATAATATAATATATATATTTTAATATTTTATATATATAATATATATATATATATATATATATATATATATATTTATATATATATATATATATATATATATATATATATATATATATATATATATATATATAGGAAAAAAAATATATATATAGGATATGTTGGTTATTAGTTATGTAAATATGGCCAGTTGTATAGAAATTTGTATATATATTATTATTTTTAATAGATAGATATATTATTGCAAGTAGTATTATTATCACCAATATTTATTATTATTTTATATTTTCAAAATTATTCTATTAAGTGCTATTAATATCTCATTAGTATTAGTAGCTATATAATATTAATTATCTTTGACATTATTATAATTATTAGTTTTATCATTATTAATAGTATTAATTATTTTAAAATTATATAAATATATTATTATCAAGTTTTGACCTAAATTCAGGTTTGACAAAATTTGAGTTTTAGTACCAGAATATTTTTCTATATGTTCAAAACTAATACCTAAAATATTATGATTAATAAAAATATAGTTTCTTGACATTATAAATGATTTCCAAAATTTCTTATATATATTTAGTTATATTTTCTTTAAAATCATAGTCGCGACTATTTTAGTCGTTTCCTATTTCTTGATTCGATTATCATGTCGAACTCTGATTTTGGATTTCTATATACCAAACGAGACTATTTGGACCATTCTGGACTCAATGGAACCATCTGTGCCATCTTTTGGGACCATTTTGTAGAGCATAGCGTCATAACTATTTTGTGTCGATACGTTCATGACGCGCACGTCGACTCCAACCAAATTGAGACGAGTACATTCTTTGATTATTTTTATCATGATAGTATCTATATTACTTGCTCTAGACTACTTTATTTAATGCTGACACATTATTACACGGATTGGTACTAAATGGATCTTGTCAGGAGAAGTTATCCCTTATCGGGTACATAGGGTATTTCATGTTCATGTACTTTATTATGTACATCATGTACTTCTTGTATTCGTATTATTCATGTACTCTCATGTGCTCTCATATACTCTCATGTGCTCACATGTGCTTCATGTGCAAACTAACAATCATGTACGTAATATGTCGTGATTAGATCAATGTGTATTGATTGGGGTGGGGGAGTAGAATGTAGTTATGTGATTAAATTCCTTAGTGTAGATCAGGTATATATCGATTATACCTTCACGTATAATCGAGTTACCCTAGAATAATCATGTACAATCTAAACCAATCACATAACTAACTTTTGTTCTAAATTATTTGTGTTCATGTCAAGTTAACATGTTCTCTATCTTATTCATGTACTCAGTTTTCTTATATCTTCATGATATTATTTCTCTATTTCTCTGTATTTTTATTCCAGTACATCATATATATTATTCTATTGCTAGTTATATATTTCCTACCATGCAATAAAACTGCTTTCAGAGTTATGTACTTCGCTCCAATCCTGACTGGATAACTATTTTTTAGATAATGTTATGCCCCACACCCTAGACTTCACGATGACAGATCTCGATGTACCTTAGACCGTGAGTTGACCTCTGGAGAGCTCTAGGCCATTATTCTTTTGTTAGATTTATCTTTCGTTATCGGATTTGTCTTCGATATATTTTTGTTGTGTATATTCATTTGTAGACTTTAGTCGTTTCAGTGTTATTGATATCTTTCCTATTGTATATCTTCCTTAGCTGTTTGAGATGTGATTTGAATAAATATGTTATTGTGGAACTTATAGAGGGTATAGATATTATTGGGTACTTGACAGCGTTCTACCGTCGATACTACGACGTAGGCTGGGCGTGGCCCACGTACTCATACCCAAATATCCGGGTGCAGGTTGTGACACGTATACTCTCTTACAGCCTGTAGCTCGCTTGCCGTTAGGCAATAGAACCAAATCCTATGTACAGTTCTTGTGGAGAGACTCAATCTTTTCCTGCATAGCCACCATCCAACTCTTGTTACTAGTATCTTTGACAGTATGTCTGAAGGTTATAGGCTCATCATCCTCCACTGGTAGTACATATGCCACCATATTTAACTATTCATAGTTCTTTACCGGTTCCTCAAATCCATACATGTGTACTGGCTTGATCGATTTTCTTGGCCTAGTAGTGGCCAAGGAATCTTGCTGCTAGGGCTGCCCATCCTCTTGTTGTTGCTCTTGTGGGGCTTGATGAACATCTTCAGAGACCTCCATCTAATCTGATACATCCGCAGATGACTCAATCTCAACGGTTTAAGATTTACTAGATACACCACCATCCTGATCGGACTTACCCTTCTTGCTTGAAGCCAACATTGAAGATTCATCAAATATGACATCCCTGCTAATTAAAAACTTCTTATCCTCCAAGCAGTACATATGGTATCTCTTCACACCTTGTGCATATCCCAAGAATATGACTTTCTTGGCTCTCGGATCCAACTTACCCTCATTGACATGGTAGTAAGCTTTGCATCCAAACACACACAAAGTGCTATAATATGCTAGTTTGTCGGTCATCACCTCATATGGAGTCTTACAATCTACAGCCGGAGTTGTTGATCTATTAACGAAGAACCGTGCCATGTGTATAGCATCCGCCCACCATTCCTTGCTTAAACCCGCATTGGAGAGCATACATCTTGCTTTCTCATGCAAGGTTCGGTTCATCCAATCTGCTAATCCATTCTGTTGTGGCATGTTCTTGACAGTCCAATGTCGAATGATACCTTTCTGAGAATGGTCCATAGGTATATTCAGTACCATTATCAGACCTCATTATCTTTACCTTTATGTTCGTTCTGTTCTCCACGGTTGCTTTCTACTTTTTGAAATTTTCGAACACTTGATCATTTGTTTTGATGAAATACAGCCAAACATAACGTGTATAATCATCAATAAAAGTGATATAGTACCTTGTTCCATTCTTGGAAGGAATCTTGCTAGGTCCCTATACATTTGTATGCAAATAGTCGAGAATACCTCTTGTCTTCTGCTTGCGTGTACTGAAGGTCACCCTATGTTGCTTGCTATAAACATAATGCTCACAGAAATTCATACTTCGGACGACGAAGCCTCCTCCTCAGATAAAGATGTCTCCGACGCGACCGGACTTCGACTATTTTTCTTTTTTAGAGATCCTTTTCTTCAAGTTCTCCAGTAACCCCTGTTTTCTTAGAAAGGATAGACATTTCTTACTCATATACCCAAGCCGCATATGTCAAAGACGTGTGCTATCAGATGAATCAGATGTACTAACTCCTAAAGACCCAATCATAGTGCTTCCTAATAAGATATAAAGGTTATCCTGTCGACATTTATCACCACCAAAAACTACGAATAACCCGCAAGACTCCACCCTCGGCAATAAACTTGTTATCATTCGAGTCAAGCGTACCAAGAGAAATAAGATTTTTCTTAAGGTCAGGAACATATCTGATATCAGCCAAAGTTCGCACAATTCCATCACACATTTTCACCTTGATAGACCCAATTCCAACAGCTCGACATGCGTTGTTGTTGCCTATCAACACAGAACCACCATCTGTCGACTTATAGGAAGAAAACTACTCCCTCTTTGGACACATATCATACGAGCATCCAGAATCGAGAATGCAACGGTCACTCATATTGTTATGTGCCACCAAAAAAGGGACCCCGTCACTGTCAGCTTCTAAAGCATAGTTTGCTTCATCACCTTCTCTCTCTGTCATATTCTTTTTTTTTGTTCTTCTTCTTTGGATGAGGACACTTATTTGCATAATGTCCTTTCTCATTGCCGTTGAAGTACTTCACTTTCTCAATAGATGTCTTGGACTTGGATCATGACCTTCTGCTATAAGATGCTCTATCGTTTGTCCTCCCTCTTGCCGTCAAACCTTAGGCTTGGTCTCCACCATTTTTGCCATTAGAAGCAAACCTCCGTACCTTATTAGACAATAAGGCACTCGTAGCCTTTTCTACGAAAATTGTGTCCTTTTTGTATAACAATGTTTGAATAAGATTCTCATAAGAATCGGACAAAGAAAATAATAGGATTAGTGCCAAACGATCATCTTCTTCATGTATGTCAACATCCTTCAAGTCAGAAATAATTTGATTGAATTTTAAAATATGATACCGAATTGACGTACCTTTCTCCATCACTAGTCTTTAGAGCGACTTTAACATGTAAAGTTGGTTGGTGAGAGTCTTTGTCATGTAGAGTGATTACAACTTCAACCAGAGCCCAACTGTGTTGGTTTCATCCTTCACAGAGTACACGACATCCGTTTACAAACACAGACGAATAGCAGCACATGCCTCGAGATCCATGTCATTCCAATTATTATCGGTCATGTCAGCGGACTTCTTGGATTTTTCTCGTAAAGCCTTGTGAACCTTTTGAGATATGAGAACGTCATTCATCTGGCTTTTCCAAAAGCCAAAATCATTCTTCCTATTGAACATCTTAATTTCATACTTTCCGATCCTGCTTGACAGAGCCATATTAAGAATATACCTAATTAACGTTCTCTAAGAAATTTTTCGGACACCTTGCTAGACTCCCAAAGCTCTGATACCAATTTGTTATGGCATAGGGAAATAAATCCAAAAAATCAGAGAATATTTTAGAGAAAATTCACAACCACAAAGACAATGTTTACGTGGTTTGGCCAAGATGCCTACTTCCATAGACGAGGATGATTTTGTTCCACTATGAAGAAAAAAATTAATTACAATAGCTCTCAACACTTCTCTCCTTGCACTCAAGAAGTCTCTATCACAAAGATAAAAAAAAATCTCTCAAGATTTTGTGTTGAACTTATTGAATAACTGTAGCTCTCTCATGTTAAACTTATTTAACAATTTTTATTGAGCACAATGAGATATGCTTGTGTTGAACTTATTCAACAACTTACATTGAGCACTCTTGGAGATGTTTTGTGGAGAACCTTTAGACCCCTTTATATACCATAGAAATCCAATCCTATGTAGGCTTAAAATCTAATCTTATGTAGGATTATATATTGGAATTCCAATCCTTTGTAGACTTACATATATTAGATATCCAATCCAATATATGCTCAAAGTCAAAAATGGTCATGGGCCTATTTTTAGACGTTTTACTTCATATCTCCACCTCGGGAAGGTTTTGCTACAAAATCGAGCCGACACACTATATTATATGCATGGGCCTAATTTTAATTCAAAACTATATTGTATATATGTGTGCTAGCTTAAAAAGATTTCTATGCATGTTTAATATGATTGTAGGACACGAAAATAATTCTTTTAAGTGTACGTGCTTATATAACCATGTTATCATAGTGAAGTATTGTTATGCGTTTATACTTGCATGCTTACTTTTGTATGTCCATGCAAGATTAGACCTAGAAGGCAGTATATATACTAAAAAGTACCATATATGTTAAGTCGTACCCAATTTATGTATCTACAACGATCCACGTAACTAATCAGAATACTACCAAAAACCATTTTTGGAAGTTCTACTAGGCGAATATTATGCAAGTTTAAGTTTCTTGTATTTGTGATTTGTAGTACTATACATGACTGAGGAGAATCTAGGGTTATGTATCGGACTATTGGGCATTGTATCGGACTATTGGGCATTCAATATCTTGGAATCAAGGAATATTGATTTAGACCAAACATTTATTTTATTTCTAAATCATTTTAGTTGGACGAATTATTTGACATCGATGAAAATATATTTTTGAGGCTTAGTATCAATATCTAGGGTTTTCTATTTGTATTTATAAGTATCAAAATTCATAACATAGGCATGTATTTATACTACGGGGCTTATCGATACCTGAATTAATGAAATGGCCAATATCTTGTAAATATATTAACTATGTGAATGTTCTTTTATATGTGAACGTAACATTGGTTTAATTATTATCTAGTAGTTAGGTTCATTCTAACTATATGTATTACTAACTTACATATTCTACTAGTTCGAGAGAATGAGTATAGCAAGGATATATTTATTGCCAAATAGACAAGGTAAAAAGAATTAATTCTTCTTAGTACTTTATGCATCTCTTACTTGATTATATCTTCATGCGTGCGGTGTGAGTTATACCCCCGGAGGGATTTTAATCGAGGAAAATTCTATACAGAGTTCCTACAGGTAGTTATATTTACATTACGTAAAATTGTTGGAGCTCGAAATACAAAGGACACTCTGTCGAAAATTTTAAGAATTTTGAAAGATAACTGAATTTCAAAAATAATTTTTTTTATCATATTTAACCCTAACTTAGTTAGTCATATATCAATTAGAGATAGACTCTTGATAACCTCAATATATTTAGGATTCAGAATGTCTAACTTTTGGACTCATAGAACACCGATACATACACACAAGCGAAATAAATATATAATTCAATTGTACCTGTCATGGTCCAGTATATGGAATATTATTATGCTGAGTAATATTCTTGTACTATGTGGTACTTTTTACACATATCAGGATACATACCATATCTTGTGTTATTTGATAGAATATCATATTAAATTGTATTCTCGTATTAAGTATTATTTTGCATGTATAGAAATTCATACCTATCTTGTTCCATTAAATAGAAGTTTTCTACTGAATAGCGTTCTCGTATTCACGTGATACCTATAGTATTCGGATCAAGATACATACCTGAGCCATGAAAGGAAGTTTGAAATAAGATAAGAAATTGATTATGATTGTAGAATAGAGCATTGTTGGGGGGCAGAATAAAATAGATCACACTGTAACCCCCAATTTTCAAATTTTCTAATATTATTTTTCCAAGTTCCTAATTTTCCTAATTATTATTTTTAGGAAATATTATTTTTGGTGAGTTATGGAAAAGGTAGTAGAAATTGGGTAATTTATAGAAAAAGACGATAGTTTGGTAATTATGTGTAAAGGAAGTGGCATGTTCAGTAACTATTAATAGTAGAGTTTTCTATTTGGTAATTACGTAGAAGCATATGGTAATCACTTTAGTTTAATTAGTCATAGCTTAGATTAACCATGTAATTAATTAAGGATTGAATAATCTTTGGAATCTAGTACGTTCCTTGGAATATTCTCCAGAATATTCTTAGAGTATTCCTTTTTTTTTTGAATTGTTTCTTTGGGAGGCTATAATAGCCACTAATCACATTATTAATTATCCCAAAAATTTAATTAGCCTATTCCTAAATTCTCGTATCCATATTCTCGTGTCCTAGCTGTGTTGGCGTGTCCATCCACATTTCATTAGATTCTAGTTATTACAAATATATTTCTTGCATCCGATACGACACGGTCCTTTACGCAATTCCTCGTGTCCCTGGGTCCGACCTCGAGGACACAGACACATCTCCATATTCCAATACCCACAGTATAATTTCCACTTTCTGTCCTTGTGTCCATAGGACACGGACACGAACCTAGTTCTAATCCAAAACCCTAAACTCTGTTGTGTCCGACGGATACCACTACCGTCCTCCTCCGTGTTCTTGGCAGTCTCCTCCGCCATTAGTCGTCGCTCGACCTCATGCGCCTCCACCAACGCGCAACTCCGGCCACTCAACCGGGGTCCCCGACTTCCTCCTGGTCGCAGATTTACCCAGCCAACCACCATCACTCCACCATTACTGCATGTTGGTGATCGGCTCCCATCTCCACCGATCATCTTTTGTGACCGACTACTCCACGGTTCTCCAGTTGTAACGCCCCAGAACCAGAATACTGGAGAGCGGGGGCATACATAGCCAGCTACGTATAATGAAATAAAATCCATCCCACTATACGGTCACGGCTGTCTAGATACATGAGGGTTTAACTACAATCCATCAGTCTCTTATGGTCAACAACAAACCTCATTGTCTCAATCTCAAGCAAGCAAGTAAAGTTACAAGATGTAAGATCACCAAATATACGATAATAAGGCGTCCCAAACATTACATATCCAGCTGATCATGAAGCTAGTCGTTACAAAATGTGAGGACTAGCAAGAGTTTAGTCATACATGATCAACCCTAGGATCTGTCAATCATGTTACGGCCCGTAGGCAGACAATAATAAGGTATACAATATGAGCTAACAGGTGCTCGATGGCTAAACGCCTCAAAATATAATTTTTACAATAGAGTGGGAGAGCAAAAATAAACCCACTCGTTACCCTGGTCATGCCTGATGGTCACCATCGGGCTGGAAGGTCGGTAGATCCTCTGAGGTAGCTCCGAAATCTGGCCACACAAAACCAGCTGGATCAGATCCCAGAAAGAGCAAGTGCCACAAAGGAGGCTTCACTTAAGAACTAAAACCAACATATCAGAAAATGTATTAAAGCAGTTAAAAGAACTGAAGGTAAAGAGATAACAACAGTCATAATGGAGTACAAGGGAACCATTCAAGTAGCCAGGTCACAACCCTTAAACCAAACAAGGACCGGGGTTGTAACCTTTCACTTGAATAGAACTCCGTCTCCAATCTTGTTGGTAAGATAAATCATTACAAGCATGTCGTGGGGTACAATAATACAATAAACGAAGAGAGGACTTAGAACTGTTCTGGGAGCCAGGTTACAACCCTTAAACCAAACAAGGATCGGGGTTGTAACCCTTCACCTGAACCGAACTTAGCCTCTGATCTTTATTGCTAAGAGTGACAATCATGCGATCAAGCTTGCAATAATCGAATACTGAAACCACACCATACAATCGATCCCGGCCAATCAGTGTCTACGGCTTTCTACATTAGCTAACTATGCAGTGAGATATTCCTCCAGCCACAAGCCCTGCAGCTAATCCAGGTTATCCAGGCGACTTGGGTTCATTAAGCAGTGCATCATTCTTTTCCACATATCGGTAAATCTAGACTTGTGCCCTACTCGTCGGCAGGCTGCAAGTCCCACAATGGTGGCCGGGATAACGGGATTGCCTGTAGCTGGAAAAATCTCTCATGACTACTGAATTATTCTAGTTATTAGCCTTAGCCATTTACAGTGGGTACCCCTGACCGTAGTACTCAGGGATCCCTGTCCTAGACATGATGCAACCACTATCGGTTTAATTGTACAAACACAATCGCCCATGGTGTCCAGGCCATCCAAATCTTGTCATGTCATGTGCATTGTCAGGAGTGCGCCGCGTTGGGCCACGATCATGTCATGTCAAAAGTGCACCGCAACGGGTCACCATCGTGTCAAGAAATAATTAATTCAGCACAAGTGCACATTTAAAATATTAGAAGGGGCAAGGCAGTAGGGGGACTTATGCGGCTCGGAAAAATTTCATGCGGCCAGCAGTCACTGGGCCATATGCGGCTGGAGCAAATATATATAAACATGCATGCTAGCAGACAAATGTATTTAATACACAAATATAATGCATTAATGTAATGCATTATCAATGCATAATACATTAATATATTATTTTGATGTACACAATATATTAATATACATTATATTAATATACGCTAAATAATATTTTAATATATACAAATGTATGCTAGCATGCATTAAAATATTGTATTAATATACATGCGGCTGAGAGGAGCCACATGCGACTGGCTTAAGAAATTGCAATCAGAAAATGCATTACATACAAGAATGCTTCACATGCTTATGGATTTAGGCATTGCATGCGTTAAATGCATATAATACATTCTAGGGACTTAAATGCATATAATACATTCTAGTCCATTTTATGCGGCTGATGTGGAGTCAAATGCTTTGACTTAAATGCATTAAAGCCTTGATTCCTTCTTATGCGGCTAAGGTAGGCTTTAGGCATAAAATATATCATAAGGACTTAATGCTTAAGGCATAACACCTAAGGACTTAAATGCAAAAAGTGCATTTAGTCCTGAGAGCCTATGCGGCTATGATGCTTAAGGCATTAAGAAAAGGACAAAAATGCTTAAAGGATTAGGAAAAGGACAAAAATGCTTAAGTATTAAGAAAAGGACAAAAATGCTTAAGTATTTAAGAAAAGAAAGAAATGCATGTGCTTAATGCTTGAAGCTTCTGAAGCCTTATGCGGCTGTGATGCATTCATTACAATGCACTACTTAATGCGTTAATTACAGTGTGTGGGAGGAATGCATGCGGCTGCGTTGAGGATTTCATGCGGCTGCATTGAGGATTTCATGCGGCTGCATAAAATTAATACATTATTATAATACATTCCAGGGTTGCCTAAGCATGCGGCTCATTTGCTGGGATGGCCATATGCGGCTCTGCTTGGTATTCCAAGCAATGCACAGGCTGGTGCATTCTCGTGCTAAGGCATTAAATGCCCAGAGCACGTGATTGCTTTATTATTAATGCATTTAATGCCAATGCACTAATACATTGATTTGACATGTGGCTAAAGCTAAAATGTCGGCATGCATGCATTAATACAATACGTTAGCCATAGGCATGCGGCTACATTTATTAAATGTAACTTGCTTCATGCGGCTAAGTGCCAAAATGTCCATGCGGCTCAGCAACATTCCATAGGTCAAATTGGACCTAATGAATTTCTCTGCAATCATGGTATCATCAACTTAGCAACATATGCAAGTGTGATGGATCAAAAGTCCTGGAAACCAAAATACCACAAGGCTAGATCTACAAAATTTAACCATGGGAATGAAAAATGACAAGTACTAAAGTGGTTTAGAAACACATAAGGAAAACAATGGAACAATAAAAATGGACTTCCTCCATGAAGCAAGGTGCACTTGCCTAAGCTCTCCCACTCTCTCTATCTCTCTCTGGTGGTTGAAGAAGTAATGGTAGAGAAGAAGAAGTAATGAAGAGAGAGAAATGCTAGTAGGATATTTATTGAAAGTGGTGGTGGTAGGTAGGATTATTTAATAAAAGTGGTGGTAGGTGGGAGTGGTTCACATAAAACCGAACCATGCAAACCAAGCTGAACCAAGTCAAGTTGGGCCGAACCAACCAAGAAAACATGCAATACGGGTCTAAATACGTATACGTATACCGAGATACGTGATACGAAAAATGGTCATTACAACTCTACCCTCCTTAAAAGAATTCCGTCCTCGGAATTTAATCAAGTGGCTAGAGATGCAAGGACAAGCTATACTACTCACAGGCAAGCTATACTAGTTAAGTAATCAAACAATCATTCATGCAAGCAAGGAATCGAAAACATGAGGCATAAGAAGGATATTATACCTCACGAGTCAAACAGGTCGGGATATCGCGATCGGATATCATCCTCACGCTCCCACGTTGACTCTCCAAAAGAGTGATGACCCCAAGCAACACGGACTAACTTGATAGTCTTGTTCTTGAGTATCTTCTCTCTTTGGTCCAATATGGATACGGGCCTCTCCTCATACGAAAGGTTGGTACCCACAACCAACTTCGAATGATCCAGGATGTGACTCGGGTCCGGGATATACCGTCATAGCTGAGATACGTGGAACACGTCATGTACCTCACTCAGAGACGGCGGAAGAGCGAGACGATAGGACACGTCTCCTACTCGCTCCAGAATGTCGAACGGTCCTATATACCTAGGACTAAGCTTTCCCCGCACGCCGAAGCGAATGACGCCACGGTTAGGCGAGATCCTTAGGAATACATGGTCGTCGACCAAAAATTCAAGGGGACGCCGATGAGAATCGGCCCAATGACGCTGACGATCTTGAGAAACTCGAAGATGATCTCTTACTCTCCTGACCACTTCAACTGTCTGAGCGATCATCTCTGGACCAAGCATCTGCCTCTCTCCCACATCATCCCATGCTAGTGGGGATCTGCACTTTCTTCCATACAGTGCCTCGAACGGAGCCATCTGGATACTGGCTTGAAAACTATTATTGTAGGAGAACTCTACCAGGTGTAGGTGATCTTCCCACGAACCACTGAAGTCGAGTGTACAAGATCTCAACATATCCTCGAGAGTCTGGATCGTGCGCTCCGACTGACCATCTGTCTGCGGGTGATATGCTGAGCTGAACTGGAGGCGAGTTCCCAAACTCTCTTGCAAGCTACGCCAAAAGTGTGACGTAAATCTTGAATCCCGGTCCGAGGTGATACTAACTGGTACTCCGTGGAATCTGACAATCTGCCGAAGGTACATCTCTGCTAGCTGAGCTGTCGACTGACCCACTCTGAACGGGAGAAAGTGAGCCACCTTCGTGAGCCTGTCAACTATAACCCAAATAGCATCTCTACCGGCTGGGGATCTAGGTAATCCAGTCACAAAATCCATAGTTACATGCTCCCACTTCCATTTTGGAATTGGCAAGGGCTGAAGAAGTCCAGCTGGCCTCTGGTGTTCAGCCTTGACTTGTTGGCAAACTAAACACCGAGAGACAAACCGAGCTATCTCCCGCTTTATGCCATTCCACCAGAAGTGCTGACGGATATCACGGTACATTTTCGTGCCATCGGGATGAATCGAATACTGAGAACTGTGGGCTTCCGTCATCACCTCCTCTCTAATCTCTCCACTGGGTATACAAAGACGCTTACCATGTCGAAGTGTATCGTCTTCATGAATGCATAATTCTGGTCATCGTCCTGCTTCACATTCTGCTCTAAGCCGCTGAAGCTTAGAATCGGAGGACTGAGCTATCTTGATCCTATCAACTATACTGGACTGAACTTGCATGCTGGCCATCAATGCCACATTGGTAGGAAGGACAACTTCTATACCCATCTTCTGAAGATCTGCTAACAACTCTGGTTGCGCTGTCAGAAGGTAAACTCCGGCTCTCCTGCTTAATGCATATGCCACGACGTTGGCCTTCCCAGGGTGATACTGCAGGTTGACATCATAATCTACAAGTAGCTCTAGCCATCTTCTCTGACGCATGTTAAGGTCCTTCTGGGTGAAAACATACTTCAGACTCTTGTGGTCGGTGAATATCTCCACCCTATCTCCATACAAGTAGTGTCTCCATAACTTAAGTGCAAACACTACAGCTGCCAATTCCAAGTCATGGGTTGGGTAATTTCTCTCATGATCACGAAGTTGACGTGACGCATAAGCTATTACCTTCCCATGTTGCATCAAAACACATCCTAAACCCTTGCCTGAAGCGTCACAGTACACTGAAAATCCTCCGGTCCCATCTGGAAGTGTGAGAATGGGTGCCGTCATCAAGCCTCGCTTCAGCTTCTCAAAAGATTCCTGACATTCTGCTGTCCAAGCAAACTGCACATCCTTACGGGTCAACTGTGTCAATGGCACTGAAATCCGAGCAAAGTTCGATACAAATCTCCGGTAATAGCCGGCCAATCCAAGAAAACTGCGAACTTCTGCAACTGTGCGGGGCACTGGCCAGGTTTCGATAGCTACTATCTTCTGAGGATCCACTTCCACTCCACCCTTGGTGATGATATGACCCAAGTATGAAATACGATCGAGCCAGAACTCACATTTACTAAACTTGGCATACAACTGGTGTTCTCGAAGAATCTGGAGGACAACTCTGAGATGCTGCTCATGCTCTGCTTCACTCTTACTGTAGACCAGGATATCGTCTATGAACACGATCACAAACTGATCCAAATAAAGCATGAAGATACGATTCATGAGGTCCATGAATACTGTCGGCGCATTGGTCGCTCCAAAGGGCATAACAAGGAACTCCCAATGTCCGTATCTAGATCGGAAAGCTGTCTTCGGAATGTCCTGCTCTCTGACTCTGATCTGGTGGTACCCTGTCCGTAAATCAATCTTCGAGAATACTGCCGCTCCTTTGAGTTGATCAAACAAGTCATCTATCCTTGGGAGGTGATATCTGTTCTTGATTGTTACTGAGTTCAAGGTACAATAGTCAACACATAATCTGGATGTACCATCCTTCTTTTTCATAAGAAGCATCGGGGCTCCCCAAGGCGATCCACTTGCACGAATGAATCCCTTGGTTCTGAGTTCTTCAATCATCTTGTACAACACCTCCAATTCTGACAGCGCCATCCTGTAGACTCTCTCTGACACTGGTACTGTCCCGGGAATCAAGTCGATAGTGAACTCGATCTCCCGTTCTGGTGGCATCCCTGGAAGCTCTTCCGGGAAAACGTCTGGAAATTCCTCGACTATTCGGGGTAACTACACTGCTGCTTCGGCCATCCGTAATACTGGAGGAGAAGGTTCCACTTCGCCTCGAGAAAAGAAAAATTTTGGCTCGCTTGGAATGCTAAAAATAACTCTGCCAATATGGCAGTCTATCCTAGCATACTGGTCTCTCAACCAATCCATCCCTAAGACCACATCATAATCGGCCATCGGGAATTCTATCAGCCTAGCGGGAAACTCTCTACCGCTAACCACGATTAGATACGAGGAAAACACTCTATCTACTCCCACAAGACCATTACCAGTAAGTATATTGAGCCTTACTGATAACGACTCGGGCTCCAGTCCTATCCGTGTCGCAAATCGTACAGACATGAATGAATGTGATGCACCAGAATCAAATAACACTGAAGCGGAAAATGTGTTGACGAGAATAGTACCTGCCACTACCTCACCTGGTGCCACTTCTTCTTCTCCTATGGTCAAAGCCAACACTTGACCATGTCCTCTGGGTGCCAGCCCTCTCTACTGGAATCCTCGCTGCCTATTCTGGGCTTGCGCCTGGGCAAACTGCTGAGGCCTTTGCTGATAAAAAGCCTGGGTCTGCGTCGGCAACGGCCTCGGGGATGGAAACTGCTGCTGGACTGGTACAGGGGCTGGTCCCCTCACTGATGAACTGGTCCGGGCTGGTGATGAGTCAGTCCTGAACGGGCAGGACCCTACCTTGTGGTCTGGCGCTCCACAAAGCAAACACAATCCTCTAGTCTTGCGACACTCTGAAACAACATGTCCAGGCTTCCCACAATAAGAGCAGCCCATGGGGGAAGACTGCTTCTGCTTCTGCTGCTGAGGGTGCGTCGGCGTTGAATGCTGAACCGACGTAACTGAAGCTGCCCTTCTCGGAGCTCCAATGGTCAAAGCTCTAGCTGCCGGGGCTGGAGCTGACGACTGATTCATCTGGCCGTAAGATCGCTTTCGACCTCCGGTCCTGTCCACAATCCTCTGGGAGGTATACTCATGCCTCCTAGCTGCCCTCAATATCGCATTAAAAGTCTGATGCTCGAACTGCTCCACCGCCAGCAAAATCTCCAGGTGGAGTCCCTGTTGAAATCGTTGGGCTCTATCGAACTCGGTCGCCACCAAGGTGGGAGCAAACTGACTAAGCCTAGAAAACTCGGCCGTATATCCATCGACCGTCCTGCCCATCTGCTTCAAATTGGTGAACTTGGTCTGAAGATCGTACCGAGCCACCGCATCGAAGTACTTGGTCCGGAACCGCTCACGGAATACTGCCCAAGCAATAGGCGCCACCAATCCAACGGCCTGCGGGGCTAGATCTAATAATTGCAGGCGCACCACGGCCACCTTCTCGTCTTCCGGGGTCTTCGCCGCCTTCAATATCACCTCTGTGTCCTGAAGCCACGCATCAGCAGCGATAGCATCTTCGCTGCCATCAAAGAATGGAGGATTCAGGCGCTTGAAACTGTTCGCCGCACTGTTTTCATGTTGTCCACCTCTGTCCAGAGCATCTGCCACAGCCTGATGCAAGGCATCTCCTCGACGATCCGGCGATGCAAGCAACTCCCTGATAAGTCCTACCAAGGCTCCATCATCCTGCCTCGCGGGCTGGGCTGACTGCACCGGGGGTTCTGGATCTCTGGAAGGCATGGCCCTGGAGGCTGCTCCTGAGTGCTGGGCCTGGTCTTCTTGTTGCTGCTGGTCTACGGGAAGCGCTTCGCCTTGTTGATCGGCAGGTCCAGGAACAATGCCACTGAAGAAGACGACATAGGGAACAATAAGGAAGGACCAAGACAGATTCAACGATACAAGCATGTGTTCAGGTCGAGAATCTCAGGGATTAGAAAATATGGGCAGAGATCAAAGACGAGAGCTGATTGAGACATCTATTCGGTAAACCCTCATATATCTTGATCTTACAAGACCTGCATGGGCGACCACTTAAACCATGTAACACCCCAGAACCAGAATACTGGAGAGCGGGGGCATACATAGCCAGCTACGTATAATGAAATAAAATCCATCCCACTATACGGTCACGGCTGTCTAGATACATGAGGGTTTAACTACAATCCATCAGTCTCTTATGGTCAACAACAAGCCTCATTGTCTCAATCTCAAGCAAGCAAGTAAAGTTACAAGATATAAGATCACCAAATATACGATAATAAGGCATCCCAAACATTACATATCCAGCTGATCATGAAGCTAGTCGTTACAAAATGTGAGGACTAGCAAGAGTTTAGTCATACATGATCAACCCTAGGATCTGTCAATCATGTTACGGCCCGTAGGCAGACAATAATAAGGTATAGAATACGAGCTAACAGGTGCTCGCCGGCTAAATGCCTCAAAATATAATTTTTACAATAGAGTGGGAGAGCAAAAATAAACCCACTCGTTGCCCTGGTCATGCCTGATGGTCACCATCGGGCTGGAAGGTCGGTAGATCCTCTGAGGTAGCTCCGAAATCTGGCCACACAAAACCAGCTGGGTCAGATCCCAGAAAGAGCAAGTGCCACAAAGGAGGCTTCACTTAAGAACTAAAACTAACATATCAGAAAATGTATTAAAGCAGTTAAAAGAACTGAAGGTAAAAAGATAACAACAGTCATAATGGAGTACGAGGGAACCATTCAAGTAGCCAGGTCACAACCCTTAAACCAAACAAGGACCGGGGTTGTAACCTTTCACTTGAATAGAACTCCGTCTCCAATCTTGTTGGTAAGGTAAATCATTACAAGCATGTCGTGGGGTACAATAATACAATAAACGAAGAGAGGACTTAGAACTGTTCCGGGAGCCAGGTTACAACCCTTAAACCAAACAAGGACCGGGGTTGTAACCCTTCGCCTGAACCGAACTTAGCCTCTGATCTTTATTGCTAAGAGTGACAATCATGCGATCAAGCTTACAATAATCGAGTACTGAAACCACACCATACAATCGATCCCGACCAATCAGTGTCTACGGCTTTCTACATTAGCTAACTATGCAGTGAGATATTCCTCCAGCCACAAGCCCTGCAGCTAATCCAGGTTATCCAGGCGACTTGGGTTCATTAAGCAGTGTATCGTTCTTTTCCACATATCGGTAAATCTAGACTTGTGCCCTACTCGTCGGCAGGCTGCAAGTCCCACAATGGTGGCCGGGATAACGGGATTGCCTGTAGCTGGAAAAATCTCTCATGACTACTGAATTATTCTAGTTATTAGCCTTAGCCATTTACAGTGGGTACCCCTGACCGTGGTACTCAGGAATCCCTGTCCTAGACATGATGCAACCACTATCGGTTTAATTGTACAAACACAATCACCCACGGTGTCCAGGCCATCCAAATCTTGTCATGTCATGTGCATTGTCAGGAGTGCGCCGCGTCGGGCCACGATCATGTCATGTCAAAAGTGCACCGCAACGGGTCACCATCGTGTCAAGAAATAATTAATTCAGCACAAGTGCACATTAAAAATATTAGAAGGGGCAAGGCAGTAGGGGGACTCATACGGCTCAAAAAAATTTCATGCGGCCAGCAGTCACTGGGCCATATGCGGCTGGAGCAAATATATATAAACATGCATGCTAGCAGACAAATGTATTTAATACACTAATATAATGCATTAATGTAATGCATTATCAATGCATAATACATTAATATATTATTTTGATGTACACAATATATTAATATACATTATATTAATATACGCTAAATAATATTTTAATATATACAAATGTATGCTAGCATGCATTAAAACATTGTATTAATATACATGCGGCTGAGAGGAGCCACATGCGGCTGGCTTAAGAAATTGCAATCAGAAAATGCATTACATACAAGAATGCTTCACATGCTTATGGATTTAGGCATTGCATGCATTAAATGCATATAATACATTCTAGGGACTTAAATGCATATAATACATTCTAGTCTATTTTATGCGGCTGATGTGGAGTCAAATGCTTTGACTTAAATGCATTAAAGCCTTGATTCCTTCTTATGCGGCTAAGGTGGGCTTTAGGCATAAAATATATCATAAGGACTTAATGCTTAAGGCATAACACCTAAGGACTTAAATGCAAAAAGTGCATTTAGTCCTGAGAGCCTATGCGGCTATGATGCTTAAGGCATTAAGAAAAGGACAAAAATGCTTAAAGGATTAGGAAAAGGACAAAAATGCTTAAGTATTAAGAAAAGGACAAAAATGCTTAAGTATTTAAGAAAAGAAAGAAATGCATGTGCTTAATGCTTGAAGCTTCTGAAGCCTTATGTGGCTGTGATACATTCATTACAATGCACTACTTAATGCGTTAATTACAGTGTGTGGGAGGAATGCATGCGGCTGCGTTAAGGATTTCATACGGCTGCATTAAGGATTTCATGCGGCTGCATAAAATTAATACATTATTATAATACATTCCAGGGTTGCCTAAGCATGCGACTCATTTGCTGGGATGGCCATATGCGGCTCTGCTTGGTATTCCAAGCAATGCACAGGCTGGTGCATTCTCGTGCTAAGGCATTAAATGCCCAGAGCACGTAATTGCTTTATTATTAATGCATTTAATGCCAATGCACTAATGCATTGATTTGACATGTGGCTAAAGCTAAAATGTTGGCATGCATGCATTAATACAATACGTTAGCCATAGGCATGCGGCTACATTTATTAAATGTAACTTGCTTCATGCGGCTGAGTGCCAAAATGTCCATGCGGCTCAGCAACATTCCATAGGTCAAATTGGACCTAACGAATTTCTCTGCAATCATGGTATCATCAACTTAGCAACATATGCAAGTGTGATGGATCAAAAGTCCTGGAAACCAAAATACCACAAGGCTAGATCTACAAAATTTAACTATGGGAATGAAAAATGACAAGTACTAAAGTGGTTTAGAAACACATGAGGAAAACAATGGAACAATAAAAATGGACTTCCTCCATGAAGCAAGGTGCACTTGCCTAAGCTCTCCCACTCTCTCTATCTCTCTCTGGTGGTTGAAGAAGTAATGGTAGGGAAGAAGAAGTAATGAAGAGAGAGAAATGCTAGTAGGATATTTATTGAAAGTGGTGGTGGTAGGTAGGATTATTTAATAAAAGTGGTGGTAGGTGGGAGTGGTTCACATAAAACCGAACCATGCAAACCAAGCTGAACCAAGTCAAGTTGGGCCGAACCAACCAAGAAAACATGCAATACGGGTCTAAATACGTATACGTATACCGAGATACGTGATACGAAAAATGGTCATTACAACTCTACCCTCCTTAAAAGAATTCCGTCCTCGGAATTTAATCAAGTGGCTAGAGATGCAAGGACAAGCTATACTACTCACAGGCAAGCTATACTAGTTAAGTAATCAAACAATCATTCATGCAAGCAAGGAATCAAAAACATGAGGCATAAGAAGGATATTATACCTCACGAGTCAAACAGGTCGGGATATCGCGATCGGATATCATCCTCACGCTCCCACGTTGACTCTCCCAAAGAGTGATGACCCCAAGCAACACGGACTAACTTGATAGTCTTGTTCTTGAGTATCTTCTCTCTTTGGTCCAATATGGATACGGGCCTCTCCTCATACGAAAGGTTGGTACCCACAACCAACTCCGAATGATCCAGGATGTGACTCGGGTCTGGGATATACCGTCGTAGCTGAGATACGTAGAACACGTCATGTACCTCACTCAGAGACGACGGAAGAGCGAGACGATAGGACACGTCTCCAACTCGCTCCAGAATGTCGAACGGCCCTATATACCTAGGACTAAGCTTTCCCCGTACGCCAAAGCGAATGACGCCACGGTTAGGCGAGATCCTTAGGAATACATGGTCGTCGACCAAAAATTTAAGGGGATGCCGATGAGAATCGGCCCAATGACGCTGACGATCTTGAGCAACTCGAAGATGATCTCTTACTCTCCTGACCACTTCAACTGTCTGAGCGATCATCTCTGGACCAAGCATCTGTCTCTCTCCCACATTATCCCATGCTAGTGGGGATCTGCACTTTCTTCCATACAGTGCCTCGAACGGAGCCATCTGGATACTGGCTTGGAAACTATTATTGTAGGAGAACTCCACCAGGTGCAGGTGATCTTCCCACGAACCACTGAAGTCGAGTGTACAAGATCTCAACATATCCTCGAGAGTCTGGATCGTGTACTCCGACTGACCATCTGTCTGCGGGTGATATGCTGAGCTGAACTGGAGGCGAGTTCCCAAACTCTCTTGCAAGCTACGCCAAAAGTGTGACGTGAATCTTGAATCCCGGTCCGAGGTGATACTAACTGGTACTCCGTGGAATCTGACAATCTGCCGGAGGTACATCTCTGCTAGCTGAGCTGTCGACTAACCCACTCTGAACGGGAGAAAGTGAGCCACCTTCGTGAGCCTGTCAACTATAACCCAAATAGCATCTCTACCGGCTGGGGATCTAGGTAATCCAGTCACAAAATCCATAGTTACATGCTCCCACTTCCATTTTGGAATTGGCAAGGGCTGAAGAAGTCCAGCTGGCCTCTGGTGTTCAGCCTTGACTTGTTGGCAAACTAAACACCGAGAGACAAACCGAGCTATCTCCCGCTTCATGCCATTCCACCAGAAGTGCTGACGGATATCACGGTACATTTTTGTGCCACCGGGATGAATCGAATACTGAGAACTGTGGGCTTCCGTCATCACCTCCTGTCTAATCTCTTCCCTGGGTACACAAAGACGCTTACCATGTCAAAGTGTACCATCTTCATGAATGCATAATTCTGGTCGTCGTCCTGCTTCACATTCTGCTCTAAGCCGCTGAAGCTTAGAATCGGAGGACTGAGCTATCTTGATGCTATCAACTATACTGGACTGAACTTGCATGCTGGCCATCAATGCCACATTGGTAGGAAGGATAACTTCTATACCCATCTTCTGAAGATTTGCTAACAACTCTGGTTGTGCTGTCAGAAGGTAAACTCCGGCTCTCCTGCTTAATGCATCTGCCACGACGTTGGCCTTTCCAGGGTGATACTGCAGGTTGACATCATAATCCACAAGTAGCTCTAGCCATCTTCTCTGACGCATGTTAAGGTCCTTCTGGGTGAAAACATACTTCAGACTCTTGTGGTCGGTGAATATCTCCACCCTATCTCCATACAAGTAGTGTCTCCATAACTTAAGTGCAAACACTACAGCTGCCAATTCCAAGTCATGGGTTGGGTAATTTCTTTCATGATCACGAAGTTGACGTGACGCATAAGCTATTACCTTCCCATGTTATATCAAAACACATCCTAAACCCTTGCCTGAAGCGTCACAGTACACTGAAAATCCTCCGGTCCCATCTGGAAGTGTGAGAACGGGTGCCGTCATCAAGCCTCGCTTCAGCTTCTCAAAAGATTCTTGACATTCTGCTGTCCAAGCAAACTGCACATCCTTGCGGGTCAACTGTGTCAATGGCACTGAAATCCGAGCAAAGTTCGATACAAATCTCCGGTAATAGCCGGCCAATCCAAGAAAACTGCGAACTTCTGCAACTGTACGGGGCACTGGCCTGGTTTCGATAGCCACTATCTTCTGAGGATCCACTTCCACTCCACCCTTGGTGATGATATGACCCAAGTATAAAATACGATCGAGCCAGAACTCGTATTTACTAAACTTGGCATACAACTGGTGTTCTCGAAGAATCTGGAGGACAACTCTGAGATGCTGCTCATGCTCTGCTTCACTCTTACTGTAGACCAGGATATCGTCTATGAACACGATCACAAACTGATCCAAATAAGGCATGAAGATACGATTCATGAGGTCCATGAATACTGCCGGCGCATTGGTCGCTCCAAAGGGCATAACAAGGAACTCCCAATGTCCGTATCTAGATTGAAAAGCTGTCTTCCGAATGTCCTGCTCTCTGACTCTGATCTGGTGGTACCCTGACCGTAAATCAATCTTCGAGAATACTGCCGCTCCTTTGAGTTGATCAAACAAGTCATCCATCCTTGGGAGGGGATATCTGTTCTTGATTGTTACTGAGTTCAAGGTACGATAGTCAACACATAATCTGGACGTACCATCCTTCTTTTTTACAAGAAGCATCGGGGCTCCCCAAGGCGATCCACTTGCACGAATGAATCCCTTGGTTCTGAGTTCTTCAATCATCTTGTACAACACCTCCAATTCTGACGGCGCCATCCTGTAGACTCTCTCTGACACTGGTGCTGTCCCGGGAATCAAGTCGATAGTGAACTCGATCTCCCGTTCTGGTGGCATCCCTGGAAGCTCTTCCGAGAAAACGTCTGGAAATTCCTCGACTATCCGGGGTAACTGCACTGCTGCTACGGCCATCCGTAATACTGGAGGAGAAGGTTCCACTTCGTCTCGAGAAAAGGAAAATTTTGGCTCGCCTGGAATGCTAAAAATAACTCTGCCAATATGACAGTCTATCCTAGTATACTGGTCTCTCAACCAATCCATCCCTAAGACCACATCATAATCGGCCATCGGGAATTCTATCAGCCTAGCGGGAAACTCTCTACCGCTAACCACGATTCGACACGAGGAAAACACTCTATCTACTCCCACAAGACCATTACCAGTAAGTATATTGAGCCTTACTGATAACGACTCGGGCTCTAGTATATTGAGCCTTACTAATAGTTCGGTATACACAACACGTATATTGAGCCGTACCAATCTGAGTAAAAACCTAGCCATCCACATATTGAAAACGGTATTTCAAATCACGTAGCTTGCTAGTTATGTATTTATTGATCATTTTCTTTCTTGCTGATTAGCCATGGTTATCTTGGTCATTGTTATTCTTATAGTTTCTCGTGTTGCAGGTTTCATGGTCATAATAGCATTTCGTGTCTAATTTAATATTTTGTATTATTTTAATGCTTTATTTCGTATAGTACGACATGTTGTTTGGATGTACTTTGCTTCTGTCCTGACAGGACTATTGACATAATAGGTCATTGAGAGAACCGTAAACCGAGATGCCTTTGGAAGACTCTAGAAAATTAGAGTATATCATTTAGATGTATGAGATGTTTTGTTATAGTAGATGTATATTATTGATGATGACCATTACCGAATTTGTCTCTGAAAATTAAATATATATGATGTACAGAAAATCACATAGTGGACTGGTGATCATGTGAGTGTGTGCATGATTACTTGATGATTTATGAGGTATAGACAGCTTACTACCGCTGTTTACAACAGTGTAGGCTGGATGTGTCTGACTCGTATCCAGAAAACTAGGAGCCAGTCATGACACATACCATATGAAATTTTTGCAACATAAATAACAAATGCTAATCAGTGTGTGTTTTACCTTTTTATAAGGCCATGTGAAGAAAGTATATGAGTTCTTAGCTTACTGCCTGTGCACAACACCTGGAATTAGCTATTTTAACAAAAAATTCGATTAGGTATTAAGTGATATATATATTTTGCTCGCTACAAGGAAGGGCCAAACCACTAAGCACCGTTCCAAAGTGTAACAACCTGATTTTGAATATTGGGATTATTATCGAGAAATTAGTCAAGTATGAGATCTAAAGATTGTTCTTCAAATGTGCGTCATCATATAGCTAATATTGTATTATGATTCTGGTAGCGACTGTTAGGCTATAGAAATAGGTTGTACACTAATGAATCACTAGAATCGTGATCACAATATAGTCTTATTTTGGGTTAGTACTATAGTAAATCCTTAAGATTTATTACTCTATCTACTATATTAGTATTAGATCATGATTTTTGAATCATATATTGTTTGCTTCATTATTTTACCGTTCTTGAATCGAGGACTTGCATATCTTCGATGACCTAGTATTTGTTTACTAAATAGAAACATGACAAAAGAAGAATGTTACCTTTGTATAGCAGGATGTATCAGAGGAGTAATATAGGATGAGGTTAGAGTAACAATTTCTTTTTTTACTTTGTTGTATATCCTAAGTGTATTATCCTTTAAGATACAAGACTTGTGGGAATGGATAAATTAATTGTTTGATGGTTATAAATGTGAATATTCTTAGTTTAATCAATCGTTTAACATAACATGTACTTTTATCCTAGAACTTTACAAACAATAATTGCGGATATGGATACCAGTCTATTCGTATGGCGTATCTGGGATATTTGTTACATCCTCGGCTCATTATATGCTGGGAGCGGGGCATGACAATTGCACAAACCAAGTAGACCAAAGGAAAGAAATGTCAGTAGGGAAGCTCTAAGACACAAAGGATCGACCTTGAGTTGTTAAAGGACGTGGAGAAGATAATGAACAGTTGCTTGTGGTCTTAGTAATAGTGGAATTCTTTAAGGAAAGAAAAAGACCATTGGATTGCACTTGCTCTAAGAACAGAATTCTCCGAGAAGAGAAAAAGACCTTCGCTCATCTCTTCATTGAGCTATTTATAGGCTGAGATTCTCAAACGTACAAGAACTTTAATCCCTGCAAATTTGTTGAATTCTATGCCAAAGACTAAATTCTAAAGAAAAAAATCTAGCAAAAATGCTGAATTTTTCGGCAAAGCCCTCGCAAAAAAGCTTTATGCGTGAAAACAGCTACCGAGTCACGGATACCGCACTACATGGTTGTCTATACAATATCTTATTATTACAACAGCCTACATGGGTGAGTAATGCCTTGAAAACATGATATTCCCATTAAAAATAGCATTTTTCGGTGCTCAAGGCACTATGTAGCCGTCTGATAGCTTTGTTACTCATCAAAACGAGTCTTATTTGAAGCTTAAGGTATTGATAACTTGGTAGATTCATCAGCATAATTAATGTTGATTCGTCAGTGTGATAGAATCGTTAGTATACTAAATACTGATTAGTCAGCATAGCTGAGCTGTCGGCACATTAAATGTGTATACTTTCTAATCGTTAGTATACTTAATTCTATGGAGCTCGTATTTATATGATGTTCGAATTACATGAGGCTCTGTTATGCGAGGATCGCATTTCTATAGTTTCTTTATTTTACGAGGCACCATTCTTTGAATCTCAGATTCATACAAGATTCTTATTTCTGTGAGGCTCCATATTCAAGCAAAATTCTGCAAGAATGAGTATTTAAGACAAATTCTACAAGATTATCTATTGAGTAGAATTCTGCGAGGTTGATTTTTCCATACTTGATTTATGCGAGACCAGAATTATGCAAGGCTAATTTATGTGAGGCTCGTATTGTTTGTGGTGTCTGAATATATGTGAGGCTTGATTTATGTAAGACCAAGATTCTACAAAGTTTAGTTCTGCGAGGCTCGCACTTTCTGTAGTGTCTTAATTTATGCGAAGCTTGATTTATGCGAGACCAGAATTCTCTAAGACCAGAATTTTGTTAGGCTGAATTCTATGAGGCTCGTACTTCCCATTGTTCAGCGGAACCCCTGTCGATCGGGTGCTTCACGTCACCTTGTTGAGTGATATATCATAAGAGGTTTAGAGATCGCATGACTGAAACTTAGCCATTTGTTGTGCACAAATATATATATATATATATATATATATATATATATATATATATAAAAGTAACTTAAACCGCAGGTTGGTAGGTCTTGTCTGGCTTAGCAGCTCTTACCCGACATGTTGGATTAATATATAGGTAATGATTTATTTATTTTTTGAAATAGTTATTAATTCTATTTTCTAAAACTATTTATTAAATTCTAAAATATAGAATTAGGCCATCTAAAAATGTCCAAAATTCTAGAAAAAGATAAAAAAAACAAATAGTAATTAACTCATGTTATTTAAAACATAATTTTAGAGTTTTGGTCCAGTCTATGGTCGTGGCTACTCACAAAAATCTCTAGAAATGTGGATAATTTGTTTCTCTTAATAAAATAAATTCTAATAAATTCTAAATTTTTTATTACTCTCTAAAATGTACTAAAAATGGGATCTTAAAAATACTAGTTCTTAGTATGTCTCAAGTATTTCTAGGATATTTTTTTTCAATTTAACCTATAGAGGCTTTCTTCTAAACAAATGAAATACCTTGTAATTTGTCTTATATAGTATTAGTGAAGTAATTGAATTTTCTTGGCAGTAGATGTTTGCCATCCAAACAAAAGTTCACTAACTTTTTGCTTACAAATTTGATTATCACTTTTTGGAGAAATGTAGCGATGGAGATCCAATTCGCTCATGATTGTTTTACTCCGTTGATGATACGATGCAAAGACGGAAAAACTTGCTAACATTTGATCTCACGAACATTGGGGAGAGAAACCGGTAGTAAGAGGGCTTTAGCACAAGATAGCAAGCTTTTGCTAGCACACATAAGATTTCTATCGCACACACGTGCTTTCGATCCCCTTAGGCTGCACATGTCCAAATGTATTTATAGCCATCAGCACTGTAACAACTATCTGCACAGAGAATAGGCAAGACCGACTATTTTTGCCTATCTATGCATATGAACAGGCAACTACATTAACTCCAGCGTTGGAGCATATTTGATCGCCATCCAAGCGTGGTCTACGTGACACATGGCATCGATATCGGTTATGAGAAGTAATAAAATCCTCTTTAATGATAAAAAACATCATTTCAAACATCGAAACAAGTAATATAATATGTGCATTTAATGTGCGAATTCTTCTAGAGTTCCCAACTCTTTACTAAGAGCATCTCCAACCCTATTGTGATTTTGGAAAAAAGTTAATGCCACATAGGAATGACAAAATTTTATTCTAAAGTTCTTCTCCAATGCAATTGTCAAGTCAATTGTGAAGCTTATGTGGCAAAATTTAAAGAAGACATTGTGAAGTTGATTGTCTTGTTCTAAACAATGTACTTGACAATGTCTTCTCTTCCATGTCAATCAATTATGAATAAAAATATTAGAAAAAAGAAAGAAGATGAGTAGTTGTCTTAAAAGTTGCATTGGAAGTTGGAAAAAAATACTTTTTATTGTCTCCTCAATACTTTTGCATTGGAGAGAGTTTTTCTATCTCATTGTCTTTTGAGATATAATTTTGCCGCATAAACAAGACATTGTCTTGTGGCTCATGCCACATAGGAGCCACCTAAGAGCATCTCCAACCCTATTGTCTTGTTAAGTGTTGTGAGTCTTATGTGGCTCCTATGTGGCATGAGCCACAAGACAATGTCTTGTTTATGTGGCAAAATTATATCTCAAATGACAATGAGATACAAAAACTCTCTCCAATGCAAAAGTATTGAGGAGACAATAAAAAGTATTTTTTCCAACTTCCAAGACAACTCCTCCACTTCTTCAACTTTTTTATAAATATTTTTATTCACAAATGATGATGTGGACATAAAGACATTGTGAAGTGCATTGTCTAGATCTAGACAACCAACTTCACATTGTCTTTGCCATGTCAACTTCACACTTTATTTCACATTTGCATTGGAGAAGTACTTTTGAAAAAAATGGTTGTCATTCCTATGTGGCAACCATTTTTTTCAAACTCACAATAGGGTTGGAGATGCTCTAAGACTCACAACACTTAACAAGATAATAGGGTTGGAGATGCTCTAACAACTGCATATTAATGAAGATAGAGAAATATGTGGTGCATGTGCATGATTTATTATACGCAAAGACCTAAGAGATGCTCGCGTATAGAACTGTGTGGCTTTATTTTACTGTAAAAAAAATAAAGCATAATTATTACGCTGACGCCAGCACTACCGTCACCTTGATTCTGGCATCCTTCGTAAGTTGCAGAACATGACAACTTGTCATGAATACTATGTCAGGGCAAGTATTATAATGCATTATAATAAATACATTGTGTATACAGGACTGTGTCTTCTGATCATCTATGTATAGCTTTCGGAGAGTAGCCCCCTCTGATAGCTGCATACTAAATAACCCGCGTATAACATTGCTCTGTTGACCCGTGTATAACTCTGAACCACTTCCTCGAGCATGGATTTTGTCCTACATAGAGTCTTGATTCACTATCTTGTGTAGAGCTCTGGATGACTCATTCCATGTACGTAGAGATAGAATTTTTCATGCTTCTATATGACCCCTTTCAAAGCTTTTGAATTTTCTCATGAATTCAAAATACTTTGAATGAAAAAGCATTAGAAGCAACTTACTCTACATAGGAATCTCAGTTGGACTATCTGTGCAGAATGGCTAGCAAGTCTGAGAGTATAACTCGTTGTTCCAAGCAGTCAAATTAACATTGATTGCCGACTATTTGAAATCTTTAGGCGTCAGCACAAGGAAGCGATCCACGAGGCATCGTCAGTGCATATAACCCTAAGCACCGCTACCAATGGGTTACCTTCCTCGATAAATAGGGATTAGAAAGGAGAGAGAAAGCTTTATGTTTTCTAATATCTCTCTCTCTCTCTCTCTCTCTCTCTCTCTCTCTTTCTTGATCTCCTAAATTTTATAGATGTAGACATATTAGGAAGGACTTGCCACAGGAGACTCCCAACAAGGACTTGGTTGGGTTCATCTTCAATTGGTGTACACGCACCTGTTCAAACACTATTATCAAGTCTTGAAGGTGATACTGCTTGAGACGACTTTAGACAATAATATCGTCTACATAGCATTCCACCATTTTATGCAGGTGTTCACAAAAGTTGTGCTCATAGTTGATTGGTATGTAGCACTTGTACTTTTTACTCTGGAGGGCATTACCATATAGCAATATACCTCCAACAGTGTTCGGGATAATGTATGCTTCTCATCATCTCGAGATAGTTTGATCTAGTTGTAGCAATTGATGCCATCCATGAAAGACATCAACTCAAAGCCATAGTTATTATCGATCATAATATCGATAATTGGCAGAGGAAACTCATCTTTGGACAAGCAATATTCAGATCATGATAGTCAATATAGACTTTGAACGATACCATATTGAACCTCATGTTGGCACAGTTTATTTTGATAACATTAACAGCATCTTCGTAGTCTAGTTTTCTCTGTATTTCAGATTGATATTCTTTCAAAAGCTTTACTACATAAAGTCTGTCAATTCAAGTCGAGTCATCAAAGCCTTATGGATATTCCTAAAAGAATACTGAAGAAAAGACCAGCGATCCTTAAAGACGGCTCTCAATAGATTCAAGATATCGAGTCTGTACAAGGTCTAGGTCTGTCTATAAACACCTAAGGTTGGATGACAAAACGAAAAGCTCTTCTATTTTTTCAGTCAAAAATCAATGTCTACAAGAACGACATACCGATGATATACCGTTGTTTATCGACGGTATACCGTTCTGCGAGCCAAAAAATGTTCTGTGACAAACATCGGCATACCGAAAGTATACTACGGCATACTGACGTATACCGTTTTGTGAGCCACGGAATGTTCTGTGACAAACATCGGCGTACTGACGGTATACTACGGCATACCGACGATATACTATTTTGTTAGCCACAAAAATTTTCTGTGACGAACTTCGGTATACCGACGGCATAGAATAGTATACCGACGGTATACCGTTTTGTTAGCCACAAATATTCTGTGACGAACATCGGTATACCGATGGCATACCGCGGCATACCGACGGTATACCGGTTCATCTAATTTGATTTTTGAATGGACGAATACTAGCATTAATTGCTAGCATTAAAAGCTCCCCAACGGATATAATTATTACCGTTACTGTTCAGAACAGTATACCGACGGCATGCCGGTCCATACCGACGGTATGCCGTCTAGTTTATATTCATGAGCATTAAATGCTACCTACACTTGGTTTTCTATATAAATAGATTCCTTTTCTCTCTTGAAGGCTATCCACTTAAGCCATAAATTTCTCAACAACCAAGAGCTCCACCATTACTACTCTACCCAAGCTTTTAATTGTCATCCATTCCAAAAGTGCTAGAGTATTCAAGAGTTGTACTTTTCGATCTTCAAGTGTTAGAATATCAACAGCTCTCTTCCTTTCCTTTTGAAGTTGGCGAGCCTTCGTAAGAAAACTCGTGTGTAAGAAGTTGGCGAGTTCTTCGGATCCAAACTCGTATTGAAGTTGACGAGTTCTTCGGATCCAAACTCGTGTGTACTATTTTACTAAAATAGTGGATTTAAGCCGGAGAGAGTTCCGGGACTGGATTACCTCTAGGAAGGAGACCAGGATACATCGCGTGTTTGATTTTCTCGCTCTCTCTCTTTTTATTTCAGTAATATAGCTTCTTGTGGTTAGATTTATTTTATTTCCCTATTTACCCCCCTCTAGGGTTCTATAATTGGTATCAGAGCTTTGTTCTCTTGATTTGGATTTACACCCTTAGAGTGATCCATGGCCACTAACCCTAGTATCAACACATTCCACAATGAGGGACACTCCACAAATAGACCTCCTCTATTTGATGGAACCAACTATTACTATTGGAAGATTAGGATGAGCATCTATCTAAAGTCCATAGATTTCGATTTATGGGATTGTGTGATAAATGGTCTCCCTACTCCTTCCGGAGTTATTGAGGATGTTGTCTCTGACACCCTTAGGGACAAACTCACTGAGAATGTCAAGAAACTTGTTAGTCGAGACGCTAAGGTTATGAACGCTCTTTACTATGCTCTCGATATCAGTGAATTCAATAGGATCTCTACTTGCAAGACTTCAAAAGAGATATGGAAGTTGCTAGAAGTCACACACGAGGGAACATCACAAGTAAAAGAATCAAAAATTAGTAGACTCACACAAGAATATGAATCTTTTAAGATAAAATAAGATGAGTCTATTACTTGTATGTTTACTCATTTCGGTGATATCATTAACCCTCTTTCTTCTCTTGGTAAGGAATATCCTACTCATGAAAAGATCAGAAAAATTCTCAGAGGATTGACTAAAGGATGGAGTCCTAAAGCTACCGCCATCATTGAAGGAAACGACTTGACAGCCATAAACCTTGAGACCCTCATGGAGAAGCTTATGACTCATGAACTTGACATGAAAGATCAAGAGGAATCATCCATGCAAGAGAAGGAGAAGGAGAAGGCCAAAGAGAAGGAGAAGTCTCTGGCTCTCAAAGTTACAAAATCCTACTCAAAGGATAGCTCTGACGACAACGAGTCGGATGATGATGAAGAAATAGCTCTCACAGCTAAGCATTTCCAAAAGTTCTTCAAGTTCAACAAAGCCAACCGCTTTAGACGGGACAACGATGAAGATCCGGCGTGCTACCAATGCAGAAGAATCGGTCACATCAAGAGAGATTGCCCTATGACAAGGAAAGACTCAAGTAAGTACGAGAAGCCTAGCAAGGGAAGCTCTTCCTCCATAAAATATGCCAACACCAGCATCTGGTGTGAGAGCGATGCTAGTGATTCAGACAACAACAAATATTGCAAACACAATGCTAACGTTTGTCTCATGGCAACCGATGAGGTACTCGATGATCTCTCTTTAAATACTCTCACTTATGATGACTTGGAAAATGCTATTCTTGAACTACATGAGGAACACAAAGGTGTTAGAAATAAGTATAAGAAATCTCTAAAAGAGGTTGATGCACTTCAACTTGAAGTAGAAAGACTCTCTAACATCATTATTGATGTAAAAAGGAAATCTCCTGCTTTCGACACGGATGAGATAGAGTTTTTGCGACTCAAGTTACAAGAATCTTAAATTATCATTAAGAAAAATGATGATAAGATTCAATCCCTCAGAAGGGCTTATGATTTTGCTATGCATAAAGTTCAAGCTGCAAATAGAAGAGAATATGATACTTCTACTAAGTATAATGATCTTCTTGTGCAGAGTAAGAAACTAGGTGATGAGAATACTACTCGCACACATGCTCCAAGACATCCCCACACTCATCACAATACTAGTCATAATTCTTACATGAATAAGAACACTACACACAAGTCCTATCCTAACACAAGGAAATGACCATTTGGTAAGAAGAACACCTCACATCATGCCTTCTATTATCATCATCATAACACTCATGATAGAACTTCTTACACTAAAGCTTCACATATGCATAACACTCACACATTCTCTTCTAAATCTTCCATGATGTGCAACTATTGTGGCTTACTTGGACATACTTCTAATTATTGTCTAACAAGGAAACAAGTTGATATGAAAGTTTATAAATGGGTTCCTAAGACTAACAATCAAGGACCCAAACAATCATGGGTACCAAAATATTCATCTTCAACTTATGTTGTAGGTGAAGAATCCTTCTCATGCTAGAAGCAAGTGGATCCTCGACAGCGGTTGTTCACGGCACATGACCAGTGATGCTTCACTTTTTACAACGCTATCGATGAAGAAGGAAGGACATTTTTTTTTGGTAACAATCTAAAAGGTCATATCATAGGAAATGGTAATATCGGTTCCCTTCCTTATCCTTGTATTAAGAATGTTTGTCTTGTTACAAATTTCAAACACAATCTTCTCAGTATTAGTCATCTTACGGATAATGGTTATGATATTAAGTTTGTTAAACTCAAATGCTTCATTACCGATAGCTCTAGTGGATCTACAGTATATGAAGGCATTAGAGAAAACAACATCTATGTTCTATATCTTGTCGAAGGTACTAACAATGACAGGTGCTTAGTTGCAAAGAACGATGAAAGTTGGCTTTGGCACATGAGGCTCGGACACGCCAACATGGATACCATTTCCCATCTTTCAACCAAGAAGCTTGTACGAGGACTTCCAAGTATCCCCTTTAAAAAGAATATGGTATGTAAAGAATGTGAGAAAAGTAAGTTGACCAAGTTATCCTTTAAATCCATCAACTCTGTGAGTACCACTTGTCACGACCTGGTCCCCAAATACTTGGGTCGAATCGGATCATGCCCAGCCTGCACCGTTGATGAGACGGCGGCAGTAAGCTGTAATCCATATTGCAGGTAAATCAACAACAAGTTTGAATTTAAAAGTTGCCACAACATTTATTCGATAATAAACTTGTCCAGTACAAAAGTTTAAAAGATCCAAAAAAAAACTGAAATAAGACTAGCTAACACCAACAGCATCTAAGGAGACGCCGATCCATCGTCGTCAGGTAGTACCGCCGGGTACCGAACAGGATTGTTGAACATTAGCTCTGTGCCACCAGATACTCTAGAAAGATCAACCTCAGAGTAACCTAAAATGTTGGTCTCCAGTCAGGAGTGAGCAAAGTACAGTTCATGCAAATTTTAACAATTAAAATGACAATTTATAACATGCATTTTTAAACAGTTTGAAAATGAACAATTTTGAAATAGTACAGTACAGTGATATGAATAGGTAAAGAATATGACCGGTTTGGGTACATTTGTATCCTAGCGATACGGTATGGCTTGTCCCCGTGTGAAGAGGGGAAAGCTAACACATTCATTATCCTAAGTTTGGATTTGGTCATATCCAGTACACTATTCCCCCAGTCCCCAACAATACGATCAATGCTCCCGAAGGAGTTCGTGTAAACAGTGGTTTAAACTTGCAATGAAACAATTGTGAAAATAATTGTAAAATCTACATAAAATGTACTTGCCTTGAATCTCGACTGGATTGAAAGATGATTCATCAAGATGTAAACTCAGGTTCTTCCTCAAAATCCTACATTTCGAGAAATTGTCTCAGACTCCAAGTTACCATACTAACTACACTAGTTGCAACCTTTATCTTTTGTCCTAATTAATTTTTTTACTTGTTCATAACAACACAATCACATATGTACCTAGGTGAGTTTCTATATTATAAATAAAAATCCAATTTAACCATTTATTTGGAAAACTTCGTTTTTACCAATTTTCATTCGAAAAAACTTTGTATTTATACATAAAGTTATTATTTATTTAATAAGTGAAAATAATGAATTAATCAACTAATTCCTAACATTTATGTGAATATAAATATATAGTCTACTATTTATATTACACTACAACATCCAGAAAAGAAATAAAATGAATCCTAATTATTATATTTTTCCAGCACAAATAAGTAATTGGCTTATGCCCTTACAACTCGATTTACATAAATTAAATAAGACGGAAATGTTGTTAGTCTCAAAATTTAATAACTACAATTTTAACTAAACTAATAAATTCCAAAATAATATTAAAAGAGAATTATAAGTCTCAGACTCTGGTCCAAAATTTCATTTTTAACTACTCTGCCTCAACGTCCGGTCGAACCGGTGCGTTTGCATTTCGTTGGGGCCCAGTAACCAATTATGGTTGTCGCCCAAAATATTATAAAAATAATATTTAATTCAAAAATCATTTTGAAAATCATTTAATAAATTTCCCGAAAATTTCGGCAGCATTCCCTCTATTTTTGGTCAACCCAAAAACTGGGAAATGCTCCGTAAACCTGCAGAATAACTCCCGAAACCCGAAATTCATATACATATTTTCCAAAGCCAAACACAACAGAACACAAACCCCACCAAATATCAAACCATGGAAAATCAGCAGAACTTTCCCGAAAATCCGAATACGGGTAATTTCCAAATTTCCTTCGGAAACTCCGAGAATTAGCCTACGAATAGGAAAACCCAGAGAAATAATCATTCTCCAGAGTTCCTTTTCGAAAAGGTTCTCAGACACCCAATTCTCCGAAAATTCCGAAAAACAGAAATTGCAACGTAGAATTTACGTTGTCGAAAAAACCGAAATCCTGCTGGATTCGGGGACCAGAAAATTCATCACCGACTAAAAGAAAAGTGGAGTTCCAGAATTATACCCAAACCGAAGTCGAACGGAAACCCGAATCGGGTCTCGGAACCAAACGACACCCCTGGATACGGTGAAGGCGAGCGGTGACGGGCGGCTGGGCCGGGGCGCCGGGGTACAGCGGGAACGGCGCGGGTGAACACGGGGACGGGCCTCGGGAGGTGCTCGGCCCAGAGGGGTCGACCGGGGCGGATGGGGTGCGCCGAATCGGTGGGGGCGGCGAAACTTCAGGAACGGGGGCGGGCGCCGGGTCAGGGGCGGTCCGGATCTGGCCGAGGGAGCTCGGATCTCGCCGAAAAATTCGCCGGAAAATGGTGGGTTTGGGAGAAATTTGGGGAAAATGATGGTGTGGAGAAGGGACTGATGGTGAGGGTTTAAATAGGGGATGAAAGAGGGGAGTTACCGGAATAGGGAGGCCAACAGTCGGCCGTTGATGGCGAGAACTCCGGCGGTCGGTCGCTCGGAAGTTGGGGGTCGACCATGAAGAAGAAAACCAAAACCGAAGTTTCCTTCGGTTGAAGAATTCCAACCAACAGAGAGTTGGATAACTCTCTCCAAACTAAAGAAAAGCATAACATATAAAGTGAATGGGTTAGAACCAAAAGCCTAACAGAAAGTTACAATAGTCTCAACTCAATGGATTAAATTCAAAAGCCTAAAGATGATAAATAGTGGGTTTGGGCCTAAATATTGAGCTAAGGTTTAATAGGCTTAAAATTTAATTGGTAAAATAGAGCTTTGGACCTAAAATATAATTAATATTTTGTAACTTTGAAAATTATAAAAAAAAAATACTTTGTACTTCAATTTGGGTCCAGACTGGGCTGACAAACAAAATCCAAGTCCAATTATTTTTGGAAAATAATTTTACACTTAAATATTTATTATCAATTTTAATTAATTTTTCTAACACTATTCTAAAAAAATTATTTAACAATTAAAGATAATAAAATATGCAAACTTAAAAAAAAACTATGGGTTTTACACCACTAGACCACTTCAACTTATTCATATAGATTTATTTGGTCCTAGTAGAGTACCTAGTCTTGGAGGCAAACTTTATGCTTTTGTTTTGGTTGATGATTTTTCGAGATTTACTTGGGTCATTTTTCTTGCTTGTAAAAGTGATACTTTTTTTCAATTTGTTGCTTTTTGCAAACGTGTTCAAAACGAGAAAGGCATTTCTATTAACAAAATTAGAAGTGATCATGGAGGAGAATTTGACAATGCCGATTTTAAAAAATTTTGTGAAAAGAATGGTTTTGGTCATGATTTTGCTTGCCCTCGAACTCCTCAACAAAATGGTATTGTGGAGAGAAAAAATAGAACCCTTGGCGATATGGCCCGGGTTAGGTTAAACCAATATACGCTCCCCCAATACTTTTGGGTGGAAGCCGTAAACACGACATGTCATGTTATAAATAGGGTCTTGATTAGACCTATTTCTAAAAAGACTCCTTATGAGCTTTGGTTTGACAAAATTTTCTCTATTGAGTATTTTAAAGTTTTTGGATACAAATGTTTTATTTTTAATACCAAGGACAACCTAGACAAGTTTGAAGAAAAAGCTTATGAAGGTATTTTCCTTTGCTACTCAATACATAGTAAAGGTTTTCGTATCTTTAATAAAAGAAGTCTTGTTGTTGAAGAGTCAATTAATGTCTCTTTTGATGAACTTAACTCTTCTACATCCTCCTCATCTGATGATATTAATGACATCTCTTTTGGCTTGGAGAACTCTTCTATTGGAGATCCTCGTCCTTCTTCATCTAACAATAAAATTGTGACCCCTCCAACAAAAGATTCTCCATCACTCGAGCCTCCTCAAGAGGATCTCCCAAAGGAATGGAGATTTGTCCCTAATCATCCTAAGGAGCTTATCATTGGTGATCCTTCGTCTCGTGTAAGTACTAGATCCTCCACTCATGATCTTTGTACAAACATGGCTTTTATTTCTCAAATATAGCCTAAAAATATTAGGGTGTGTTTGATTACAAGGTGGAAAATACGTAGAAAAGAAATTAATTCCATGGAATTATTTGCCTAGGAAAAAAATTCCATGGAATTTAAAAATTTTCCATGGAAAACTTAATTTGGTTGTTTGATTGTCATTATTTTCCACGAAAAATAGTTATTTTCCATGGAAAATGATATTTTCCTATGGGTTAGACAAGTTTCATTTTCCACCATTTTAGAAGAAAATATGGAAAATGATAGTTTTTTGGAAAATAATTCCATGGAAAATATAAGCTATCAAACACTACAATTGGTGGAAAATTTATGGTGGAAATATTTTCCATGAAAAAAAAGCCCAATCAAACACAGCCTTAATGATGCTTTTCATGATGAAATTTGGATGATAGCGATGCAAGAAGAGCTAAATCAATTTGAGCGAAACAAGGTTTGGGAACTTGTCCCTAAACCTAACAACCACCCCATTATTGGAACTAAATGGGTGTTTCACAATAAACTTAATGAAGATGGATTAGTGACTCGTAACAAAGCTCGATTGGTTGCTCAAGGCTATAACCAAGAGGAAGGCATTGACTACGATGAAACCTATGCTCCGGTTGCTCGTCTTGAATCCATTCGCATGCTATGTGCTTTTGCTTGCTTTAATGATTTCAAACTCTTTCAAATGGATGTTAAAAGTGCTTTTCTAAATGGTATTATTAAAGAAGAAGTTTATGTTAAGGAACCTCCTGGCTTTGAAGATTTTTAATTTTCTCATCACGTTTTCAAACTATACAAAACCCTTTATGGACTCAAACAAGCTCCTCGTGCTTGGTATGAGCGCCTTAGTTCCTTTCTTATTTTATACAATTTTTTTAAGGGCAAAGTCGATACCACACTTTTCATCAAATCCCTTAGTGGCACACTTTTATTAGTCCAAATTTATGTCGATGACATTATCTTTGGTCCTACTAACAATGCACTTTGTATAGAATTTGCTAAAGTAATGCAGGATGAATTTGAAATGAGCATGATGGGCGAACTATCATTCTTTTTGGGCTTACAAATCAAACAAGGATCCAAAGGAACCTTCATCAATCAAGCAAAATATAAAAAGGATCTCTTCAAACGCTTCGAACTTGACTCACCCAAATCAATGAGGACTCCTACGGCAACAACGACTAAGCTTGACAATGATGAAGATGGTACTTCGGTCGACATTCGTAAGTATCGAGGTATGATCGGTAGCTTACTCTATCTAACTGCTAGCCGACTTGATATCATGTTTAGTGTATGTCTTTGTGCACGATACCAAGCAAATCTAAAGGAATCGCAGTTATGTGCTGTAAAGCGTATTTTTTGATACCTCAAATACATTATTAATATGGGACTTTGATATCCGAAATCTTCATCTTTTGAGCTTCACGGCTTCTCGGATGCAGATTTTACCGGATGCAAAATTGACCGAAAAAGCACTAGCGACACATGTCAATTCCTTGGGAAATCCTTGGTATCGTGGTTTAGTAAGAAATAAAACTTTGTTGCTCTTTCAACCACTGAGGCCGAGTATATAGCGGCCGGATGCTGTTGTGCACAAATTCTTTGGATGTCACAAACACTTGTAGACTATGGCATTTCTTCTACTTGTATCTCTATTAAATGTGATAATACTAGCTCGATAAATCTCACAAAAAACCTGATTTGTCACTCCCGCACGAAGCACATTGAGATTAGATACCATTTTCTTCGTGACCATCAACAAAAAGGGGATATTCGCCTTGATTTTATTGACACTACTTATCAATTGGCCGACATTTTCACCAAACCACTCCCGGAGGATCGTTTCGTCTTTCTCTGCCAAGAATTAAGCATCATTCATTTGGACACTTAGCTCACCTACAATGGCACACCGACGGTATATGACGGCATACCGACGGCATACCGATTTGCGTTCAGAACTACGTTCTGTGCACAAAATCGGCATACCGTCGGCATACGCCGGTATACCGACGGAATGCCGTTTGAGACGAACATTGGCTGTCATATCAGCATCGGGACCTCCCCCATTTCTTCCACTCTTTTTTTCCACTTCCCTCATTAACTACCCATCAAATCACTTTCTATCTCTCATTAACTACCCATCTAATCTCATTCTCTCCCTCATAACTTTGCATCCCATCCCACCCCTTCCACTTCTTTAATTAACTACATTCATCATCACACTTTTCAAAACTCCCCCCATTTACTCCCTCCATCAATCTTCATCAATTTTCAAAAACCCTTTCCACTACCCACTCTTCCTTTATAACCTCAACTTTCTTCTTCTTCCTTCTCTTCATTCTTTATTTCTTCTCCTTCACACCTTTCCATCCACTCATAGCAATCCCTTTATTATGGCGCCTTCATCACCCTTATCCTGGAGGCGAAGAACGTGGATCTCACTCTGCCAGTCGGACGGCGTTTCGTCCTTTCTTGCTGTCTCCCGTTCTATCCTTGGTGCTTCAGCGTCTCGTGCGTCTTCCTCCAAAGAACCGTCGGCCGCCACTCCTGTTGCGCCCTCTTCTACCCCTCCTCCATCCGGACGTTTTATGCCACTGACCAAGCAACATTTTGACATGCGCATGTGTGAGACCCGTCTCACTGTATCGGTATTTTATACGGATACGTATTTATTTGAGCCGTATTTCGTATTTCTCGATTTGTGTGATATTTTAAAATTTTCCAAGATATAGGAATTTCATGACTTGGTTTAACTTGGACTTGGTTTTATTTGGTTCGGTTCCACTTTGACTTGGTTTGGCTCGGTTTAGTTTGGTTTCTCATGAGATGAGGTGTATGGTTTAGATTGAGTGGAGAGGAATGAATGGTGGAGATTGCTTGAGCTTGTTATATAAGCCACTTTTTCTCTCTCCCTTCTCATTCACCATCATTCATTTCTTTTCCACCAAACCCTAGCCATTAGAGAGAGGCAAGTACACCTTGCCGAACCTTGAACAAATTTATTTCTGTTTGTTCTATTTTCTTCCTTGCATGATTCTAAGCATCTTTAGAACTTGAAATTTTTGGTTTTACCGAGTGGATTGTTGTAGATCTAGCTTGTGGTATTTTCGGTTTTCCTGGGTTTTGATTTGTCAAACTTGTATATTTTTGCTAGTTGATGGTTTTATGTTGTAGAGAATTTCATTCTACCCCGAATTGACCTATGGAAGTCCGAATTTGGACTCCGGTTGGAAGTTTGGTGGTATGGAGAAGCCATGGCATTTTCTATGAATTTCTTCTCAGTTGGCAAATGTTGCTGGCTTGCATTTGTTTCGGCCGCAGGAGTCTTGCCTAGCCGCATGGGCATGGCAGCATTAAATATTTTCTGACATGATGGCACTTAATAGCAAGCAATTAGTTTTGCATGCGTTATTTAATGCAATATTAAAAGTCAGCCGCATGTGACATTTGATTGTAGCCGCATGAGCTTGAATAATAGATGCATTAAATAATGCATGGCCTTGGGTCTCCAGCCGCATGCTTATTTACTGCATTATAATAATGCATTATATCATTAGGCCAGCCGTATGACCCATTGGAGGAATGCAATTAATGCATTCATACTTGAAATGTATATTTTTCCATGCATAGCCGCATAGGCATAGGAAGAGAGCAATTAATGCATTTATTCTTAAATGCATATATTTTATGCATTTTCCTTAAGACATTTTTCTAAGCCAGCCGCATGAGAAGTCCCTACTCAATATTTTAATGTATTATAATAATACATGGAATAGAGCCGCATGCCTTCCTTACTATTAATGCATTTAAATGCATTATAATAATGCATTGCAATAACCAAGCATTAGTAGCAGCCGCATAGGCTTCTGAGGGTTAAATGTTTATTGCATTTAAGTCCTTATATTTATTAGTTAATGTTTCATGCACTTTAGTCCTCTATAAGTATTACTTTTATGCATTTTAGTCCCTTAATGCATTTAAGTCCAAAGTGAGCCACATAGGCTCTGATAGTTTAAATGCCTTATTGCATTTAAGACCCTATCTAATGCTTTATTGTATTTAAGACCCTACTTTATTACTTAAAGCTTTATGCAATTAAGGCTTTAATAATTGTATTTAATGCTTTAAATGCCCTTCCTTGGCATCAACCGCATGGCCATTATTTCTTTATTATTATTTGTTGTACTTTCATGCAAGCAAATGTGAGGGTGAGCCGCATGGATATTTATAGCATTAGCAATTGCTTGATGCAGAGCCGTATAGCCTTTGGCCATTAAATATTATTATTTCTTGCATGTTGAATTTTGCATGGAATCTAATGTGAGCCGCATAGGTTCCCTTTCCCCACTATCTAATATTTTGGCCACGTGAGCCACTCTTTTACTGGCAGTCATCATTTTATTGTTTGGCCACGTGCCCCTTTTTCCATTATTTTGCTTGCAAAGTGGAAGCTTGCATTCATTGCGGGTCCCACTCTTTTTGTCTTTTCTGATTGCGGAAATGTTTCTTACTGGCATTTAATTTTGGAGCCGCATGGCCTCCCATCCATTCTTGGCCGCATGGCCCCTTTTGTTATTTTCTGGCCGCATGGGTGGCCTCCCACTCTCTTCGACCGCATGTTTGTTCTCCCATTTTTGGACCGCATGGGTCCCACTTTGATTGTTTAAATGTTTTATTTGTCTGAATTGTGGTCAGAATTTCTTCCCACTCCCAACATGAAAGTTGTAGAGTTTTTCCTTGGCTTCAAGAATATATATATTATTAATATATTATTATTTAATTGTGTAATTTCTTCCTTCTTTGATAAATGACATGACACGACAATGATCCGTAGTGGTGCACTCTTGAAATGAACTTGACATGATATTCTTGACATGATAACTTGAAATGATAATAAGAATGACTTGATAGTGGCCCGTCGTGGCGCACTCTTGATAAGTAATAATGATAATGATAGTGGCCCGTCGTGGCGCACTCCTGACAAAGATTAATTAGTATCCTGACACCGTGGGTGTTGTATTGAATGTGCTTGTATAAGCTACCGTCAAGTCTTGCATCATGTCTAGGACATGAATTCCTGATTTTCCACAGTCAGGGATTCATATTGAATCTGGCTAGGTTAATGATTAGTTGATCAAGTAGTTCATGGAGAGACTTTCCCAGTTACCTGTTGTCCCTTTGACCCTAGCCTTATATATATATACATGGGATTTGTTGCTATCCGTCGAGATGAGCGTACTTCCAGCCCGCCGTCGAGTGTGGTACCTTAGGACACATGTATCTTACTACAGTGTGTCTGCTATATCATGCTATCTTTTCCTTTTTTTTTGCTGGGGTCACTCAGGTAGTAACAAACAGGTAATTGGACTTGGAAGAATCTCGCTGCATCTTGCTAGTAACTAGGCTTGTGATAACCCTAGTTAGTTAATGTAGAAAGCCGTAGGCAATGATTGGCCGTGATTGTTGGATGGAGTCCAATCTGTCTAGTCTCGTCTTGATCCTGTACATGATTGTTACATATCCTGATTTTTTATTTTATCTTGCCGATAAATGGTGGGAGAAACCAAGTTCTGTTCAGACGAAGGGTTACAACCCCGATCCTTGTTTGGTTTACGGGTTGTAACCTGGTTATCTGAATAGTCCCATGGTTATCTCATCGTATATCACCTTCCCAGTTCTATTTATTTAACATGTTCTCCAGTTTACTTTATGTCAAATGATGATTTACTTACTGTCTTTCTATGTTCGGGATAAGTGTATTGGTACTGCACGAATCTCGATTCTCCTTTACTTATTGCTTCCTTTCCCTGTTGTTTGTCTATGATTGCTGGTTTTAAGTTCATAGTTCGGCCTCCTTTGTGGTACTTGCTATTTGGGGTCTGACCTCGCTGGTTTTGCATGGCCAGGTTCTGATAGAAGAGCCCGAAGGATCTACCGCACCATCCACTCGACGGTGACCAGCCGGAGCACTAGAGTGCCTCAGTGGGTTTCTTTTTCATTCTCCTACTGATATATAAATTCTCCTCTTGTAACGTTTAGCCCCGAGCACGAGTTTAGCTCGTGTTTTGGTATTTTCCTTGATATTGTAGCATACGGGCATAAACATGATATGTGTATTCTAGACTATAGCTAGTCCTTATCATGTACGACTAATACTCTAGCTAGTCCTCAGTTCTGTGGTACTGGCTTCATGATCAGTCATGTATATATGGTTCGGGACGCCTTACTATTGTATGTATGATGATCGTACTCCTTGCTCTTGTATAATTGTCTGTGATTGAGATACCTAGGATTGTTAAACCATAGGATTGACTGATGGCTTGTAGAGTAACCCCCATGTCTTGACAGCTTATACGTGATTTCAGAGTATTAACGTACTTTGGGATTGCGTAGCTGGCTATGTCTGCCCCCGCTCTCCAGTATTCTGGTTCTGGGGCGTGACATGGTTTTAGTGGTGGCCCATGCAGGTCTCAATTTTCAGATTTGTGGGGGTTACCATGTTTAGATATCTCAATCACGATTATCCTTATTGATCTCTTTCGGATTATTCTCTATCTTTGATACTTGGCTTGATATCTGTTTTGATCATTGATCATTCATGTTCCCATGATTTGATCTTGTGACCTTCAACTTTCAAGGGCACTGTTCTTGATCCTTCTGATTATCTTGTTCGTGTTTTGCCGAGGGCAGCTCAGCATTCTTCAGCCAGGCCAGTTATGGAGGATCAGTCTCGGCATGCAGGCAGAGATGTCAGTCCATCCCGTTCAGCTAGTCGCTTCTGTCTTCGTATCTTGAGATAGGTGATAAAGTTCATACATCTGTTTCAACTACGATGACGCGTCCTGGGTAGAGTCATGTCTTGAACTAAGTCATTGGTACCGACTTACCTTGAGGCTTGACTTTTATCCATTTTTGGGAGTCAGCTTTGGCCACCGAGGACGTTGGTTTCTACACAACTGACTCACGAGCCATATTAATCCATATGCCTCCAGCCCTTCTTGATCATGATTGTATTTGTTCTTGTACATTTATTTACTGCTTACGCATTTATTTACATTACTGATTGTTTTACTTTACTATATGCCATGCTTGATTTATTGAGATTGTTGAGTTTCCTGGAGCTTTTATTTTGTTATCTTGCTCGACTAGCCTCAGGAAATTTCGAGGACGGAATTTTTCTAAGGTGTGGAGAGTTGTGAGACCCGTCTCACTGTATCGGTATTTTATACGGATACGTATTTATTTGAGCCGTATTTCGTATTTCTCGATTTGTGTGATATTTTAAAATTTTCCAAGATATAGGAATTTCATGACTTGGTTTAACTTGGACTTGGTTTTATTTGGTTCGGTTCCACTTTGACTTGGTTTGGCTCAGTTTAGTTTGGTTTCTCATGAGATGAGGTGTATGGTTTAGATTGAGTGGAGAGGAATGAATGGTGGAGATTGCTTGAGCTTGTTATATAAGCCACTTTTTCTCTCTCCCTTCTCATTCACCATCATTCATTTCTTTTCCACCAAACCCTAGCCATTAGAGAGAGGCAAGTACACCTTGCCGAACCTTGAACAAATTTATTTCTGTTTGTTCCATTTTCTTCCTTGCATGATTCTAAGCATCTTTAGAACTTGAAATTTTTGATTTTACCGAGTGGATTGTTGTAGATCTAGCTTGTGGTATTTTCGGTTTTCCGGGGTTTTGATCTGTCAAACTTGCATATTTTTGCTAGTTGATGGTTTCATGTTGTAGAGAATTTCATTCTACCCCGAATTGACCTATGGAAGTCCGAATTTGGACTCCGGTTGGAAGTTTGGTGGTATGGAGAAGCCATGGCATTTTCTATGAATTTCTTCTCAGTTGGCAAATGTTGCTGGCTTGCATTTGTTTCGGCCACAGGAGTCTTGCCTAGCCGCATGGGCATGGCAGCATTAAATATTTTCTGACATGATGGCACTTAATAGCAAGCAATTAGTTTTGCATGCGTTATTTAATGCAATATTAAAAGTCAGCCGCATGTGACAATTGGTTGTAGCCGCATGAGCTTGAAATAATAGATGCATTAAATAATGTATGGCCTTGGGTCTCCAGCCGCATGCTTATTTACTGCATTATAATAATGCATTATATCATTAGGCCAGCCGCATGACCCATTGGAGGAATGCAATTAATGCATTCATACTTGAAATGTATATTTTTCCATGCATAGCCGCATAGGCATAGGAAGCGAGCAATTAATGCATTCATTCTTAAATGCATATATTTTATGCATTTTCCTTAAGACATTTTTCTAAGCCAGCCGCATGAGAAGTCCCTACTCAATATTTTAATGTATTATAATAATACATGGAATAGAGCCGCATGCCTTCCTTACTATTAATGCATTTAAATGCATTATAATAATGCATTGCAATAACCAAGCATTAGTAGCAGCCGCATAGGCTTCTGAGGGTTAAATGCTTATTGCATTTAAGTCCTTATATTTATTAGTTAATGTTTCATGCACTTTAGTCCTCTATAAGTATTACTTTTATGCATTTTAGTCCCTTAATGCATTAAATGCATTTAAGTCCAAAGTGAGCCGCGTAGGCTCTGATAGTTTAAATGCCTTATTGCATTTAAGACCCTATCTAATGCTTTATTGTATTTAAGACCCTACTTTATTACTTAAAGCTTTATGCAATTAAGGCTTTAATAATTGTATTTAATGCTTTAAATGCCCTTCCTTGGCATCAACCGCATGGCCATTATTTCTTTATTATTATTTATTGTACTTTCATGCAAGCAAATGTGAGGGTGAGCCGCATGGACATTTATAGCATTAGCAATTGCTTGATGCAGAGCCGCATAGCCTTTGGCCATTAAATATTATTATTTCTTGCATGTTGTATTTTGCATGGAATCTAATGTGAGCCGCATAGGTTCCCTTCCCCCACTATCTAATATTTTGGCCACGTGAGCCACTCTTTTACTGGCAGTCATCATTTTATTGTTTGGCCACGTGCCCCTTTTTTCATTGTTTTGCATCCAAAGTGGAAGCTTGCATTCATTGCGGGTCCCACTCTTTTTGTCTTTTCTGATTGCAAAAATGTTTCTTACTGGCATTTAATTTTGGAGCCGCATGGCCCCCACCCATTCTTGGCCGAATGGCCCCTTTTGTTATTTTCTGGCCGCATGGGTGGCCTCCCACTCTCTTCGACCGCATGTTTGTTCTCCCACTTTTGGACCGCATGGGTCCCACTTTGATTGTTTAAATATTTTATTTGTCTGAATTGTGGTCAGAATTTCTTCCCACTCCCAACATGAAAGTTGTAGAGTTTCTCCTTGGCTTCAAGAATATATATATTATTAATATATTATTATTTAATTGTGCAATTTTTTCCTTCTTTGATAAATGACATGACACGACAATGACCCGTAGTGGTGCACTCTTGAAATGAACTTGACATGATATTCTTGACATGATAACTTGAAATGATAATAAGAATGACTTGATAGTGGCCCGTCGTGGCGCACTCTTGATAAGTAATAATGATAATGATAGTGGCCCGTCGTGGCGCACTCCTGACAAAGATTAATTAGTATCCTGACACCGTGGGTGTTGTATTGAATGTGCTTGTATAAGCTACCGTCAAGTCTTACATCATGTCTAGGACATGAATTCCTGATTTCCTACGGTCAGGGATTCATATTGAATCTGGCTAGGTTAATGACTAGATTGATCAAGTAGTTCATGGAGAGACTTTTCCAGTTACCTGTTGCCCCTTTGACCCCGGCCTTATATATATACATGGGATTTGTTGCTATCCGTCGAGATGAGCGCACTTCCAGCCCGCCGTCGAGTGTGGTACCTTAGGACACATGTATCTTACTACAGTGTGTCTGCTATATCATGCTATCTTTTCCTTTTTCTTTGCTGGGGTCACTCAGGTAGTAACAAACGGATAATTGGACTTGGAAGAATCTCGCTGCATCTTGCTAGTAACTAGGCTTGTGATAACCCTAGTTAGTTAATGTAGAAAGCCGTAGGCAATGATTGGCCGTGATTGTTCGATGGAGTCCAATCTGTCTAGTCTCGTCTTGATCCTGTACATGATTGTTACATATCCTGATTTCTTATTTTATCTTGCCGATAAATGGTGGGAGAAACCAAGTTCTGTTCAGACGAAGGGTTACAACCCCGGTCCTTGTTTGGTTTACGGGTTGTAACCTGGTTATCTGAATAGTTCCATGGTTATCTCATCTATATCACCTTTCCAGTTCTATTTATTTAACATGTTCTCCAGTTTACTTTATGTCAAATGATGATTTACTTACTGTCTTCCTATGTTCGGGATAAGTGCATTGGTACTGCACGAATCTCGATCCTCCTTTACTTATTGCTTCCTTTCCCTGTTGTTTGCCTATGATTGCTGGTTTTAAGTTCATAGTTCGGCCTCCTTTGTGGTACTTGCTATTTGGGGTCTGACCCCACTGGTTTTGCATGGCCAGGTTCTGATAGAAGAGCCCGAAGGATCTACCGCACCATCCACTCGACGGTGACCAGCCGGAGCACCAGAGTGCCTCAGTGGGTTTCTTTTTCATTCTCCCACTGATATGTAAATTCTCCTCTTGTAACGTTTAGTCCCGAGCACGTGTTTAGCTCGTGTTTTGGTATTTTCCTTGATATTGTAGCCTACGGGCATAAACATGATATGTGTATTCTAGACTATAGCTAGTCCTTATCATGTACGACTAATACTCTAGCTAGTCCTCAGTTCTGTGGTACTGGCTTCATGATCAGTCATGTATATATGGTTCGGGACGCCTTACTATTGTATGTATGATGATCGTACTCCTTGCTCTTGTATAATTGCCTGTGATTGAGATACCTAGGATTGTTAAACCATAGGATTGACTGATGGCTTGTAGAGTAACCCCCATGTCTTGACAGCTTATACGTGATTTCAGAGTATTAACGTACTTTGGGATTGCGTAGCTGGCTATGTCTGCCCCCGCTCTCCAGTATTCTGGTTCTGGGGCGTGACAGCATGGCTCAGGCAGAGGAGCAGATGAGGGCCAACACTCGCGGCCTTGGGAACCTTATCCAGAGTTGCTTTCATGACCAGGCCTATTTCATCCAGCTCACTCTCCAGGACCGGAATGCCTATCTGGATTTCAACCTTCAGGATCCCATGTACAAGGCTCCCGCTTCTCTGACCCTAACGCCTACGGATTCATGTACCCGGACGGTGTGGATCCTTTCGGTGCATTTTACGGTGCTCAGGGTGGGAAGGACGATGATCCGACGGATGAGTAGTGGCTGCCTCCTGTTGATGATGGTAGAATAACTTGGTGTCATTTTAGTGTGTCCCCTTTGAGGTCCTTCGGGGACCAGTAGTTTGTTTTTCTGTTGTGTGTAGTCCTACGGGGACTGTTTCTTATGTTTTGATGTTGTCTTAATCACTCTCATGGAGGAGATTTTTATCTTTGTTTTATGTAGTCTCAAGCATGAACTCTATTTCCATTTCTAATATATGCATGCTTTTGTCCATCATATTGTTTTTATTATTTATCGCTAAGTTTTTTTAACTTATTTTCCATCTTTGACTAGGTGACAAAGGGGGAGAAAACGTATTGAGGGGGAGTTGTCTACCTACGGGAGAGTCATTCCCTGAAGATGCTATCTCTCTGTTTTGTCAATTATCAAAATAGGGGAGATTGTTGGCACAGTTTATTTTGATAACATTAACAGCATCTTCGTAGTCTAGTTTTCTCTGTATTTCAGATTGATATTCTTTCAAAAGCTCTACTACATAAAGTCTGTCCATTCAAGCCGAGTCATCAAAGCCTTATGGATATTTCTAAAAGAAGACTGAAGAAAAGACTAGCGATCCTTAAAGACGGCTCTCAACGGATTCAAGATATCGAGTCTATACAAGGTCTAGGTCTGTCTGTAAACACCTAAGGTTGGATGATAAAACGAAAAGCTCTTCTATTTTTCAGTCAAAAATTAATATCTACAAGAACGGCATACCGACGGTATACCGTTCTGCGAGCCACAAAATGTTCTGTGACAAACATCGGCGTACCGACGGTATACTACGGCATACTGACGGTATACCATTTTGTGAGTCACAGAATGTTCTGTGATAAACATTGGCGTACCGACGGTGTACTACGGCATACCGACGGTATACCGTTTTATTAGCCACAAAAATATTCTGTGACGAACATCGGCATACCGACGGCATACAACAGTATATCGACGGTATACCGTTTTGTTAGCCACAAATGTTCTGTGACGAACATCGGTATGCCGACGGCATACCGTGGCATACCGACGGTATACCGGTTCATCTAATTTGATTTTTGAATGGACGAATACTAGCATTAATTGCTAGCATTAATTGCTCCCCAACGGATATAATTATTACTGTTACTATTCAGAACGGTATACCGACGGCATGCCGATCCATACCGACTGTATGCCGTCTGGGTTATATTCAGGAGCATTAAATTCTACCTCTCTTGAAGGCTATCTACTTAAGCCATAAATTTTTCAACAACCAAGAGCTCCACCATTACTACTCTACCCAAGCTTTTAATTATCATCCATTCAAAAGTGCTAGAGTATTCAAGAGTTGTACTTTTCGATCTTCAAGTGCTAGAAGATCAACAGTTCTCTTCTTTTCCTTTTGAAGTTGGCGAGCCTTCGTAAGAAAACTCGTGTGTAAGAAGTTGGCGAATTCTTCGGATCCAAACTCGTGTTGAAGTTGGCGAGTTCTTCGGATCCAAACTCGTGTGTACTATTTTACTAAAATAGTAGATTTAAGCCGGAGAGAGTTCCGGGACTGGATTGCCTCTAGGGAGGAGACCAGGATACATCGCGTGTTTGATTTTCTCACTCTCTCTCTCTCTTTTTATTTCAGTAATATAGCTTCTTGTGGTTAGATTTATTTTATTTCCCTATTTACCCTCCTCTAGGGTTCTACACCTCAACCTTCAAAAAGTCGTCGATTTGGAGTGACACCGTGTTAGCTGTGACCTTCTTCTGGTCCGTGCGAAGCATGATAGCTTTAGAGTCTATTAGTTGTTGTATCTTGTCCTTCAGCACATAGCATTCCAACATCGGATGATCCACTTACCGATGGTAGAGACAGTACTTCAGGTTATTGGTATAACTCCCCTCCTCGGGGCATCTAATCTAGGGAAGCTTCAGCTTTTTTCTTTTCATTAGGATGTAAAATTTCACCATCACGAACTCCTCATTGAAAGTGTATTCTCGAGGCTGTCTCGAGTTCACCTTCGACTTTGGTTGAGTGGTGGCAGCTGCTGAGATATCGACAGTCATATATCCTTCATTTTGTTGTTATTGTTGCAGTTGGAGTTGTTATTGTTCTAGGGTTGCTTGGCCTTGTCTTCAAAACTTGGTTTCTTGAAATCAATTAGCTCCAAGTTGACAACCAACTTTTCAGCAGTTTCAAAATTCTTGATCGACAATGGTCAACAATCAATGGTAGCGGCCCTCAAGTAAAATCTAACTGTTGGGATGAGGTTGTGCCTGTAGGTATCCAGCAACATGATCTGAGGAACACCTGATGGCAGTCCGAGAGCAAGTCATTATAAACGTTCAATAAAATCATGTGTCGACTCCTTCTCTCCCTATTTTGTAGAGATCAAACTGGACATGTTGACCTCCGACTCGCCTTCATAAAACCTGGCTTGGAACATCCTTTCCAATTCTTTAAAATTCTTGATGGAGTCATTTAGTAGACTAGAACCATTTAAAAGCCACCCCCGTAAGGTCATAATGAACAACTTGGTTAGGAGTGCCTTGTTCCTCGAAATGTGTAATGTATACAAACTGAAGTAGAGCATAAGTTGGCGAGGAGATTTCAGCTAATGATTCTTTTAATAAAATGAACAACCATAACAGATGTTGGCGCAATCTAAGAAAATTATGTAGAAGCTTTATAGAATTATTATGAAGTTACGAGACTAGAAATTGATCATATAATCGAAGTTATATACTCTATAATATACACAAGTAATTGAGAGCATACAAAAGGCTTTAGAATGTTGTTTTTGGACAAAAGAACGAAAGCCAATCTTACCACAAGCTTTTAATAGTATGGTCGTGATCTGTTATTACGTGCGACAATCTCCACTATAGAAGGAATGGGAAAAGGAGCAAATTTACTAGTCAATACTAGAGAAAAAGGGGCTTTCTACATATGCATTGTCCAAAGCAATGGTTTGTATAAGCTATAGCAATGGAAGAGACTTTATAATAAAAAATAGGAAAAAATATTGCATGCATACTATACTTTATGGATAAAGGATCGGACTGATAAATAAGGAACTGTAAAGATCAATTATCGAGCTACCATATCGATACAGTTAACAACTACTTACTTATGTCATGGTATGGATATCAAGTTATGAGTCAACTTATGTAATAGAGTAGATCCACTAAATATTAAGCATCAATGTAGCATCAGATCCCAAATATTGTAAGTTCTTTTTTCTTATGGAAAAAAGTATTTCTTTCAAAGATTCTACATAAATTTCATATATAAATCAACATAGTTACCTTTCAGAAAATTCTAAGGAAATATGGTATATTCATGCTTTATACTTCTGAAGGTAGAACAAAAGATAAAACTTATTATTGATCCAAATTAGGATTTGAAACTTATATAATTAACTTTTTCTAGTTAATCCAAGAAAAAAGAAATGGTATCGATCTATCATAAATCTAATTCAGTTAGCATATAGTAGATTAAGATGGGAAATTTTTTCTTAAGATCAAGCACAATAGGAAAATAGAATCCAACCACATGCTAACTATTACCAGAAAACAGGGATAAACTTTCAGGGATATACCAAATGTATAAAAAATAATGCATGGTAACAATCTAACAATCATTGTCAAATGATATCATGTAGGAGGGTAAAAAGTTACACCTAAGAAAGCAAACAGGTATACATATTAGAAGAAGAGTCCTATCTGATAAAAAAAATATAATATTAGAAGAGTATGAAGGTATAAGAAGGAATATACCTTCGGAGTTGAAAAATATACATATATGACTCTGATGTCATCCTCACATTCCTATGTTGACTGACATGACAAGCGATATCCCTAAGAAACTGAAACTAGATGAATATTTTGGTTCTTGAGAATCTTCTCTCTCCAGTCCAAAATAAAAATGAATTTCTCCTCGTTGAATAAGTCGACAACGATGACTAGCCCCAAATGGTTGAGGATATGACTCAGATCTAAGTGTATCTATGTAACCATAACACATGAATCACCTCATAAAACCCGTAAAGTCGATGGTGAAAGAGTGAGACGATAAAAAATATCTCGAACTCGTTCGAGGATGTCAAACAAACTAATGTACATTGAACTAAGATTCCCCATGGCTCCAACTTTGAAACACTACGGGTTGGCAAAAACTGAAGGAACATGTGGTCATCGATGCAAAACTCCAAAGTCTTTGATGTCAATCTGTCCAGAGATGCAACATGTGGTGTGCTACTCGAAGGTGCTCTCGGATCTTCTTGACCTTCTGCACTATCTAGGTGATCATCTCTAATCCATGCAACTTCCACTCCCCTACATCATCCTATACTAAAGGAGACCCATACAACTCGTCAAATGGAGCATTTGGATGCCCACTTGATAGTTGTTGTTATAGGAGAACTCAACAAAAATGAAGGTGATATTCAAAGATTCACCAAAATCTAAGTTGTACGACCTAAGCGTATCCTCCTATGTCCTGATAATGTGCTCTGATTATTTGTCTGTGCACCCAATGAGTGCCAAAGCTCTATTGTAGATACCTCCAAAAGTGTGACATGAAGCGAGGATCTCTATTTGACACTATGTTCATCGAAAGGTCATGATGTATGATGATTTGTCAGATATACATATATTCTTGAAGACAATGTAGACTATCCCACTCTGAAAAGAAGTAAGTGATCTACCTTCATGAGTCAATCCACTATTACTCATACTGTATCTCAAAATCAAGGATCTAGATAGACCGGATACAAAATTTGGGTGATATATGTTGAGAATCGAACATGCCCCACAAGCTCTTCGATATCGTGAGTCTGAAACGTGACCGCAGCAGAAACTTAAGCGAATCCACCTGAGATAACCAACCCACGTCTAACAAACGCCAAGCACCGATCAAGACAATGTATATGGTCGGTGACTATGTCACCTGGACAAATCCTAATTTATTTAACTCAGGTGAAATTACAAGATTGACTTAAACTAGTGTTGGACCCTTTGCACTAATAGGTTCAACCCCCTCACCATACTCAAGAAGAAAATGCAAATATTATAACTTGATATCACTTACCCTATCAGTAGCAATTTACCTTAACGAAAATAAAGACTCCTTGATCAGATCTCCTCTTTCTTATATCCTGCATAGCGAGCCCTAAGAATAAAGTACGAACTTTCTCTTAGATCTCCTATGGACGAACACCCTGAATCTCTATTTTATGGTTTATTCTTGTGCCTTTACCCTCAACCAATATATATAGGATAAGGAAACCTATTTTAGGACATAATAAGATTTACTAAATAGGAAACCCTGGAAACCCCAAAAAGAATCTTATTACACCTAAAATATACCTCCAACAGCCTATTTTAGAACATAAAAAGATTTTTTAAATATGAAATCCTAAAATAAGAATCCTATTACACTTAAAATAGCCCAACACCAATTATGGACGTCCAAATCTAATAAAATCAAATATTTTACTAGATTTGGGCTCCATAAATATGTTGTTATCAAATCCAGACTGGACTCCAACAATCTCTCCCTCCAGTCTGATGAGACGGTGTTGACCCCATGGCTCCTCAATTCGACTTAATGTATGTCGTACCGCGACAAAGTTCCTGCTCCCCTATTCCACTGATCTTCGATCCCCCGAGTTGCTGTCAGGACATGCTCCCAGTAACTGGATATGAGTAGGATACGTCTAGCCTACGATGTGTTGACACAAAATCATAGTCAACCATATATTGATACAATTAACAACATGATACTTGTAATATTTCAAAACGACACTTGAAGACTGAATTCGGTACAAGCCAGACGACAGCTCGCACCTGCAATACTTCACAGTTTGAGTCTGTATTTTACACTTTATTTGAGTCTAGACTTATGTAAACTGAGCTGTGTTGAGCATTTTGAGACTTAGACTATACCTATACCTCAAACCAAAATCCCTACCAAACATCCAAATAGCCCATTGGCCCATTGGACCTATTCTGTGCTCTGGATACAGAGTTCGGGTCGAACTCTGCCTCCTAAATTCCAGGACCCTAAATTTTAGGGTTGGCTAGATGCAAGTTGTCCAACGGCCAAATTTTTTAATGTTCCAACCAGAATTCTGGCCGAATTCTGCCTGTATGTTATCCTATAAATAGGCCATGAATTCTTTCATTTTTATTCATCCAATCTTCTCTTCTCTTCTCTCTAAAGCCTTATACAAGCCATACCCTTCTCATCTACTAGCCATAAGCTCCCTAAGCCTCAAAGTGCTCAGTACTTTTCAGTTAGGAGTTTGTGCAAGAGTTCAAGAAGTCGCTTGGAAAATTCCAAGCATCACCACTACGATCTCTGTAAGAAGTTGACGTGATCTTCTGAAGAAAAGGCACGGGGTGTAATCCTGAGCTAGAGTTCTCAGGCCTGGACTAGTCCTCCACGAGGGAAACCAGGTTAAAATCGGCTGTGTTTACGTATGCTTTCTTGCTCTTTACTATTTTCGCATTTACTCTGATTATTTTCTGTTGGTGAAAAAGTTTAATTTTTTAATTGGACATTATTATCATAAACTCTATTCATCCCCCTCTAGAGTTGCCTATTGGTTCTTCAATTGGTATCAGAGCTCTGTTCTCTCAATAAGGACTAACATCCTAGAGCTGATCCATGGCAACCACACAATCAATAATTTTCAATCACGGTGAAGGACAGTCTACTCATAGGCCTCCCCTATTTGATGGAACTAACTACACCTATTGAAAAACAATGATGAGTTTTTATCTCAAGTCGCTAGACTTCGACTTGTGGACCATTGTCACCGATGGTTACAAAAAGCCCGCCAGGATAGTTGTCAATGGTGATCTCGTTGAGAAAACCCATGACAAATATTCTGACGAGGAGAAGAAACAGGCGAGTCTACACGCAAGAGCTATTAATGCTTTATTCTGTGCTATAGACAGGAATGAGTTCAACAGGGTCTCAACATGCACCACCTCTCACGAAGTATGGAGACTTCTAGAAGTGACGCATGAAGGAACCACTCAAGTGAATGAGTCAAAAATAAGTCGTCTCACTCAAGAATATGAGGCTTTCAAGATAAAGCCAAATGAGACGATCACACAAATGATTACAAGATTCCTCGACATCATCACCCCCTTGTCTTCTCTCGACAAACAGTATACAAATCATGAGAAGATCTGCAAGATACTTAGGGGCTACCAAAGATTTGGAACCCTAAGGTGACAGCCATCATAGAAGGAAATGATCTCACGACTATGTCCATGGAGACTTTGATGGGAAAGCTGATGACTCATGAGCTTGACCTTAAAGACTTTGAAGAGCCTGCTCCTAAGGCAAAGGAGATTGCCCTTAAAGCTCACCGACGAAGGGCTGATCCTGAAGAGACGGATGACGACAACTCGGAAGGTGAAGATCAAGCTCTCCTTATCCGCAACTTCAAGAAATTCCTTCGCTTCAATCGAAGAAAGAAGGAACCACAAGAAGATGACGAAGAAGAGCCAACATGCTACGGTTGCAAGAAGACTGGACACGTCCGAAAAGACTGTCCATTCACAAAGAAGAGCAACCGATATGAGAAACCATACAAGAAAGCTTCCTCAAAGAAATATGCAACACAAGCATTTGGCATGAAAGCGAAGCTAGTGACTCCGAGGAAGAAAAAGACTCTCCTCAAGACACCGCCAATGTTTGCCTAATGGCTACATCCGACAAGGTAACTAGCGAAACTCTCGATGATTTCATGTTTGATGAACTTGGCGATGCATTCAATGATTTACTCAATGACCACAAGAAAGTCATTGGTAAATATAAACACGCCAAGGAAAAGATCAAAAGTTATGAAGTCGAGATTCAAAGACTCTCTTCATTGCTTGATAATAGTAGAGACACTTCACCCACGAAAGTCACAAATGAGGTGTCTAAGCTTAAATTAAGCCTACATGATGCCAAAGCACGTATAGAAAAGCAAACACAAGAGATCACAGTACTCAATACTGAGATCGCTGAAGAAAAGAATAGACACAAGATCTCTATCACTAAGATTTATGGTTTGAATACTAAGATTAATGAACTGCAGGCTGTCTCTAAAAAATTAGATACTAGATTGGAAAAACAGGTTGCTCAACCTCAAATCCAATCACATGAGACACACACAAAGCATGACACTACTCATACTAGTCAACCACGTCATCCACCTGCAGCACGTAATCATGCTTATATGTACACCCACCTTTATAAAGCACACAAACCACATGCACGTAGAAATAATTCTCATATGACACAGAATCACCTTGCTACACATAGATACAATCATCACTATGTTCCACAAAAACAAAATCACTATCATACTGCTTATGGATATAGACATCATCATCATACTCCACATCACTCTACATATAGACATCATCGCCATGCTACTCCACATCACTCTACATATAGACATCATCACCATGCTACTCCACATCACTCTACATATAGACATCATCACTATGCTACTCCATACCACTCTATATATAGACATCATCAACATGCTCCTAACATAAATAGGAATGCTATTTGCACTTATTGTGGATTACATGGACACATTTCACCATAATGTAGAGTTAGGAGATTAGTAGATAGAAACATATATGCATGGTTGCCGAAAACTAACTTTTTAGGACCCTCAAGAACTTGGGTACCAAAGGTCACATCTACTCTTGATGTAGGTGGACCTTCCCTCCTCAACTAAGAGTAAGTGGATTCTCGATAGTGGATGCTCGCGACATATGACGGGAGACGCAAATCTTTTCACATCACTATCGATGAAGAGGGAAGGGTATGTATCCTTCGGCAACAACCTTAAAGGGTATATCATTGGAAATGGTACTATAGGTCATCCTCCTTCTCCTATAATAAAGAATGTCTGCCTAGTGATCGAGTTAAAGCATAACCTGCTCAGCATAAGTCATCTTGCTGATAATGGGTATGATATTAACTTTGGACAAAATAAATACTTTATTTATGATAGGTCAATAGGAGACATTGTTTTTGAAGGGATAAGAGAGGATAATATTTATATTTTCTATCTATCTAGAGATACTAATAGTGCAGGAAGATGTCTCTATGCTCACAAGGATGAAAGGTTACTGTGGCACCAGCGTCTTGGTCATGCCAATATGGATACTATATCCAGACTATCGACCAAGAAGCTAGTCAGAGGCTTGCCCGACATCACATTCAAAAAGGACACGGTATGTGCCGAATGTGAATTGAATAAGGCAACGAAGTTCTCATTTCATTCCATAAACTCTGTAAGTACTACTAGACCATTGCAATTACTTCATATGGATTTATTTGGCCCTAGTAGAGTAGCCAGTCTTGGTGGAAAACTCTACGCTTTTGTCATAGTTGATGACTTTTCTAGATTTACTTGGGTTTTCTTTCTTACAAATAAAAGTGATGCCATTTCTGTTTTCAAATATTTGCTAAAAAAGTTCAAAACGAAAAAGGCTACATGATTACTCGAATCCGAAGTGATCATGGAGGCGAATTCGAAAATAGTGATTTTGAAAAGTTTTGTGATTTAAATGGTTTTAATCATGAGTTATCTTGTCCAAGAACTCCTCAACAAAATGGTGTTGTGGAGCGGAAGAATAGGACTCTTAGCGATATGGCTAGAGTCATGTTAAATAAATTCTCTCTTTCGAAATATTTTTGGGCTGAAGCTGTCAGTACAGCGTGCCATATTTTAAATAGGGTGCTTATTCATCCTATTACGAAGAAAATACTCTATGAGCTTTGGTTTGGAAGAACTCCAAACGTTTCATATTTTCGAATTTTTGGTTGTAGATGTTTTATCGTTAACACCAAAGACAACTTAGGCAAATTTGATGCCAAAGCTGACGATGGTATTTTCCTTGGCTATGCGGCCAAGAGCAAGGGATATAGAGTGTTCAACAAATGCTCATTAATTGTGGAAGAGTCTACAAATGTGACTTTCGATGAGGATAACAGTGCAGCAGCTACTCTTGATGATGATGTTGAGCCATCAACTTCTACTCCAATGAACAAAACCACTGAAACCAATTCTCTAGAGAGCTTGCCAAAGAAATTTTCTTTCAAGCCGTCACATCCAAAAAATTTGGTTATAGGTGATGTTTCACGTGGAGTGAGTACTAGATCATCAATAAGAGACTCCATTGCTAGTACTGCCTTCATTTCACAAATTGAGCCGAAAAACATTGTAGAAGCTTTTAATGATAAATTTTGGATTTATGCCATGCAAGAAGAACTTAACCAATTCGAGAGGAGCCAAGTTTGGGAACTTGTTCCTAGGCCGGTAAATCACTCGATTATTGGTACTAAATGGATTTTTCGAAACAAAGTAAATGAAGATGGTTCAGTTACACGCAACAAAGCTCGTCTAGTAGCTCAAGGATGCAACCAAGAGGAAGGTATCGACTACGATGAGACATATGCTCCTGTTGCGAGATTAGAATCCATTCGAATGCTTTGCGTATTTGCTAACTTTCAAAATTTTAAATTGTTTCAAATGGATATTAAAAGTGCTTTCTTGAATGGATTTATTAAGGAGGAAGTTTTTGTAAAACAAACCCCCTGGCTTTGAAAATCACAAATTTTTCGACCATATTTTCAAGCTCAAGAAAGCGCTATATGGCCTCAAACAAGCCCCTAGATCTTGGTATGAACGGCTAAGCAATTTCTTGCTTGAAAAAGGTTTTTCAAAAGGGAAAGTTGACACTACACTTTTATAAAATCTTTCAAAGGCACTATTCTCTTAGTACAAATTTACGTGGATGATATTATATTTGGTTCTACTGATGAAACCCTCTGTCAAGACTTTGCCAAGTGTATGCAGACCGAGTTTGAGATGAGCATGATAGGGGAACTCAATTACTTTCTTGGACTGCAAGTCAAACAAATGTCAAATGGAACTTTCATCTGTCAGTCAAAGTATACAAAGGACATGCTGAAGAAATTCGACCTTGACAACGTCAAACCAATCAGCACTCCAATGGCTACTACAACTAAACTAGAACCAGATGAAAGCGACAAACCTGTGGATCAACGTAAGTATCGAGGTATGATAGGCAGTCTACTTTATTTAACTGCTAGTCACCCTGATATTATGTTTAGCGTTTGCCTGTGTGCTAGATATCAAGCTAATCCTAAGGAATCACACATGACTGCTGTTAAGCGTATCTTTCGATACCTTAAGGGTACGGTTACAGTGGGCCTATGGTATCCCAAGTTAACATCATTTGACCTCATTGGTTACTCTGATGCTGATTTTACCGGATACAAGGTCGACCATAAAAGTACGAGCGGCACGTGTCATTTATTAGGAAAGGCTCTAGTCTCTTGGTTTAGCAAGAAGTAGAATTCTTTCGTACTATCCACAACAGAAGCTGAATATATTGCAGCTGGTCGTTGTTGTGCACAAATTCTGTGGATGAAGCAAACCCTTGAAGACTATAATTTATCTTTTATGTACATTCCTATATTTTGTGATAACACTAGTACTATAAATCTCACTAAGAACCCTATATGTCATTCACGCACAAAGCACATTGAAATACGTCACCACTTTTTGTGTGATCATCAGCAAAATGGTACTATTAACTTAGAATTTATTGACACCGATCATCAGCTAGTAGATTTCTTTACCAAACCTCTATCCGAAGAGCGTTTTAACTTTCTTTGTCGTAAACTAGGAATTTTGGATGAAGCTGTTATTCATTAAAGTAACCTGCGTAAATATCGATTATGTCTTGATTCTTTATGATGAACTTGCTATGGGTACAAGATGAAAGGGTTCTTCTGACAACAAGGCGTAAAAGCCTAAGCGACACGGTGCACTAGTCCTCAGGACTACCGCTAGCTGGGATCCGGCCCCTGCAACTATCCCATGGCAGCTTCAAAATATTGAATTGTGGCATATTTCCTTGTTTATTACATGGTTTACTTTTATTTATCACATGCTTTAATTCAAACTTTCAAACTTCACTTTGATTCAGCATTACATTTTTTTTGGTTTTCTCGCTTTATATCTTGCATCTACTTATTATTATTTTTTTATTGATCAGATTTCTCTCTTATTATCACTTTTTTCTTACTTGATCAAATTTCTTTTCCAGCCTAATTTCTGTTTTAGTACCATAAACCAGAATTCGGGCCGAACTCTGCCTTACCCAGAGTTCGGGCCGAATTCGGTCTGGCTGTTCCAGAACCAAAAACAGCCTCAGCCGCTGATTAGATTGTGATCCAATGGTCCACATTTGCTTCGACCATTCGAACCCTTACACTAAAAACCGGGTTCCCCTCTTCTCTCTCCTCCATTGTCACCTTCCAAACTTCTCCAAACTATTTTTCTTCAAACCCTAACCCTAGTTCTTCCTTCCTAGAGCATCATTCTTCTCCAAACTCGAGGAGAAGGATTCTCTCACCATTCTCCTTCATCTTTCATCATCAAATTGAGGTATATTTCCACACTTCTCTCCATCTACAATTCCTCAATTTTCTCTATTATTATTTCATGGCTCCCAAGTTGTTCAATAGGGGGAAGAGACTTCGAACCGAGGGTACGTCCTCTTCGAATGCTCCTTCTCGTGTTGAACCACCCGTTGAACAACCCAATCAACAACCCATTCACCCGTTGTTCAACCCACCTCGTCCACTCGACCCCAACACGTATGATGACCGGATATTCGTATCACTTGATGCTTCCAATGAATGGTTTAGTGATTTTCGGTCACGTCCGGTGTATGCGGGTCACCCTATAAATTTTACTATATTTTCTCAATATGATTCACTTTTTCATGATCTTTGTCTTGATGAACTTGTCACTACCAATTCGGTTATATATCTCAATGCCATACAAATGTTCTACTGCAACCTTACTCACAATGATACACATATCTTTTTACGGGTTGCGGACATTGATATTTCTTTTGATGATTTCGACTTGGCCGAACATCTTGAACTCCCAGAGCCAAACTCATGGGAAAAACTTGTTGAAGCTCGAAAGTTTCTATTTCCCGATGGGTCATCCCTAGAAAGCTTTAAGGATGACTTGTGTACCCCTAACTCACGTCCTCGTAAGTTTCTCGCCAAGTTTCTCAATCCTTACTTTTATGAACTTCATCGGATCGTCTTTAACATGATTCTGCCCAAAGCAGGATCGACCGATGAGGTTACATACTTTGAGATCTCTGCTTTGTATCACCTCCATTTTTATGTTCCTTTTAATCTTCCACGTACCATGATGGACTGGATGATTAACGCTAGGAAGAAACCAAGATCCTTGATTTATGCTCTATATCTTCCTATGCTTTTTCGTGCTTTTTGTGTATCTCTTGATGAGTGCCAGTTCCTACCTGCCCCTGCCTTCCTTTCTAAGGCACGACGGCTTCAGGCAGCAGTTGGCTCACCTGTTGTGTCCGAGCACTCTGACGATGAGCCCGATGCCCCTCCTCTTGGACAAGATTCTCCTCCTCCTTCTGCTACTCTTGAGTCACTCCAGACTATGCTCCGCGATCGATTCACCTTAGAGAATGATCGCTGGACTCAGCTTGACTACCGAACTACCTTGCAGATGAGTGCCATTAGCAACTCACTGCACGATATTCGGTACTCTATATCCCGGCATCCTTCTATGCCTATTCCCATGGAGCGGGACCCTGCTCGCGATGGATACCATATCGATGACCCTTGGGTTATCCGGTACCTAGATCCGGATGCGGCCTTCGTGGACCCTCGTCGTTCATTCACTGATCCATTCGATGACGGTGGGCCTTCACGAGCTCGATGATGGATATGGCGTTCTCTTTGCTGCTGCTGCTGAGGATCGTAGTTTATGCTTTTCTGCATTTTTAGTTGCTGTAGTTGTTTTTTATTTCTGTACTTTGGTTGTACTAGAACTCATTATGTGACTCTTGGAGACATTCTATTATGCAGTTTCTCAGTTTTATGCAGTTTATCATTATTATTTTTTTGTGTGCTTGCCATTCATTATTCTGGTTGTTTGCTAACTGACAAAAGAGGGAAAAATATTTTGATATATTCATATTATATCATATCATTTTTCTGGCTTTGTGTATCTGTGCTTTGGGAAAAGAATATTGTTATCAGGACAACAGGCAATGTTTACGGGAGAGCTATTGCTAAGCTCTGCACTTATTACGGGAGAGCTACGCTACTGTTTTTTTTAATGTGTCCAGGTATGAATATTGAATATACAAATATTATTTTGTCAATTATCAATATGGGGAAGATTGTTGACACAAAATCACAGTCAACCATATATTGATACAATTGACAACATGATACTTGTAATATTTTAATACGACACATGAAGACTGAATTCGGTACAAGCCAGACGACAGCTCGCACCTGCAATACTTCACAGTTTGAGTCTGTATTTTACACTTTATTTGAGTCTAGACTTATGTAAACTGAGCTGTGCTGAGTATTTTGAGACTTATACTATACCTATATCTCAAACCAAAAGCCCCACCAAACATCCAAATAGCCCATTGGCCCATTGGACCTATTCTGTGCTCTGGAGACAGAGTTCGGGCCGAACTCTGCCTTCACACAGAGTTCGGGCCGAACTCTGCCTCCTAAATTTCAGGACCCTAATTTTTAGGGTTGGCTGGATGCAAGTTGTCCAACGGCCAAATTTTTGAATGTTCCAACCAGAATTCTGGCCGAATTCTGCCTGTATGTTATCCTATAAATAGGCCATGAATTCTTTCATTTTTATTCATCCAATCTTCTCTTCTCTTCTCTCTAAAGCCTTATACAAGCCATACCCTTCTCATCTACTAGCCACAAGCTCCCTAAGCCTCAAAGTGCTCAGTACTTCTCAGTTAGGAGTTTGTGCAAGAGTTCAAGAAGTCGCTTGGAAAATTCCAAGCATCGCCACTGCGATCTCTGTAAGAAGTTAACGTGCTCTTCTGAAGAAAAGGCACGGGGTGTAACTACTATTTCACAAATAGTGGATTTAATCCTGAGCTAGAGTTCTCAGGCCTGGACTAGTCCTCCACGAGGAAAACCAGGTTAAAATCGGCTATGTTTGCGTATGCTTTCTTGCTCTTTACTATTTTCTCATTTACTCTGCTTATTTTCTGTTGGTGAAAGAGTTTAATTTTTTAATTGGACATTATTGGCATAAACTCTATTCACCCTCCTCTAGAGTTGTCTATTGGTTCTTCACGATGTGGATACAACGGTAGTGAGCTGTTCTAAACTTTAAGTATCATCTAAAGTATATGATCAGTCGATCTAATCACAACTACTAGCGCGAGCCTTGACCATATATCACCATACTCTACCACATCAACTAGTCTTTTATTACACCTTTACATGATAAGTAGAAACAAATCTGACGAAAGAGATAAAGGTATTCAACCATATGTACATAACAGTCTCACAAAACCCAAACAATATAACAATAATAAGTCCTAAAATCCAAGTCTAAATCTCCAACCAAGCTAAATCTTCAGAGCGACTCCTATGTCCTAAGTCATAGCTCCATCCTACTCAGCTAAGACGTCGGGCTCTGGCCCATAGAATGTCAGAAAAATATCCTCAAGCTCATCTGCAACGGATCTAGTCAAAAAAGAAACAAAGTACAATCTATAACAATAAAATAAGTACAACATATGAATAAATAAGATGAAATGAAATATGACTAACATTAACCATAAATGCATAAATCTACTAAAACATGAAACATATAGCAAGAAGATCAAGACGTGTGATTTGAAAATGCATATAAAAATATGTTATCGGCTGGACAAAGATCATGAATAAAGGTACGGCTTAATCGTATGTGCACAGGTGCCTGATTAGGCTATCATTCAATACCTAACTAGAGTTTTGGCTTTGGTTATATAGACGTAGTACTTCTCCTCCCCAAGTACAAGAACAAAAACACATGATAAGAAGTAGAAGCATATGATCAAGACATGTAAACAATCGTGTCCAACATGAAATAAGTCACCACATAAAGTAAATGTAACAAAGTCATAGAAGTAGTTGCCTTTTACTGGTAAGTTACAAATGTCTCTAGGCCCACCTGGAATATGGTTAAGAAAATGTGGTTAGGTTCTGTAAAATGCTTCTAGAAATCAATTAACTATTCGAAGAATTCTTAATCTAAAATATTCCAAAATATTACTAATAATTACTAGCTAGCAAAAATGGTCACAAAATATTATTAACTACAATATTTATGAGCTAAAATAATAATATAGATAAACTATTTGCTAACTAAAACATAACTAATTAAATTGTTAGTTTCGAAAACATTCTAAATAAATACTAGAATAATACTAATTAAATACATACATTAATTTAGAAAATATAACTAATATAGTTACTAAATAATAATAATTATTATATAAAAATCCTAGCCCAGTCCAACAGCTCAGGACCAGACTCAACCCAGTTATACTGGGCCTGGCCCAGTCCACACTTTTTTCTCTTTCTTTTTTTTATTCTATCTTTTGCCTGGCCCACACTATTGGCCCAACAATCCCAGTATAAACCCCCTAAAATTTTACTGTAGATTTTTTTATTTATGGTATTTATATCTCGAGTACGAATATGTATGCAAAAAGTATTCAATTATTTGAGTATATAAAAGTTTTATTATAGATTTTTAATAAATATAAAAATAAATATTTTGTTTTAATATAATATAAGGTAAAATATATTTTTATTTGATTTGAGTAAATAAAATATGTCATGCCATATGATTTGTCAAAATTATATTTCTATTGATATATATATATATATATATATATATATATATATATATATATATATATATATATATATATATATATATATGTTATTTTATTTGTTATACATATATATGTACTATACTAGTGTAGCACCTACTTCCTAGATTTTTTTCCAATTTCATTTAAGGTTTATTTTGAAATCACAAGGAGGTCGTACCTAAGACTATAGGTGAAGTATGGAAAATTTTGGTTACTTATGGTCACTATAGTCTATAGGTATGCCTAAATATATTATTTATCTAGTTTATATTTTGCTAGAATTTTTGGATATTTTTAGGTATTTAATATTTAAGGGTTTATTATTTTTAAGGACTTTCAGGATTTATTGTAAAATCTTTCGGGGATATTTTGAGACCAAATATTTTATTTGGGCTCTATATACTAGAAATTATTTCTAGAATATTCTAGAATTTTTCTACATTTTTTTGAATTTTTGGGGATTTTGTTAGATAATTAAAACCCATAAAATTTACTTTTCCATAGACTTTTGGGATTTACTGTGGGGTCACACGATGATATTTTGAGACAAAATATTTTGTTTAGGTTCTAGACACTTAGAAATAGTTTCTAGAATTTTCTGAGAATTTTTTGGATTTTCTAACATACATTTTGATTTGTTTGGAGTTAAAATAAATTATTATTGAATTTATGTAATTTAATAAAGTAACCCACTCACCTACCCAGGCGGGCCCACCTGTCGATGCCCATTTGAGTCAGCCTTTAACCGTCTCTCTTATATATATATATATATATATATATATATATATATATATATATATATATATATATATATATATATATATATAAACCCTATTATTTATTCCAACCTCCTTTGTGGTTTGATCGCGGAGATACTTCAACTTTGCGAGACGATTGCGATCAACCCCGACATCCATTTCGAGTGCTATTTTTTGTTAGAGCCGACCAAGGTTAGCTTACCAAAAATATATTTTATTTTCTATAATCATTTGCATGAATCTCTAGAGATTTATTTGAGTGTTGGTTATCCAAACATCGACGTATCGTACGATTTTTAAGATTTCGAGAGATCTCGAACTCCGTTTTGTGATTCGTATGGAATTTTGGAAAGTTGAAACAAATATCTACAATATATAAATTTTCCAAAAATTTATATGATTATTTAGTATTTTATGTAATTTATTGAACTCAGATTTGACCGATGATTTACCGATTTGGTTATGGTTAGCCATAACGGCGATAACTTTTGACCAAATTACAATTTTATGGCACCGTCTATTCCATTGCACTTATGGCGCAAAAATTTACTAGGATGTACACTCAAATTATTGAGTTCGTAATATTTGACTAGTTAGTCAATGGTATGTCTTAATTTGCATTCTACAAAATTCAAAATTGGAGCCGTGACTTTCTATAGCCAAAACTGTTGACCCAAACTGGATCACAGTCAACCTAATTTAGCGCATTAACATAATGATATATGATATGATCCAATACGACACATCGAGCTCAAGACAGAACATCATTTACAACGTTTCAAGTTCAAGACAGACGCCATCGACAAGTTGTTACTCTACAAATGTACTTGTACTGAGTCTGTAATTTTTCAACTTATTGAGTCTAAGAACATGTACGTTGAGTCGCACTGAGTCACCTCAAACCTAGACTTAATTCTCCAAAGCTCTACGATACAAAACAAGACAATCCCTGAACCAAACTAAACCATTCTAGCCCTCTTGAAAATTTTGGCCCAAGGGAATGAGAATTCGGGCCGAACTCTGCCCTAGACAGAATTCAGACCGAACTCTGCCCCTAAATTTCAGGTTGCTAATTTTTAGGAACACCTTGATCCAAGCTAACCAACGTTCAAATTTTTGAATATTTAAGACAAAATTCTGGCCGAATTCTGCCTCCTCAGACTAGTATAAATAGGGCTAGAATTCTCTTATTTTAAATCATCTCTCACTCTCAATCTTCTAAGCCTTATAAATGCTAAGCCATACTCTTCCAATATACTAGCCACAAAACTTCCTAAGCCCCAAGGTGCTCAAGTGCGATTCTGCTAGAAGTTATGTGCAAGTGTTGAAAAGAAGTCACTTGGACAATTCCAAGTTTCGCCTCTGCAAAGTTGTAAGAAGTTGGCGTGCTCTTCTGAGTAAAGGCACGTGTGTGTAGGGGTGTCAACGGATGCTTATCGGTACGGACATGACAATATCCGTATCCGAATCCGAATTTTTTTTGTAATATCCGAATCCGATCCGATATCCGAACGGATATCTCTTTTGACACTCCGAATTCGTATCCGTCTAGTTTAACGGATATCGGATAATATCCGATCCGATTAGCTAAAAAATTCAAATGCTAGTATTCGAATATCCGAAATCCGAAATATTAAAATTTTAGTTATTATCCGAATATCCGAAATATTAAAAATTTAGTTATTATCCGAATATCCGAAAACCAAATTCAATTTCTCTACATATTTGAGTCATTTCTTCTTCTGTTGTAAATTGTAATTAATATATATATTACTATTATATATAAATTATATTATAATTAATTTATGTAAAAGTCAGTTGAGAATAAAATACTTTAATCTTCTCTATTAATTAATATATATTACATATACATTATAGTATAATATATATAAAATTTTGGATATCCGAATCCGATATCCGAATTCGATATCCGAAATTTGTAATTTAAAGTCGGATCGGATATTAACGGATTCAAATACCTTAATATCCAAATTCGTATCCGAAAATGGATAATATCCGAAAAATATTCGGATATCCGAATATGATATCCGAAATTTCGAAAAATATCCGAAAGTTCGGATACGGAATCGGATCGGATTCGAATTTTCGACTATCCATTGACTGGTCTACGTGTGTGTATCCTATTTCACAAATAGTGAATTTTAATCCTGAGCGAGAGTTCTCAGGCCTGGACTAGTCCTCTACGAGGGAAACCAGGTTAAATCGTCGTGTTTGCGTATGCTCTTCTGATCTCTCTTAAATTTTCGTATTACTACTCTGATTATATATTCTGTTGGTAGTTGATTCTGGACTGGCATAGAGTTGATTTTTAATTGGTTATTTTTGACACCAACTCTATTCACCCCCTCTAGAGTTGCCTACATGTATCTTCAATTGGTATCAGAGCTCCGTTCTCTTGATAAATGATTAACATCCTAGAGGTGATCCATGACAACCACACAACCTATCTTTACCAACTCTGGTGAAGGATAGTCCACAAATAGGCCATCCCTATTCGATGGAACCAACTACACCTATTGGTAGACCAGAATGAGTTTCTACCTAAAGTCTCTAGACTTTAATTTATGGACCATAGTCACAGATGGTTACAAGAAACCTGCTAGAATTGTTGTTGAGGGGAATCTCATAGATAAACCCTACGATAAATATACTGACCAAGAAAAGAAATAGGCTAGTCTAGATGCTAGGGCTATTAATGCTCTCTTCTGTGCTATAGAAAGGACTAAATTCAACAGGGTCTCTATATGCTCCACCTCACACGAAGTATGGAAGCTTCTGGAGGTGACCCATGAAGGAACCACACAGGTTAAAGAATCAAAAATCAGCCATCTAACACAAGAGTATGAAGCATTCAAGATGAAGCCCAATGAGACGATCAAACAAATGATCACTAGATTCCTCGACATCGTCAACCCTCTATCTTCCCTCGGTAAAGACTACTCCAACCATGAGAAGATATGCAAGGTGCTAAGGGGACTTGTCACGACCCGGACCCATTATCCGGGATGCTAGTACGTGAGCAGGCCAGCTACGTATCAAGCGAACTCCAGCCCGACTCGAATACGTATAAGCGGTCTAGACTATGATAATATGCCTAATCATGGCAAGAAAATTCTATATCTCAATCCACAAGAATCATATAAAACAAGAATGAACAATTATGGATCATGGTTTGCAGCCCACTAGCATATATGTCCGATTAGACTCTAAGAAATAATATGAGTCTATAAACTAGTCTAACAAGCAGAGTATATCATGATAAGGAATAAAAAGCACGAGAGGATAACAAAGTAATATCACTAGTAAATACCTGAATCCTACAGATGTAATCAACTGCCATCAGGATCAGCTAACTAACTCTGTACAATCAGCTACCTGAAGAGATCATCAGGTCCTCAGGAGACTAGCAAGATACATAAAACATGCATATCTAACATTTTATCATGCATAAGAAATAAGCAAGAAAGAGACCGACAATGACAAGTGACTATGAACATGGACACGAGAACAACTACGCATAAATGAACTGATGGAAGAAACAACTGAACAAGAGATCAACAGATACTAAACCCTCGCCCAGAGTGTGGACTCGCAGGTTTAAATAAATCACTAACCCTCGTCCCGCATGTGGAATCGTATGTTAGTTCACGACAACCACCCTTGTTCCGAGTGTGGACTCGCAGGTGCAAACAGTCAACCCTCGCACCGAATGTGGACTCGCAAGTGAGAAAATGAAAACAGGAAATAGCAGTTCAGTTATAACGCACTCATTCTATGACACGGTACGACTCAGTCAAGATACATGTTAGAACAGGTCCAATATGAACTACAAGGCTAACTATGAGCAAGGACTATATACATATATCAACTAGTATGCATGATATGAGCACAAAAACATGTCAATAACCAACTAGGAAAAGTAAATAATGAGAGGAATAAGCATGTAAATAAAGCTATAGAGGAAGGTAAGGTATACTTGCCTTTGTTTCGTCCAGTTTTGTTGAGGTTGCAATTGCAAGGGTCTTGGTCCAAACCTATTGATAAACCAAAGCCTAATATATTAACACAAGGATATAATACCATATTAGTTATTACTCACCATTTTACTCATTAACTATAACTTCTAATTTAAATTAATCATGTTTAATATGGGTTGAGCCATACATATTTTGATGTAGATTTTATCAATATCAATTCTATCAATTTTGGAGTTTATCAAAATAGAATATTTTATTTTAAATTAACTAATTTAATGTAACAAAATAATTAACTACAAACTAGTTTAAAGACAAGGTTAGCATTTACCGAAATATTAGGGACCTATATAGAATTGTCCTTATTCTCCTTTACTTTCTCACGTGGGTGATGTTGCTTCCTTTCTTTCAACACTCAGCTTCTTTCTAATATATGAATGCTAAGTAACTAATATATATATATATATATATATATATATTTTTTTTTTTTTTTTTTTTTTTTTATATATATATATATATATATATATATATATATATATATATATATGCACGTACATATAGTTGCTGCTATGTACTACTAAGGGGACGTTTGGTACACGGTATTTTTTTTTATTCTCGAAAAAATTTAAGATGGGAATCTATTACCACGTTTGTTTGGCTTATAAAAAATTTATGTCGTTTTTACCGATTTTATGTCGTTTTTGTCGTATTTTGGTTATTTTTGTCGTTTTTACTCTTTTTTTTGTTATTTTTTGTTGTTTATACATTTTTTGTCGCTTTTTGGTCATTTTTGTCATTTTAACCGATTTTTCGTCGTTTTTCATCGTTTTTGTCGTTTTTTTTGTTATTTTGTCGTTTTTACCGATTTTTTGTCGTTTTTACCATTTTTTTCGTTTTTACCGATTTTTTATCCTTTTTACCGGTTTTTTTATATTTGTTCATTTTTTTTCGTTATTATTATTTTTTATTTTTTTTCCGGGAATATTTATATTGTCACCAAACATAGGAATGTAATTTTTTCGGAAATTTAATTCCTTGGAATTTGATTCCCGGAAATATAGAATTTCCGGCTATACAGTATTCCGCATACCAAACGCCCCCTAAGATTTATATATATAGTAAATAGTTACTGATAAATATAAACGAACGGAACGTTGGTTATTTACCTAGGGAAACTAATGCTATACTACTGCTGTGATATTTTCTTCTCTTCTGCTATCTCTCCTCCAAACAAAAAGCTAGAGCAATCCAAGACTCTGATGGTTTCGCAAGAAGGCCACGCGTTCCAAACTTGCGATGGGGACAAGCCGGAAACCTAGTGGTCATTGGAGGAGCATACCAGAGTCGACGGTGGGTGGCTTGCCCGCGGGTCGCACGATAGTTAGTGCTGGCGGAGTGGTGGTATTCCGACTCCGGTCGCGTGGGATATGCGCCATCAGGACCGGCGCTTGGTTGGCCTGCTGGTCGGTTGAGTCCCACGTTGGTATCTCCTCGTGCCGGTCGGTGCCAAGGAGGCCTGAGGATGACGTCGGGGCTTGGCAAGCACAAAGGGCCGCCCCACTATATCGACGGGTGTGTGTGACGTGCGGGGGTGTACGGCGGACAGGGGTGCACGATGGCACGTCGGCCGGAGGATCTCACATCCTCATGCGGAGGAGCTGCGAGGTGCGGTCCGGCTGTGCGGTGGCTCGACGCGACGCCTCTTACATGGAAAGGCCGAGATATGCCCTTGAGATTGAGAAGAAGATGAAGAAGGAGGCGGATGGTGGGTTGTTAGGGTTCCCTACTTGAGTACTTATTCACTGGATTGTTTGTTGGGTTTAACAGTGTGGGCCAGGTTCTTATTGCTAAGGATATAGCTCCGTAGGAGCTATATAGAAGCAATGGGTTAGTTTAATATTTGCATGGATTGGTTTTATATTTGCAGGTTAGGCTTGCTGGGTTTCAAGAAAATATATATAACTTAATATATTCATATTTACATGTTATATAAGAGAATCTAATTGGCTAAGAATATATAAAAGTAGTTAGGTTGGACTAAAAGAACATTTCCTATAATATTAACTGTCTCTAATATATAATGCAAAATATAATTTTAAATTCTAATTAATTAAATATTTATAAATTTTCAAAAATCATCATTTAATTCAAATAGATAAAGAAAATATTTACAAAATTTTGGGAAGAGGGGTTACAAATCTATCCACCTTAAAAATAATTTCGTCTTCAAAATTCTAGGAGAAGGGCCTTCCAACGATGGTGGAGGACAAGTCTCTAAGCGAGAAAATAAATTGGCACAACTTCATCAAGAAGAATTTCTAAATCGGACTAGCTTATTCTATGAGCCAACAACCACTAATACCATCAATTCATATTCCAGCACTATCCATTAAGGCCCCAACTATTACCTATATCTACTCCATAGGTCATATGATTCTAAAGTCAAATATATATATATATATATATATATATATATATATATATATATATATATATATATATATATATGTTTTTTTCCACTAGATTATGTAACAACATTATATCAATCCGGACTTGGACTCATCCTCATATTACCACCCTACCTATATCTTTACCATCTTCAAAAAATAGCAATAATAACCAAATCTATAATCTAACACATAGTTGATCCAAAATAATTCAACCTCTTCCGAAACAAATCTTCAAGTTTTCTACACTTAAATTCCAAGTCTAATCTTTGACAATTCACCCTTTTTTAGTCATGTATACCCAATCAATTTTATCTAAGATATAACTTTATTACACCAACCAGTATTTACTTATTTAATGTCTCCGTACATCCATATATGTATTTCTTTACTGATCAACCAAGTCTAATAAACTCCATAAATACTCCAAATAATTTGTTGCTCCAAAGGAATCAAAATTGCGTATTGAGGACGTCTACCAACATTCGATTCACCCACTCAATTATAAACACAAGCTCATATTAGCTAAAACTGACTAACGATTTAAATTGTCACGACCCGCACCCGGTGTAAGGACACGAGAAGTAGGTACGTCCAGCCCACGTCGCTGTGTCGGCGGTAGAACGTTGTCCTAGGTCACAACATCTAGCAATGACCAAACCTGTACAATGATATACACTCCAAAGGAGAACAATATAAAGGTACAACTCAATCACAGCATCTATGATGGAATAAAGAGAATAGATGAAATATAAGATAAAGAATAATTTTCGACCAGCTACAATGAGAGTAATATCTGAATATACAAATATCTATCAATATCCAAAAACTGAAAGTACATGAATAAGACAACTAGTGAGAAACTAGTCTATAGATCTAATCTAGACAATAGGCAAGTCTTCAGCAATTGTAGGATCCTCCTCAGGGTCTAAGTCACCGGTGTCATCTAAGCCTGTGCCATAATACGTAGGACAGAACTCCTTCTTATCACCTGTAATATTTTCAACAGTCCAATCAGGACGGGAGCGAGCACAATACATCTCACGCAGTTCATATCTTGACAGAAAATATAAAGCATGTGATAGGCTAAGATACATGAAACGCTGTAAGAATAAGCATAAAAAAAGAGAAACGGATAAACAAGGCTATCTATATATGATAATAGAGAACTGTAAGTGACTATGTGATTTAGAGTACAAGATAGACATTTGAACGGCTTGATTTGGACATGATTACACTAAAGAGTTTGTATATGATTACACTACTTTGGAATTGTTCACATGACTATTTCTACTCTCCCATGCCCTAACCAATACACAAGGATCTAGACAGGTTATGTTATTGTACATGATAGTTTATACATGAAGGTCATGAGATCATGAGAATACGTAAGAGCACATGAGTACACATGAATAATAAGAGTCCACATAATACATGATGTTCGTGAAAAGCACATGACACGATGTATTCGATGCACCCGAGGGGAATAACATCTCATGTAAAGATCCATACAGTACTAATCCGTGATAATGTCGTGTCAGCATCAAGTAAATTAAACTATGACAATAATATAATTTCTAACAAGTATGAAACGGACAGAGAATGTACTCGCCTGATATCCTGGCTGTCTGATGAGAATATGAGCCTGAGGTGGAGTATCTGAGTCCTATTTTAGAGCAACACAGGTCACAATATGTCTAACATGAAATAAGAATAGTCTACAATGCATTCTAAATGATTCTAGGTCCTTCTAGGTCAAAGTCAACCTTGGTCAACTCTGGTCAAACCTGGTCAACTCTGGTTAAACCTGGTCAACCATAAGTCAACTAGTCTATCTACCAAATTTTAGGTCAAACACAACTTATCTAGTCATTTTAAACTCATTTGAGTTGATTTGCATCAAGTTTGACTTAAAGTTGACTTTTGTCAACTTGGTCGACTTGATAGTCAACTAGGCCAATATAGGCTCATGGGATCAATCCTAATCTGATTCATAACCCTTAGACTATATCTATAGTAACAATCACATATATTTATACACATTTATATTCCAATACTCATAATAGGATACACATATATACATGTGTGTATATATATACACACACATATAAGAAAATGAAGAAGAGGTTTGTGTGTGTGTGCTGTGGTGAAGGAAACCCTCCAATCTCAGTGAAATTGAGATACTATTCAATCATACAAATTCAGAATTAAAAGAAAGGATTCACTCATAATCATATATAGTCATGCACACACATATGCATATATATATATATATATATATATATATATATATATATATATATATATATATATATATATATATATAATCATATATATATATATATATATATATATATATATATATATATATATATATATATATATATATATATATATAAATATAAATATATATATATATATAGACATAGAGAGAGAGAGAGAGTGTGAATGAGGAGTGAGGTAATCTCAGGTTAACAGTGCATTGAATTCCCAGTTAAACATATTTGTATGGGTACATTATATGTAACATATATAAATAGAGAGATAGTGATAATGTGGATAAACATACAGATAGAAATACATTCAGTTAAAATATATATAACTATAGAGATAGAGATACATGACATGTTCATATGACATGTACAAATATGGATACATTTCAGTTAAACATATGTGTATCTACAATTCAGATTTCATTATGGCTCTCATGTATGCATCAGTGAATAAATTCAGAAATTTCAAAACAGTGCTAAACTGTTAATGTATCACAGTATCATAAACCCGATAGTGAGCCAAAATAAAAAACAAATAAACTCCTATGAATCTCAGATACTTCTACACATTCTATAGCACGTAATCTAACATGTAATTACATTTTAAACAAATCAAAATCTGTTTAATTCCTAAAATAACCCATTCAAACAATGTATCAGCCGAAGGGTTTGATAAGAATCAAAATCATTTTGAAAACCTAATTAAAACCAAATTAAGGGTCGAATCAGGTCGTGTACATGTGTGTGTGTTAATGTCAGGGGGAAGTGTTCGTGTCCAAGCAAGTGGACACGAAGGTGCCCAAACTCTCACAACACAAAATCAGTGAACACAGTATCAGTCTCCTCGTACGGTCGTATCTCGTCCTCGTGGACACGACACAAGCCACATGCTCATGCCCACACCTAGCCCAGGTATAGGGCTACACATTCGAGTCCCTGACACATCACCACGATGTGTCTAGATGAGACACGAAGGCCGTATCAGTGTCGGCTTGCATGCACGTGCAAGACAGGTTTAGATCCGTGCGACTCGATTTGCGTGTCCGATACAAAATGAGATGACATGGCACTTAGGGGCTGACATGTCAGTCATGTCTCCAAGCCATACACCAAGTTTTACGTGTCCAAGTGACACATACATATTTACACTGATACGTGTCCGATACGGACACCAAATCAATACAAATTTCTTAAAACTCATCATACGGCTAGGGGACACCTAGATGGATGCATCTATAAAAATAGTTCATGAAATTATAGAGTTTTGGAGAATTTATCTATTGAGATGAATTCCTATAAAAAGCTTCAATTGTGTAGATCCTCCTTGCGTCTCCAAAACTCCAATGCAACCAAATTCTGAATTTTCTCACCAACAATAATTCATAAACAATAATCAGAACCTAATGCAAAAGACTAGGGTTTAATAGGAGAAGAAATGAAAAACTTCATGGGGAGAAATTACATAGGTTTTCCAGGAGAGAAGGAATGAAAAGTGAGATGAATTCTCAATAGGAGATATTAAGTACTCCCCCTCGTTTTACCTAGTTGGCCGGCCACACTTAGATGGGCTAGGGTTTCCTATGGGTTGGGCTTGGGCCTCTTTTCTATGGCTAAAATAAAACATTAAATAAAAATGAAGTTGCTAACTAGCCCTAATAAATATGCCAATAGCTTCTAACCTTAGAATAGGATTACTAACCCTAACAAATCATGCTACTAGGTCACTAAGTCATGGTGAGACACTAGGCTAGGTTGCACCAAGGCTATACCGTCACAGGCCAAAATCACAACACCAATAATATAATATATTAAAATAATCAGAAGAATTTCATAATTACCAAAATACCCTTAAATAGAAAAATGTATGTGACAAATCTACCCTCCTTAAAAGAATTTCGTCCTCGAAATTAAAGACAAAACTGAATAAATGAGAAGGATAGAAAGTCATACCTCACGACGGAAAACGATAAGGGTATTTCTCGCACATCTCGTCCTCCCTCTCCCAGGTAGACCCACCTGGAGAGTTGTGCCTCCAAGCTACGCGAACCAAGGGTATAGTCTGGTTTCTCAGCACCTTCTCCCGTCGATCCAAAATCTCTACAGGCTGTTCTGGATAACTAAGAGTAGGGCCCACTTCGATCTCGGAATGGTCCAGTACACGGCTGGGATCTGCCACATACCGTCTCAACTGTGACACGTGAAATACATTGTGGACTCCCTCTAATGCAGGGGGCAAGTCCAGTCTGTATGACACGTCACCGACTCTTTCGCTGATGACGAAAGGTCCGATGAAACGCAGACTAAGCTTTCCACCTCCGCCAAAGCGAATAGTACCACACATCAGAGATATCCTCAGGAACACCAGATCTCCAACCTAGCACAAACATGGTCTCAAGCTTAACTATAACAATCACATGATCAAACAAAACAAAATCACAAAATAAGCTAAATTATACTCCTAAGTCTAAGCTGTACCTCAAACTGCAAAGGTCTTCGGTGGCTATCGGCCCAATGCCGCTGTCTGTCCTGTGCCACGCGAAGTCGATCTCTAATGAGCTTCAACTTCTCGGCTGCGTCAAAAACTATCTCAGGTCCCAACAAAGCTCGCTCTCCAACGTCATCCCAAGACAAGGGTGTACAGCATCTACGTCCGTACAGTACCTCAAATGGTGACATCCCAATGCTGGCCTAGAAACTGTTGTTGTATACAAACTCTACTAAATACAAATAATCCTCCCAGGAGCCTCCAAAATCTAAGACACAAGTCCGTAGCATGTCCTCGAGTGTCTAAATAGTCCTCTCTGACTGCCCGTTCGTCTAAGGGTGGTATGCAGTACTGAACTTGAGCTGAGTGCCCAAACTAGTCTGCAGACTCCGCCAGAAATGAAAAGTAAAGCGACTATCCCGATCCGAGACAATGCTCACCGGAACTCCGTGTATCCTGACAAACTACCGCATATACATCTCTGCTAGCCTCTCAGTCGATGTACCTACTTTAAATGGCAAAAAGTGGGCTGATTTGGTCAACCTGTCTACGATGACCCAAATTGCGTCTTTTTCTCCTGGCGTACGCGGTAATCCAGAAACAAAGTCCATCACGATGTGCTCCCACTTCCACTCCAGAATGAGCAATGGATGTAACAATCCTCCTGGCCTCTGTCTCTCTGCCTTAACCTGCTGACAGACTAAACATCTGGCTACGAAGCGAGCTACCTCCCGCTTCATCCCATACCACCATACATGCTCCTTCAGATCCCTATACATCTTGTTGGCACCTGGATGCATAGTGTACTGAGAGTGATGGGCCTCCTGCATAACCTGCTCTCGAAGCTCTTCGCTAGGTACACACAGTCTGGAACCGAGCCTCAATGCGCCATCCTCTACAAGAATAAACTCACCATCCACCAATCCTGTTCGAACCTGCTATCGGATACACCGCAGAGTAATATCCTCGAACTGAGTCGACTTGATCCTCTCCATCAGGTCCGACTGAATCTGAAGGCCACATATCTGAATCTTAACTCCTGGCACAATCACCTCGATCCCCAGGCTCTCTAAATCTGCTAATAAGTGACGATCCATCGTCAAACACATAGCTACCGGATACCTACTCAAGGCATCGGCAACCATGTTGGCCTTCCCTGGATGATACTGTAAGGAAATATCGAAATCCTTTATCAACTCCAACCATCTGCGCTGCCTCATGTTGAGCTCTTTCTGTGTAAACACAACTTCAAGCTTTTGTGGTATGTGAAGATCTCCGCACGCTCTCCGTATAGATAGTGCTTTCATAACTTAAGAGCAAAGATAACTGCCGCCAACTCCAATCATGGGTAGGGTGGTTATTCTCATGCGGACGTAATTGCCTGGATGCATAGGCAATCACCTTTCCATGCTGTTGCAAGGCACAATCCAGACCCTTCCCTGAGGCATCACTGTAGATAGTGAACCCGCCTGATCCTGATGGCAATGTCAAAATCGGGGCTGTCATCAGTCGCTTCTTTAACTCATCGAAAGTAATCTGACATTCCTCTGACCAGATAAACTCTATGTCCTTCCGAGTCAGCCTAGTCAATGGCTCTACAATTCGGGAGAAATCCTGAACGAACCTTCTGTAGTAGCCTGCCAATCCCAAAAAGCTCCTGATCTCTGCAACCGAACTCGGTGTTGTCCATGCCTCAACTGCTCTGCTCTTTTTTGGGTCTACTGAGATCCCATCTTTGGTTAATGTGACCCAAAAAATTAATATGATCTAAGAAGAACTCACACTTCGAAAGATTGCCATAAAGCTGCTCCTTCCTGAGAGGCTCCAGAACCACTCTCAAATGCTCCTTGTGCTCCTCTGGGGTCTTCGAATATACCAAGATATCGTCGATGAACACCACCATGAACTTGTCCAAGTACTGGAGGAACACCTAGTTCATCAAGTTCATGAACCCAAACGGCATCACCATGAACTCAAACTGGACATACCGGGTCCTGAATATTGTCTTCGGAATGTCCTCATTCTTCACCTTCACTTGATGTTAACCTGACCTCAGATCAATCAAGGAGAATACCTTCGCTCCGCTCAACTGATCGAACAGATCATCGATCCTCGACAGCGGGTACTTGTTCTTGATCGTAAGGCTGTTGAGAGCCCTGTAGTCGATACACATCCGTACCGACCCATCCTTCTTTGCCATAAAGAGTACTGGTGCTCCCCATAGTGAAAAACTCAATCGGATGAAGTCTTTGTCCTGCAACTCATCCACCTGCTTTCTTAACTCCTCTAGCTCGCTGTTGTTTACTCTATAGACGTGCTGAGATATCAGCTCTGCGCCGGGCACCAAATCTATAGAGAAATCTATCTCTGTCCGGAGGTAACCCTGGCAACTCCTCCAGAAATACATCCATGAACTCAGCTATCAATGGATGTGGCACGCTCTGCTCCTCTACTGAAGCTCTGTAGACGACTTTGCTGCTCTAGTCCGTCTCTCGTCTGGTGAACTCGAACTCTGGCTCTCCTGGCACTCTGAAGAGAACTCTGCCACCACGACAATCTATACTGGCGTGGTACCTGCTTAACCAATCCATATCGAGTATAATATCGTAGTTCGGTAATAACATCACGAGCAGACTCACATCCAGTTCTCGGCCTCCCAAAATTACTCTTCGATCTTTGCAAACATCACGGACGAGGATGATACCACCCCCAGTCGTGATCTTGCAAGTCCTAGGCAATACTTCAGAAGAAAGCTGGTATCTAACAGCAAAAGATACAGACACAAAACTATGGGAAGCCCCGAATCAAACAAAGCGAATGCAGGAAAGGAATCAAGAAGAACAGAACCTGCTATTAGATCTCCCACTGCCTCTGCATCTTCGGCTGACATGGCGAAGGCTCGCCCCTGTTGACCTCATCTGGTCTGTTGCTAGTGCTAGGTAAACTTCTACTGCTGGGTCGATGATGGTCCCTTCTGCTGCCCTGTCGTTGCCTTAGCTCCTGCTCCCTGTGCTGTACGTCCCGAAGACATGGGACAATCCCTCAACTGGTGCTTCGCTGATCTACAAAGGAGGTACTTACCTAGCCTCTTTCTGTACTCGTTTCACACATGTCCTGGCTTCTTGCATGTCATGCCCCAGAACCAGAATACTGGAGAGCGGAGGAATGACTCAGCCAGCTACGTATTACGGGTAGATGAATACCGTATAATACGATCAATGCTGTCTAATAAGACGAGGGGGTGCATACTACATAAAAGTCTCACTATGGTCACTTCCCATCTATTGTCTCAATCATTCAAACAAGAAACAAAAATAGAGAACATGTGAGATAAAGCAGTAAGGCGTCCCAAACGCTCAGTCAAAATGTTCTTGATATCTGGCTTTACAAAACACAGCCAGATGATGTAGTCAGTATACACAATTGTTATCAGCTGTAGCCTGACTTAGTTACAATTATGCAAAAGTAGGTACAAGACAATCTGACTAACATGTCGGTGCCAAACGGCAAAGTATAAAGTATTTAACAAAATGAGCGGGGAAGTAAGAAAACCCACTCGAGCCCTCCTGCGATCATCCCTCTAGTGTTGACCATCGTGGAGGTAGAAGTAAGCTGGATCCTCGAGGACCGGCTCTAAATTTGGTCATGCAAAACCAGAGAGGTTAGACCTCTAACAGCAAGTACCGCAAGGAAGCACGATATGAGGGATTAAAACCAGTAATGAGAAAATATGATAAATAGATCTCTGCTTTCTACTAGGATTCACATAGTATCACGACACTTCGGATCAACCTCCCAACCAAACAAGGACAGAAGTTAGCACGTCATGTCCTGACATTCTGATCATCTCGGCTAGGTAACAGAGGACATACAGTACACAAACAAATTAATTTAAACGGCCATTCAACTACTACGACTTGCTACTGTGAGTTCCAAGTTATCTTGGAATTATGCAATAAAGGATTCCTCAGTTCTTACTATGTACAAGCAAGGCTAGTTTACCCAGTCAATCAATTGCGCCAATCATGAATTAGACGAGTCCCAACGGGACGCCCATCATCAATATACAATATACAATAGATAATATAACCAGATACCGCTCCCTGCCCGTGTGGCAGATTTACAGTATCTGTGGGAACCAACCGGCCTGTCGGGCACTACTAGTCCCAAGAGGGCTGCCATGTAAGAACTCAGGAATCCATTCTCTCCATGCAATCATTATTTTATTTAACTTAATAGTCTCTATGTTGAGTGAAATCCCATGCCGTGGATCATGGTCATTCAGAATAAGTACTTTCGTACGGGGTACGATATGCACAACTCTACAATGATGCCCGTGCGGTTAGGTTGTAGGTCTTACATAGCGTAATGCAACAATCTAAACTAACCACGAAATAATCATGCCTTGACCATAAAGTACACATGCTTCTTTTATAGAAAATAAATAAATAAATAAATTGAAGCCTGCATGTGTGCCTGTATGTCAATATTTGGGATCGGCCAATCGATTATAATAGTTCATAGTTAATATGAACGTGTCTCATTCATTCAATTCAATAAGACGACTAGCCAGTCTCTTAGTTCCAACTAGGAACGCATGATCAATTATTAGTCGAAGCAACAGTCGAGGTCACTTCGTGACAAGACATGAAAGTCAAACTAGTATTAAGCATGGTCGAATCTATAACTAGCATAAAATAGTTGAAAACATATTCTTGAAGCCAAGAAAAAGATCTACAACTTTCATGTTGGGAGTTAGAAGAAATTCTAGCCATAATTCAGTCAAAATAAGACATATAACAGTCAGAAACAACCAAAATAGCATTATGCGGCCTATTCTGCGACAAGCATGCAGACTAATCGCGACATGCGGCTCATGCGACATATGCGGCCCAACTACGACACCATATGCGGCTCAACTGCGACATGCGGCCTATGCGGCCCAACCGCGACACCATATGCGGCTCAACTGCGACATGTGCCTCATGCGGCCCAACCGCGACATCTATGAGGCTCAACTGTGACATGCGGCCTCATGCGGCCCAACCGCGATATCTATGCGGCTCAACTGCGACATGTGCCTCATGCGGCTCAACCGCGACATCTATGCGGCTCAACTGCGACATGCGGCCTCATGCGGCCCAACCGCGACATTTATGCGGCTCTACTGCGATATGTGCCTCATGCAGTCCAACCGCGATATCTATGCGGCTCAACTGCGACATGCGGCCTCATGCGGCCCAACCGCGACATCTATGCGGCTCAACTGCGACATGCGGTCTCATGCGGCCCAACCGCGACATCTATGCAGCTCAACTGCGACATGCGACCTCATGCGGCCCAACCACGACATCTATGCGGCTCTACTGCGACATGTGCGGCTCATTCGCGATATCATATGCGGCTCTACTGTGACATGTGCCTCATGCGGCTCATTCGCGACACCATATGCGGCTCAACTACGACATGCGGCCTCATGCGGCTCAACCGTGACATCTATGCGGCTCTACTGCGATTGTTTTGGCCATAACTTTCTCAAAATAAATCGGAATCTAACTTTTCAAAAGCCAAACTTTGGTAGAATTAAATTCTCTACAACATGGAATCACTTATTTTCGAAAACAACAAAGTTTGATAGATCAAAACCATAAAAATCTATATGAAAACCCAAACTTAAAACTTAGATCTACATCCAACCATCCATGGAAATCAAGAACTTCAAGACCTAAACTTGTAGAGGAAGAGAAGACGAACAACATGGCCTAAAAATAAATGGGGATGCATAAAATCCCTTATGGTGTGCAAGATGTACTTGCCTCTCCAAATGGGTGGGTGGGAGAGTAATGGAGAAAGAAGAAGAGTAATGGTGAAGTGAATGAAGAGAGAGAAAGGGGATGAGCTTTAAATGAAGGGGTAGTGGTAGGTGAGGGTTTATTTCGGTTCATGATGAACCAACATAATTAAACCAATCCAAGCCGAACCCAAAGCAAGTATAAAAGCAGAAAGTAAAGTACAAAAATAAAATTGCAGGAAATTAATTAACATGAAATTAAAAGAATTTAAATACAGAATAATACATGATAAATATTAAATAAATACGTATTTTGGGAACGGGAAGTGACATTGCAGAAAGTACAACTGTTGACTTGCTACTGTCTAGGCACCTGATGTATCTACTTCTGCTGAAAAGGTGCACAACCCTGACTCTGGAACTGCTGTTGGAACGGCTTTTGCTGATGCTGCTGCTGATAATAAGGTCTTTTGGCCTGGCCTCCAATACCGCTGGCTCCATATGAATCATGACCTCTCTTTAGTTTCAGTTCGAGGTCGTCCTCCGCTGCCATAGCTCCCATCAGAATCTCCTCGAAAGTAGCATTCATGTTGCTCTTGGTCAAGGACTTGACTTCCTTAATCATGCCCTTCCTGAATCTCCTAGCCTTTGCTATCTCGCTCAGGCCCTCTACAAATCTGCCCAGATGATAGAACTCTCCAGCGTACTCTTCTACTGTCTGGTTCCCCTGGACCAGATTCTTGAACTGCGTCTCCAAGGCGCCAAGTGCTGTATCGGGGAAGAACTTTTCCTTGAAAAGCTTCTTAAAATGCTTCTTGAAAGCCTTCTAATTCTGCCCCTGCGTACCAACCCTGGGGTCAGTCTGGTACCATGTGCGGGCAAGGTCCTGTATCTGGCTGCCTGCTGCTTCTATCTGAAGCCTAGCTGGTATCTCCACGAGACAAAAAATCTTCTCTATATGCTCGATCCAGTCGTCGGCATATAGGATACCCTCGGTACCCTTGAAGTCTCGCGGCCGCATCTTCTGGAAATCCTGAATGTCCAGAGTCCTCGGCTGGTACGACTGTATCTGCCCTTCTTGTGGTTGGGCAGTCACCTTCTCTACTGCCACCAGGGCTAACTGATGGGCATTGTCAATGCCCTGCCTCATATCCTCCGCCTGGCGTCGCTGGGTCTCCATCATCTACTGCATGAAGGCAAAGAAATACCCCAATTATTCCCTGAGGTGGTGGTGATGGCATCCCCTAAACCCCTGGGGTAGTCCTCGAAACCGATTGAGGAGCACCTCCAAAAGTTGCAGACGGTCCCACCTGAGTTGGAACAAGAGGTGTTGTGGTCCTCGGGCCCTGCTGAGTCGGGCGAGAAGTAGCAGACCTCTCAGCGGTAGCCCTTTGACCAGAGCATTGTGATCGTGTCTCCACCATCCTGAAGACAGATCAAAACAAAGAATCAACTACTGAGAAGGAAGCGATATAATCAAAGGAGGACAGTTTATTTCAAAAGAAGGCAATTAACAGCATGAATTTGATAAGAGTTTTCCTAATGTGATTGAGTACCTTAACTTATATCCTATATCCTACTGCAGGCTGTAACGATACTCTAATTTGAGTACCGCCACGAAATCGCACTAGTTATGACAGACCTGCATGGGCCACCACTGAAAATATATCACGACCCGCATCCAGTGTAAGGACACGAGAAGTGGGTACGTCCAGCCTATGCCGCAGTATCGACGGTAGAACGCCGTCCTAGGTCACAACATCTAGCAATAACTAAACCTGTACAATGATATACACTCCAAAGGAGAATAATATAAAGGTACAACTTAATCACAGCATCTAGGATGGAATAAAGAGAATAGATGAAATATAAGATAAAGAATAATTTTCGACAAGCTACAATGAGAGTAATATCTGAATATACAAACATCTATCAATATCCAAAAACTGAAAGTACATGAATAAGACAACTAGTGAGAAACTAGTCTATAGATCTAATCTAGATAATAGGCAAGACTTCAGCAACTGTAGGATCCTCCTGAGGGTCCAAGTCACCGGTGTTATCTAAGCCTGTGTCATAATACGTAGGACAAAACTCCTCTTCATCACCTGTAATATTTTCAATAGTCCAATCAGGATGGGAACGAGCACAATACATCTCACGCAGTTCATATCTTGACAGAAAATATAAAGCATGTGATAGGCTAAGATACATGAAATGCTGTAAAAATAAGCATGAAAAGAAGAGAGAAACTGATAAACAAGGCTATCTATATATGATAATAGAGAACTGTAAGTGACTATGTGATTTAGAGTACAAGATAGACATGTGAACGGCTTGGTTTATGCATGATTACCCTAAAGAGTTTGTACATGATTACACTACTTTAGAATTGTTCACATGACTATTTCTACTCTCCATGCCCCAACCAATACACAAGGATCTAGACAGGTTATGTTATTGTACATGATAGTTTATACATGAAGCTCATGAGATCATGAGAGTACATGAGAGCACATGAGTATACATGAATAATAAGAGTCCACAGAATACATGATGTTCATGAAAAGCACATGACACGATGTATTCGATGCACTCGAGGGGGATAATATCTCATGTAAAGATCCATATAGTACTAATGCGTGATAATGTCGTGTCAGCATCAAGTAAATTAAACTATGACAAGAACATAATTCCTAAAAAGTATGAAACGGTCAGAGAATGTACTAGCCTGATATCCTGGCTGTCTCATGAGAATATGAGTCTGAGCTAGAGTATCTGAGTCCTATTTTAGAGCAACACAGGTCACAATATGTCTAACATGAAATAAGAATAGTCTACAATGAATTCTAAATAATTCTAGGTCCTTCTAGGTCAAAGTCAACCTTGGTCAACTCTGGTCAAACCTGGTCAACTCTGATCAATCCTGGTCAACCATAAGTTAACTAGTCTATCTACCAAATTTTAGGTCAAACACAACTTATCTAGTCATTTTAAACTCATTTGAGTTGATTTGCATCAAGTTTGACTTAAAGTTGACTTTTGTCAACTTAGTCGACTTGATAGTCAACTAGGCCAATATTGGCTCATGGGATCAATCCTAATCTGATTCATAACCCTTAGACTATATCTATAGCAACAATCACATATATTTATACACATTTATATTCCAATACTCATAATAGGATACACATATATACATGTGTGTATATATACACACACATATAAGAAAATGAAGAAGAGGCTTGTGTGTATGTACTGTGATGAAGGAAACACTCCAATCTATGTGAAACTGAGATACTATTCAATCATACAAATTCAGAATTAAAAGAAAGGATTCACTCATAATCATATATATAGTCATGCACACATATATATTTTATATATATATATATATATATATAAAATATATATATATATTTTTTTTTTTTTTTTTTTTTTTTTTTTATATATATATATATATATATATATATATATATATATATATATATATATATATATATATATATATAGAGAGAGAGAGAGAGAGAGAGAGAGTGTGAATGAGGAGTGAGGTAATCTCAGGTTAACAGTGCCTTTAATTCCCAGTTAAACATATATGTATGGGTATATTATATGTAACATATATAAATAGAGAGATAGTGATAATGTGGATAAACATAGAGATAAAAATACATTCAGTTAAAATATATATAACTATAGAGATAGAGATACATGACATGTTCATATGACATATACAAATATGGATACATTTCAGTTAAACATATGTGTATCTAGAGTGTGTGAATGAGGAGTGAGGTAATCTTAGGTTAACAGTGCCTTTAATTCCCAGTTAAACATATATGTATGGGTACATTATATGTAACATATATAAATAGAGAGATAGTGATAATGTGGATAAACATAGAGATAGAAATACATTCAGTTAAAATATATATAACTATAGAGATAGAGATACATGACATGTTCATATAACATATACAAATATGGATACATTTCAGTTAAACATATGTGTATCTACAATTCAGATTTCATTATGGCTCTCATGTATGCATCAGTGAATAAATTCAAAAATTTCAAAACAGTGCTAAACTGTTAATGTATCACAGTATCATAAACCCGATAGTGAGCCAAATAAAAAACAAATAAACTCCGATGAATCTCAGATACTTCTACACATTCTACAGCACGTAATCTAACATGTAATTGCATTTTAAACAAATCAAAATCCGTTTAATTCCTAAAATAACCTATTCGGACAATATATCAGCCGAAGGGTTTGATAAGAATCAAAATCATTTTGAAAACCTAATTAAAACCAAATTAAGGGTCAAATCAGGTCGTGTACATGTGTGTGTGTGTGTGTGTGTGTCAGGGGGAAGTGTTCGTGTCCAAGCAAGTGGACACGAAGGTGCCCAAACTCTCACAACACAAAATCAGTGAACACAGTATCAGTCTCCTCGTACGGCTGTGTCTCGTCCTTGTGGATACGACACAGGCCACGTGGAGCCACATGCTCATGCCCACACCTAGCCCAGGTGTAGAGCTACACATTCGAGTCCCTGACACATCACCACGACGTGTCTAGATGAGACACGAAGGCCGTATCAGTGTAGGCTTGCACACACGTGCACGACAGGCTCAGATCCGTGCGGCTCGATTCGCGTGTCCAACACAAAATGAGATAACATGGCACTTGGCGGCTGACATGTCAGTCATGTCCCCAAGCCATACACCAAGTTTCACGTGTCCAAGTGACACAGACACTGCACACTGCCACCCGATCAGCAGGGCACGCGCGCGCGTTTCTCGTGCTGTGGTTCGTATCCGATTCTGGACACGAACATGACTGAAAACGTGCTCAGTCCCAAACAAAATTAAAAGTCATGTATAGATCTACAAATCCAATGAATTAGATTTCAAAATTATGAACAATAATTCTTTTGTGGCATTTCAACAAACACATGCATATTTACACTGATACGTGTCCGATACGGATACCAAATCAATACAAATTCCTACGAAACTCATCCTACGGCTAGGGGACACCTAGATGGATGCATCTACAAAAAATAGTTCATGAAATTATAGAGTTTTGGAGAATTTACCTATTGAGATGAATTCCTATAAAAAGATTCAATTGTGTAGATCCTCCTTGCGTCTCCAAAACTCCAATGCAACCAAATTCTGAATTTTCTCACCAACAATAATTCATAAACAATAATCAGAACCAAATGCAAAAGACTAGGGTTTAGTAGGAGAATAAATGAGAAAGTTAAAGGGGAGAAACTTACTTAGGTTTTCCAGGAGAGAATGAATGAAAAGTGAGATGAATTCTCAATAGGAGATATTAAGTACTCCCCCCCTTTCACCTAGTTAGCCGGCCACACTTAGATGGGCTAGGGTTTCCTATGGGTTGGGCTTGGGCCTCTTTTCTATGGCTAAAATAAAACATTAAATAAAAAGGAAGTTGCTAACTAACCCTAATAAAAATGCCAATAGCTTCTAACCTTAGAATAGGATTACTAACCCTAACAAATCATGCTACTAGGTCACTAAGTCATGGTGAGACACTAGGCTAGGTTGTACCAAGGCTATACTGTCACAGGCCAAAATCACAACACCAATAATATAATATATTAAAATAATCAGAAGAATTTCATAATTACCAAAATACCCTTAAATATAAAAATGGATGTGACATAAATCAAATTCAACCTATTAAATAATTATAGGCTAAATATAAAGCTTACAAAATCTTCTTTCTCTTTTCGATTTATCGTAACCCATATCATAAAAATCATCCATAACTTTCTACCCACCTTTGATCTCCCTACTCCATCAAAGTACAAAATTTCCATAGAACATTATACTTTCATAGGGATAATTTAGAAGTTAGTATCCTTTATAAAATTAAAATAACTCTATATACTTATGACTTTATTACCCCGTGCTTATCTACTATTAACTACATACAATATCATGTTAATCAACTATTTATGCAAATACATGAGGAATACTAATGGCTAATTTACAACTTACGTCACGCATGAATTTCGTTCCTCCGGAATAGAAAAAGACGAGAAACAAATGATATTGATGTCAAGGAGTATGGTCGAATGTAAATTACGAATTCAAAGGGAGGTAACTTATTTCAAAGGAAGTTACCAAATCAGTTGTGGATTGATATTTATAATGGTTTAATCATATTCTCAGGCCCGCTCGGTATAATAACGTAACTGAAACGGCTAACTCGACCTGCATGGGCCACCAAAAAACTTGTCACGACCCGCACCCGTTTTCGGAATACAAGTGTGTGAGCAAGCCAGCTACGTATCAAGCGAACTCCAGCCCGACTCGAATACGTATAAGCTGTCTAGACTATGGTAATATGTGTAATCCTGGCAAGGCAATTCTATATCTCAATCCACAAGAATCAAATAAAACAAGAATAAACAATTATGGGTCATGGTCTGCAGCCCACTAGCATATATGTCCGATTAGACTCCAAAAAATAATATGAGTCTATAAACTAGGCTAACAAGCAGAGTACATCATGATAAGAAATATAAAGCACGAGAGAATAACAAAATAATATCACTAGCAAATACCTTAATCCTATAGATGTAATCAACTGCCATCAGGATCAGCTAACTAACTCCGTACAATCAGCTACCTGAAAAGATCATCAGGTCCTCAGGGAACTAGAAAGATACATAAAACATGCCTATCTAACAGTTTATCATGCATAAGAAATAAGCAGGAAAGAGATAGACAATGACAAGTGACTATGAACACGGACACGAAAACAACTACGCATAAATGAACTGCTGAAAGAAACAAGTGAACAAGAGATCAACGGATACCAAACCCTCGTCCTGAGTATGGACTCCCAGGTTTGAATAAATCACTAACCCTCGTCCCGAATGTGGACTCGCAGGTTAGTTCACGACAACCACCTTCGCCCAGAGTGTGGACTCGCAGGTACAAATAATCAACCCTCGTCCCGAATGTGGACTTGCAGGTTAAGAAAACAAAAACAGAAAATAACAGTTCAGTTATAATGCACTCATTCTATGACACGGTATGACTCAGTCAAGGTACATGTGAGAACAGGTCCAATATGAACTACAAGGCTAACTATGAGCAAGGACTATATATATATATATCAACTAGTATGCATGATATGAGCAAAAAAATATGTCAATAACAAACTAGGAAAAGTAAATAATGAGAGAAATAAGCATGTAAATAAAGCTGTAGAGGAAGGCAAGGTATACTTGCCTTTGTTTCGTCCAGTTCTGTTGACGTTGCAATTGCAAGGGTCTTGGTCTAAACCTATTGATAAACCAAAGCCTAATATATTAACACAAGGATATAATACCATTTTAGTTATTACTCACCATTTTACTCATTAACTATAAGTTCTAATTTAAATTATACATGTTTAATATGGGTTGAGCCATACATATTTTGAAATAGATTGTATCAATATCGATTCTATCAAATTTAAAATAACAGAGTTTATCAAAATAGAATAATTTTATTTAGGGTTTTGTAATTATTCATATATTTATGTAACCAAATTAACTAATTTAATGTAACAAAATAATTAACTACAAACTAGTTTAAAGACAAGGTTAGCATTTACCGAAATATTAGGGACCTATATAGAATTGTCCTTATTCTCCTTTACTTTCTCACGTAGGTGATGTTGCTTCCTTTCTTTCAACACTCAGCTTCTTTTTAATATATGAATGCTAAGTAACCAATATATATATATATATATATATATATATATATATATATATATATATATATATATATATATATATGCACGTAAATATAGTTGCTGCTATGTACTACTAAGATTTATATATATATCATAACATGTAAATAGTTACTGATAAATATAAAGGAAGGGAACGATGGTTATTTACCTAAGGAAACTAATGCTATGCTGCTGCTGTTATATTTTCTTCTCTTCTGCGATCTCTCCTCCAAACAGATAGCTAGAGCAACCCAAGACTCTGATGGTTTCGTAAGAAGGCTACGCGTTCCAAACTTGCGATGGGGACAAGCCGAAAACCTCGTGGTCATTGGAGGAGCGTGTCGGAGTCGACGGTGGGTGGCTTGCCCGCGGGTCGCATGACAGTTAGTACCGGCGGAGTGTTGGTATTCCGACGCCGGTCGCACAGGATATGCGCCGTCAGGACCGGCACTTTGTTGGCCTGCTGGTCGGTCGAGTCCCACGTTGGTATCTCCTCGTGCCGATCGATGCCAAGGAGGCCTGGCGATGATGTCGGGGCTTGGCGAGCACAAAGGGCCGCCCCACTATATCGACGAGTGTGTGTGACGTGCGGGGGTGTATGGCGGACAGGGGTGCGCGATGGCACGTTGGCCGGAGGCTGGGCCGTACGGGGGAACTGTAGTAGAGTTCGCCACATCCTCACACGGAGGAGCTGCAAGGTGCGGTCCGCTGTACGGTGGCTCGACGCGACGCCTCCTACATGGAAAGGCCGAGATATGCCTTTGAGTTTGAGAAGAAGATGAAGAAGGAGGCGGATGGTGGGTTGTTAGGGTTCCCTACTTGAGTACTTATACACTAGATTGTTTGTTGTGTGTAACAGTGTGGGCCGGGTTCTTATTGCTAAGGATATAGCTCCGTAGGAGCAATGTATTAGTTTAAATTTGCATGGATTGGTTTTATATTTACAGGTTGGGCTTGCTAGGTTTCAAGAAAATATATATAACTTTATATATGCATATTTACATGCTATATAAGAGAAGCTAATTGGCTAAGAATATATAAAAGTAGGTAGGTTATACTAAAAGAACATTTCTTATAATATTAACTGCCTGTTCGAGCTCTCTAGCCTAGTGGTATTAGAGCGGACATCCGGAGGGGCCGACAAGGTTCGAGCCTCCCAATTGTGTGTGTGCGTGTGATTTCAAAAAAAAAAAAAAAAAAAAAAAAAAAAAAAAAAAAAAAAAAAATATTAACTGCCTCTAATATATAAGGCAAAATATAATTTCAACTTCTAATTAATTAAATATTTATAAAGTTTCAAAAATCGTCATTTAATTCAAATAAATAAAAAAGAAATATTTACAAAATTTTGGGAAGAGGGGTTACAGGACTAACAAATAACTGGAACCCCAAAGCCACGACAATCATCGAAGGCAATGATCTCACCACCATGTCTTTGGAAACTTTGGTGGGCAAGCTGATGACGCATGAGCTCGATCTCAAAGACTTTGAAGAAGCGACTCCAAAGGAAAAAGAAATTGCTCTAAAAGCTCATCGTCGAAAGGCTCCTCTAGAAGAAACGGACGACGATGACTCTGAAGGTGATGATCAAGCACTCATGGTCCAAAATTTTAAGAGGTTTCTTCATTTCAACCAAAGAAAGAAGGAACAACACAAAGAGGACGACAAAGAGACTATATGTTTCGGCTGTAAGAAGACGGGGCATCTCAAGAAAGATTGCTCTACAGCAAAGAAAGGAAGCCGATATGAAAGATCGTACAAGAGGCCAACCTCTCAAATGTATGCCAACACAAGTATCTGGCACGAGAGCGAAGCCAATTACTCAGAAGAAGAAGAGGACTCTCCCCAAGATACAGCAAACGTCTGCCTAATGGCAACATCCAAAAAAGTAACAAATGATCCTCTTGATGACTTTATCTTTGATGAACTTGGAGATGCTTTTAGTGACATACTTGAAGATCATAAGAAGTTACTTAACAAGCGTAAAAATGCAAAGGACAAGATCAGGACTCATGAAGTTGAGATTCATAGACTTTCATGTTTACTTAGTAATCTTAGAGACACACCACCCACAGATAACACTGAGGAGGTATCCAAGCTTAAATTAAGCTTGTACGATGCCGAATCTCTTATTGAGAAACAAACACGTGATATTACAGCACTCAATAAAGAACTCTTAGACGAAAAAAAGAAGTATAATATTGTTGATGTAAGAATTGATGCCTTGACTGCCAAGTATGATGATATGTGCAATGCCTCTAAAAGATTAAAGATGAAAATGGGGAAACAAGCTGTTCAGCCTCAAGCCCAGTCTCACAGTCACAACACGTACACATGGCAAAAGATTGTTCAACACAAGAACACACGTCACAAGAAAAATACATATACTCATGCTGCTTACAATCATGCCTTTATGTACACTTATTCACATACGGCACGAAAAACACCCACACATACACATGGCACATATAGACATGCTTTTATGAACACACATTCTCATAAAGCACGAAAAACTCATAGATATCACTATTATCCTGCACCTAACACGAACATACATGCTACATGTCACTACTGTGGTAAACATGGATACACTTCACCATAGTGTAGAATTAGAAGACTGGTTCATTTAAAACTATATGCATGAGTACCAAAGACTAACCTTTCAGAACCCTCAAAGATTTGGGTACCAAAGGCCACATCTACTCTGGTATAGGTAGACCTTCCTTCACCCTCTAGAAGCAAGTAAATTCTCAATAGTGGGTGCTCGCGACACATGACTGAAAATACAATTCTTTTTGCAACACTATCGATGAAAGTGGAAGGATATGTATCCTTTGGAAATAATTTGAAAGGTTATATCATAGGTAATGGTACTATTGGTCATCCTCCTTCTTCCGTCATTAAGGATGTCTGTTTAGTGACAGAGTTAAAGCATAACTTGCTTAGCAATAGTCATCTTGCTGATTATAGATATGATATTAACTTTGGAAAAACTAAATGCTCCATATATGATAGATCATCTGGAGACATCGCTTTTATAGGGTTAAGAGAAGATTATATATATATATATATATATATATATATATATATATATATATATATATATATATATATATATATATTCTATCTGTCTAGAGATACTAACAATGCAGAGAGATGCCTCTACGATCACAAAGATGAAAGACTACTATGGCATATGCGTCTTGGACATACAAACATGGATACCTGTCACTCCCCAATCCTGGAATACGTATTTTAATACGTAAACCAATAAATTATATATACCTTGTATTTATACGATATTTATTATGCAGTATTTCTTCATGCATTTTCCAAAAATATTCGACAAAATATTATTTCCTAATTTATTTTCTGCATTTGGGCCAATAATTTTGGCTCATTTGGGTAACCTATTCTTGGTTCACCAATGGTTCATCATGAACCCTTTGGTTCATTATGAACCCATGGGTCCAAGATCTTTATATATAACTCATCTCATTCTCTCTCCTCTCATTTACTTCATCTCATTTATTTCCTCCACCAACCAAATATTTCCTCCATCAACCAAGGCAAGTACCAACTTGCTCAAGAGATGGATCCATAATTTTGTCAATGATTTTCTTACAAAACTATTTGCCAAAACATGTTCTTCTCCTCAATCTATACTAGTTTAGAACTTGGAAATTTCCATTTTGAAGCTTTAATTTTTGTAGATCTAAGTTTTAATCATTTTCGGATTTATCATGGTTTGATCTACTTTAGTAGGATTTTATGGGTTTTTGATGCTTTTATGTGGAAGAGCATTCAGTTTCACCCAAGTTGGAACCTTGGAAATCTGGATTTGGAGTTCGGATGGCCAAGTTATGATGCTTTGGAGCTTGGGTTCAGCCATGGTGTTCTTGCTGTTTGGAGAAGACAGTGAGCAGTGTGCTCCTGTTTGAGCACGCCTCCTGTTGGAAGCGTGTCTCTCCTTGAGTCTGCGTGACTTTTCATGCAGCTCTCTCCTTGAGTCTGCGTGACTTTTCACGCAGCTCTCTCCTTGAGCCTGCGTGACTTTTCACGCAGCTCTCTCCTTGAGTCTACGTGACTTTTCACGCAGCTCTCTCCTTGAGCCTGCGTGACTTTTCACGCAGCTCTCCTCTTGAGCCTGCGTGACTTTTTACGCACGCTGCCTTGAGTGAGCCTGCGTGACTTTTCACCCCTTGAGCGTGCATGCTTTTGTGCGTACGCTTTTAATATTTTATCAGATATTATATGTCCATTTTATATCCTTACGCCTTTTGTCCTGAACATGATACGAGCACTAATGTGACCCCGGAGAACAAAGAGTTCCTACCTGATATATGTACCTGAATGTCCCAGTTCTTGTTCATGCTCGACAAATGACTCGTAACTCCATGTGGCGTATTTGTAATGATGCATTACACTAAGGAGGGTAGCACATGTTGACATACTGATTGACATGGATCCTCTTTGGGGTACTCGTACTAAAGTACGACTTTAGGAGGATAATCATGCAGGCCACAACATGTGAGTCCAAGATTTCACCTAGGGTTAAACTAGGCAACTAAATATACTAGATGCATGGGGAGGGCAGAATCCCGAGATCGTGTTACACCGGCCGCCTTGAGATATTGTCTTGACGCGCCTGCTGGTCTCCACGGATACTGTGTCATCTGCAATGAGTGGATGACTGTATCCGATTAATTCTTGCTATATAATATATGTTTTGGCAATATGGCCTTACGAGGGACCTGTGCTCAATAACACCTATCTACGCGAACCCCTGGGTGGGCTAGCCTTGCTGGAAAGATACGATCTGAGGATTTGCTAATAACATAACGTGAGGATAACCTCGTCCCACTAGAAACTCGTAGACTTGATTGGCCATGAAAACGACTTGCTTGTATCCTATTACCTTCCGTGAATAACTGAGGGAAGCGGACTGTCATGGTACGTGATCCAACCCATGTTCTTGTTTGATTGTTGGGTTGGTTATCGTACTATGATAGGCTGTGGACCGAAGTTACGAACGGAAGACATATTCTGGTTGTGAAGTGCTACTTCTGTGAATGACTGAGGAACATAGTCTATCATGGTGCATGATCCAACCCATGTTCTTGTTTGATTGTTGGGTTGGTTATTATGCTGCGATAGGCTATCGACCGAAGTCACGATCAGGAGATTCTTTTGTTTATACCTTTTAACTTATGTGAATGTTATAGAGTACGACACGTCCCGACTCCATGCGGCACCTTTTGTCCTTGTTTGGTTGTAAGGGTGCCATATGGGTTCGAAGATGTTGCGCTACCCTATAATAGTAGCATAAGTATTACTATTATCAATCATTCTATTAACTGGGATTTTAATCATAACTCTTGTGCCCCTTTGGCGGTACTTGCTATTCGGGGCTGACCCCGCTGGTTTTGTTTTGCCAGATCTCGTAGCAGAGCCTGAGGACACGATCTTCCTCCCTGACATCCATGGTGCATACTAGGAGCATGGCGGTTCGGGGACTTGAGTGGGTTTCTTCTCCACCACTCCTGCTTATACTTTGCGGCGTTTAGCCACCGGCACCTGTTAGCCGGATTACTTGATATTTTGTGTCAGTACATAATTATAATTAAACAGACTGCAACTGTGTATAATTTTGTACTCCTGACTCTCCGAAATAGCTAAATTATAAAGCTAGTCTATCATGATCATTTTGATGAAGCGTCGGGGACGCCTTACTGCTTTATCTTTAATGTTCATTTATTTGCTGATGTGATTTGATTGATTGAGACATAGAACTCTGTGGGACCATAGGAGACTTGATTGTAGCATGTACTCCCTAGTCTCTCGACAGCCACGATCGTCGTATGACGTTACGTACCTCATATGGAGTAGCTGGCCTAGTCCGTCTCCGTATTTCGGTACTGGGGCATGACAAGGTTTTAGTGGTGGCCCATGCAGGTCTGATTTTCAGACTTGTGGGGTATTGCGAATTATTATGAGTCTCAATCAAAACTTGTTCCCCTTGAAATTCCGTTTCGAATTCTCTGTCCTTGTCTTGATCTCTAACCTGACTTGCATCCTCGAAATCTTCCTCGTTCGGACTTGATAATCTTATATCTTTCTCTATAGGGGTGCTTCATTCTCAGTAGCGGGTGAGGCCCATGAGGAAGAGCAGCAAGAGCATGGCTCGACTGGGCAGCAACAGGGGAGAGAACCTTCCCCAGGACAGGCACAAGCAGAAATGGAACCAGAGGCAGTGCAGCCGCAGGTTATTGAAACTCCTGCAGCACCAGCAGCGACTGCAGTACCAGACGTCGTAGCCCTCATGGAGATCATCCGGGGGTTTCTTGTCACTAACCAACAGCAACAGACTCGGCAGCAGAAGCAGAACGTGTTGCTGAACCAAGGGATTCAGTTAGCTCTTGAGAGGAGTGTCGGGGATGACTTGGAGCATCAGAAAGGTTTCGTCACTTGAACCCGAGGTATTTTGATGGCACGGAGGATGCCATCACTGCGGATGCCTGGATTCAAGACATCAAAGCCATTCTTGTGGCAGCCAAGGTTCCAGATGATGAGAAGGTTGATCAGGTCAAACTGGTACTTCAGGATCTTGCCCGCGACTGGTGGGCATCAGAAGAAGTTGGTACAAGACGCCCTGTTCGTTGGACCACCTTCAGTGACAGATTCAAGGCCAAGTATTTTGGCGTAGTAGCTCGATATGAGCTCCAGCAGAAGTTCATCAGTCTCAAGCAAGCAGGCAAGACCGTAGATGGGTATGCAGCAGAGTTCTGCAGATTATGCCATTTCGCACCAGCAATGGTGGCAACGGAGCCAGAGAAAGCTATGAGGTTCCAGCAGGGACTTCATTTGGAACTATTACAGCTTGTGGAAGGACACGACTACCAGACGTTCGACGCTGTTTTGACGGCAGCCCGGAGGCACGAGCTTACCCAGCAGAGGTTGGCATCGAGGACAGGAGGTCAGAAGAGATCTCATTCCCAGGTTGGAGGAGGAGCAATACAGCGAACATCGGCACCAGCACCCGGTGTACGTATTCATGATGCAGGAGCGCCGCGAAGGACGGCCGTGTCAACTAATACAGCGCCAGTTCGGCATCAGCAGCCGAGGAATCAGCAACAGCGTCAGGAAGCACCCCAGGGCTGTACATTCTGTGGGAAGGTAGGGCACACGAGGGAGGTGTGCCGGTCAGCGAATGGCTTATGCTTGAGGTGTGGTAGTTCAGACCACCGTATCTCCACTTGTCCTATGATGCAGAGGCCAAGAGGGCCAGCTCAGCAGTTTCCAGCATTGCCAGCTCCGGTGGCAACCCCGAGTGGAGGGCCAGTATTAGCAGTAAGGCCCCTAGCCCAGCGTCTACCAACGCAGGCTCAGATGTTTCGCCAGGTACAGGAAGCCGAAGGCCCTCAGAGACAGCAACAACATGGTCGAGAAATGCCGCAACAAGGGGCTCCGCGGGGCCAGGCTCTCACATTGACCTTGGGAGAGGCTCTAGCGTCTAGTGACGTGGTGGCAGATAAAATTCTTGTCACCTTATTTCCCGCTGTAGCATTATTTGATTCAGGCGCTACTCATTCATTCATCTCTGCACAATATGCTACACGGATTGGATTAGAGTTTGAGGCATTGCCGGAGAGGATGGATATACTCACCGGCAATGGGCTCGTAGAAGTTAGCAGAGTGCGCTTTTCTTGTCCGGTAGAGGTGTGTGGGCCTTTACTGCCCGCATCATTGATTGAATTCCCTATGGGGAATTTTGATGTCGTTCTTGGCATGGACTAGTTGAGAAACAGTCATGCGACAATTGATTGTAAAGGAGGTAGGATCATATTCAGCGTTCCTGGGATGGAGCAGTTCATCTTTACTCGAACCTTGAAGAATCAGGCCGGAGGCGTCATCTCAGCAGCAGTGTCAGAGCCAGGACAGATTCCGAGAGTGGTCGAAGATTTTCTCGACGTCTTTCCTGATGAGCTCCCAGGGATACCCCCAGTCAGAGAGGTAGAATTCAGCATTGAGTTGAACCCTGGAACGAGGCCTATTGCAGACAGAGTTTACAGAATGTCGTCGTCAGAACAGGATAAGTTGTATCAACATGAAGAAGAGTTGAAGTCTAAGGGATTCATCCGAGACAGTAAATCGCCCTGGGCCGCGCCAGTGATTCTAGTTCCCAAGAAGGATGGGTCGACGAGGATGTGCATCGACTACCGCAAGCTGAATGCAGTAACAGTGAAGAATAAGTACCCACTACCAAGGATTGATGACCTGTTTGACCAGTTGAGCAAGGCTAGTGTCTTTTCCAAGATCGATCTTCGGTCGGGATACTATAAAATAAGAGTCCGGGAGCAAGACATACCGAAGACTGCATTCAGATCTAGATATGGGCATTATGAGTTTTTAGTAATGCCCTTTGGACTAACCAACGTCCCCGCAGTATTCATGGATTTAATGAACCGCATCTTTCTGCCGTATTTGGATAAATTTGTGGTGGTATTCATAGATGATATTCTTGTCTATTCCAGCAGTGAAGAGGAGCATGAGAAACATCTTAGGACTGTCTTACAGACATTGAGGGAGCATCAACTTTATGCGAAGCTTGACAAGTACGAATTTTGGTTAGATCATATTTCGTTCCTTGGGCATGTCATTTCTGGGGCAGGGGTGTCGGTGGATCCGAAGAAGATTGAGGCCGTAGAGCATTGGCCAGTCCCGAGAACGGTTGCAGAAGTATGAAGTTTCTTAGGACTAGCTGGTTACTACAGAAGGTTCGTGGCGGACTTTGCCAGGATCTCTGCGCCCTTAACGCGTTTGACGCACAAGGACGTAGAGTTTGTTTGGTCAGCTAGCTGTCAGGCATCATTTGAAGAATTAAAGAAGAGATTGATCTCAGCCCCGATCTTGACGCTTCCAGTAGGAGCGGGAGGCTTTACCGTATATTGTGACGCATCAGGGAAGGGTCTTGGATGTGTATTGATGCAGCACGAAAAGGTGATAGCATATGCGTCTCGACAGCTTCGAGACCATGAGAAGAATTACCCGACTCACGATTTGGAGTTAGCAGCTGTGGTGTTTTCACTCAAGTTGTGGAGGCATTATTTATACGGGAATCGGGTAGAGATCTATACCGATCATAAGAGTTTGAAATATGTATTCACGCAGCGAGATTTGAACATGAGGCAAAGAAGATGGTTAGAACTGCTGAAGGATTTTGATTTAGATCTTCAGTATCATCCAGGCAAGGCGAATATAGTTGCAGATGCACTGAATAGGAGAGACAGTGCCTTTATCTTGACCTCGCAGAAGCATATTTTAGAAGACCTTCAGAGTATGGAAATCGAAGTAGTTTTGCCAAGGGATATAGGAAGAATGACCAGTATGCAGATTCAGTCAACCTTAGTAGAGAGGATAAGGACAGCACAAGCAGGAGATCCACAGATTCAGAAGTTGCGGTCGAATTGTGAATCAGGCCGTAGGAAGGAGTTAGTGATTCATGAAGATGGTACGCTCAGGTTTGGGAACAGACTCTGTGTACCGAGTGGAGACCTTCGGCAAGAAGTTATGTCAGAAGCTTATAGTTCTATTTACTCCATTCATCCAGGAGGAACGAAGATGTATCGAGATATCAGGCAGTACTTTTGGTGGAATGGCATGAAAAGAGAGATAGCGAGGTTTGTATCCAAGTGTCTGGTATGTCAGCAGGTGAAAGCCGAGCAGCAGAGACCAGCAGGGTTGCTACAGCCGCTTCCTATCCCAGAATGGAAATGGGAGCACATCACGATAGATTTTGTGACCGGTTTACCTAGATCCCCGACTGGTAAGAATGCAGCTGGGTAATAGTAGATCGACTCACGAAGGTCGCTCATTTCCTTCCCTTTCGAGTTGGACAGACTACTGAGTAGTTAGCAGAAATGTACATGAAGCAGATAGTAAGGCAGTACGGTGTTCCAGTTAGTATAGTATCAGATCGGGATACGCGGTTTACTTCCCATTTTTGGCGAAGCTTACACCAAAGTTTGGGAACCAAGTTAAGATTCAGTACTGCTTATCATCCACAAACTGACGGGCAATCAGAAAGAACCATTCAGACGTTAGAAGATATGCTACGGGCTTGTACCTTGGATTTTGGCGGATCTTGGAAGGATCACCTTCATCTAGTGGAGTTCTCCTATAACAACAGCTATCAGGCTAGCATTCAGATGGCCCCATTCGAAGTATTGTACGGAAGGAAGTGCAGGTCCCCTTTGGCATAGGACGACGTCGGAGAACGGAAGTTGTTGGGACCAGAGATAATCACGCAGACTGTAGAGATAGTTAAGTTGGTTAGAGAGCGCCTTCGAGTTGCACAGGACAGACATCGTCATTGGACAGATCAGTACCGTGGGCCTCTAGAGTTCAGAGTTGGCGACCAAGTATTTCTGCGAATTTTGCCTACTCGGGGTATCATCAGATTTGGAACCCGAGGAAAGCTTAGTCCAAGATACGTTGGTCCTTTTAAGATTCTCGCTCGGGTAGGCGATGTGGCTTATCGACTTACCCTTCCGCCTTCGTTAACTGGCATACATGATGTGTTTCATGTGTCCCAATTACGTGGGTATGTCCCAGATCCGAGTCATGTCCTCGATCATTCTGAGTTAGTCGTTGGTACCGACCTAACTTATGAGGAATAACCCGTATCTATTCTAGACCGGCGAGAGAAGGTACTCAAGAATCGGACGATAAGCCTTGTCCGTATTTCTTGGAACCATCACTCTTCGGGAGTATCAACCTGGGAGCACGAGGACGAGATCAGATCTCGGTATCCGTATTTGTTTGACTAATAAGGTATATTTTTGCACCTTATTGACACGATTCCATGCTTATCTGCACCTGCTTGTTTTGCACTTTGTGATGTATGATAATAACTGCTATGATAGTTAACTTGTATATGATTGTGCCTTGCTTGCCCTGATTTTACTATCCTGTCTTGGCTGAAATTCCGAGGACGGAATTTTTCTAAGAAGGGTAGAGATGTCACTCCCCAATCCTGGAATACGTATTTTAATACGTAAACCAATAAATTATATATACCTTGTATTTATACGATATTTATTATGCAGTATTTCTTCATGTATTTCCCAAAAATATTTGACAAAATATTATTTTCTAATTTATTTTTTGCATTTGGGCCTACAGTTTTGGCTCATTTGGGTAACCTATTCTTGGTTCACCAATGGTTCATCATGAATCCTTTGGTTCATCATGAACACATGGGTCCAAGATCTTTATATATAACTCATCTCATTCTCTCTCCTCTCATTTACTTCATCTCATTTATTTCCTCCACCAACCAAATATTTTCTCCATCAACCAAGGCAAGTACCAACTTGCTCAAGAGATGGATCCATAATTTTGTCAATGATTTTCTTACAAAACTATTTGCTAAAACATGTTCTTCTCCTCAATCTATACTAGTTTAGAACTTGGAAATTTTTATTTTGAAGCTTTGATTTTTGTAGATCTAAGTTTTAATCATTTTTGGATTTAGCATGGTTTGATCTACTTTAGTAGGATTTTATGGGTTTTTGATGCTTCCATGTGGAAGAGCATTCAGTTTCACCCAAGTTGGAACCTTGGAAATCTGGATTTGGAGTTAGGATGGCCAAGTTATGATGCTTTGGAGCTTGGGTTCAGCCATGGTGTTCTTGCTGTTTGGAAAGACAGTGAGCAGTGTGCTCCTGTTTGAGCACGCCTCCTGTTGGAAGCGTGTCTCTCCTTGAGTCTGCGTGACTTTTCACGCAGCTCTCTCCTTGAGTCTGCGTGACTTTTCACGCAGCTCTTTCTTTGAGCCTACGTGACTTTTCACGCAGCTCTCTCCTTGAGTCTGGATGACTTTTCACGCAGCTCTCTCCTTGAGCCTGCGTGACTTTTTACGCAGCTCTCTCCTTGAGCCTGCGTGACTTTTCACGCAGCTCTCCTCTTGAGCCTGCGTGACTTTTCACGCACGCTGCCTTGAGTGAGCCTGCGTGACTTTTCACCCCTTGAGCGTGCGTGCTTTTGTGCGTACACTTTTAATATTTTATCAGATATTATATGCCCATTTTATATCCTTACGCCTTTTGTCCTGAGCATGATATGAGCACTAATGTGACCCCGGAGAACAAAGAGTTCCTACCTGATATATGTACCTGAATGTCCCAGTTCTTGTTCATGTTCGACAAATGACTCGTAACTCCATGTGGCGTATTTGTAATGATGCATTACACTAAGGAGGGTAGCACATGTTGACATACTGATTGACATGGATCCTCTTTGGGGTACTCGTACTAAAGTACGACTTTAGGAGGATAATCATGCAGGCCACAGCATGTGAGTCCAAGATTTCACCTAGGGTTAAACTAGACAACTAAATATACTAGATGCATAGGGAGGGCAGAATCCCGAGATCGTGTTACACCGGCCGCCTTGAGATATTGTCTTAACGCGCCGGCTGGTCTCCACAGATACTGTGTCATCTGTAACGAGTGGATGACTGTATTCGATTAATTCCTGCTATATAATATATATTTTGGCAAGGTGGCCTTACGAAGGACCTGTGCTCAATAACACCTGTCTACGCGAACCCCTGGGTGGGCTAGCCTTGCTGGAAAGATACGATCTGAGGATTTGCGAATAACATGACGCGAGGATAACCTCGTCCCACTAGAAACTCGTAGACTTGATTGGCCGTGAAAATGACTTGCTTGTATCCTATTACCTTCCGTGAATAACTGAGGGAAGCGGACTGTCATGGTACGTGATCCAACCCATGTTCTTGTTTGATTGTTGGGTTGGTTATCGTACTATGATAGGCTGTGGACCGAAGTTACGAACGGAAGACATATTCTGGTTGTGAAGTGCTACTTCTGTGAATGACTGAGGAACATGGTCTATCATGGTGCATGATCCAACCCATGTTCTTGTTTGATTGTTGGGTTGGTTATTGTGCTGCGATAGGCTATCGACCGAAGTCATGATCAGGAGATTTTATTATTTATACCTTTTAACTTATGTGAATGTTATAGAGTACGACACGTCCCGACTCCATGCGGCACATTTTGTCCTTGTTTGGTTGTAAGGGTGCCATATGGGTTCGAAGATGTTGCGCTACCCTATAATAGTAGCATAAGTATTACTATTATCAATCATTCTATTAACTGGGATTTTAATCATAACTCTTGTGCCCCTTTGGCGGTACTTGCTATTCGGGGCTGACCCCGCTGGTTTTGTTTTGCCAGATCTCGTAGCAGAGCCTGAGAACACGATCTTCCTCCCTGACATCCATGGTGCATACTAGGAGCATGGCGGTTCGGGGACTCGAGTGGGTTTCTTCTCCACCACTCCTGCTTATACTTTGCGACATTTAGCCACCGGTACCTGTTAGCCGGATTACTTGATATTTTGTGTCAGTACATAATTGTAATTAAACAGACTGCAGCTGTGTATAATTTTGTACTCCTGATTCTCCGAGATAGCTAAATTATAAAGCTAGTCTCTCATGATCATTTTGATGAAGCGTCGGGGACGCCTTACTGTTTTATCTTTAATGTTCATTTATTTGCTGATGTGATTTGATTGATTGAGACATAGAACTCTGTGGGACCATAGGAGACTTGATTGTAGCATGTACCCCCTAGTCTCTCGACAGCCACGATCGCCGTATGACGTTACGTACCTCATATGGAGTAGCTGGCCTAGTCCGTCTCCATATTTCGGTACTGGGGCGTGACAAGGTTTTAGTGGTGGCCCATGCAGGTCTGATTTTCAGACTTGTAGGGTATTGCGAATTATTAGGAGTCTCAATCAAAACTTGTTCCCCTTGAAATTCTGTTTCGAATTCTCTGTCCTTGCCTTGATCTCTAACCTGACTTGCATCCTCGAAATCTTCCTCGTTCGGACTTGATAATCTTATATCTTTCTCTATAGGGGTGCTTCATTCTCAGTAGCGGGTGAGGCCCATGAGGAAGAGCATCAAGAGCATGGCTCGACTGGGCAGCAACAGGGGAGAGAACCTTCCCCAGGGCAGGCACAAGCAGAAGTGAAACCAGAGGCAGTGCAGCCGCAGGTTATTGAAACTCCTGTAGCACCAGCAGCGACGGCAGTACCAGACGCCGTAGCCCTCCTGGAGATCATCCGGGGGTTTCTTGTCACTAACCAACAGCAACAGACTCGGCAGCAGGAGCAGAACGTGTTGCTGAACCAAGGGATTCAGTTAGCTCTTGAGAGGAGTGTCGGGGCTGACTCGGGAGCATCATGAAGGTTTTATCGCTTGAACCCGAGGTATTTTGATGGCACGGAGGATGCCATCACTGCGGATGCCTGGATTCAAGACATCGAAGCCATTCTTGTGGCAGCCAAGGTTCCAGATGATGAGAAGGTTGATCAGGTCAAACTGGTACTTCAGGATCTTGCCCGCGACTGGTGGGCATCAGAAGAAGTTGGTACAAGACGCCCTGTTCGTTGGACCACCTTCAGTGACAGATTCAAGGCCAAGTATTTTGGCGTAGTAGCTCGATATGAGCTACAGCAGAAGTTCATCAGTCTCAAGCAAGCAGGCAAGACCGTAGATGGGTATGCAGCAGAGTTCTACAGATTGTGCCATTTCGTACCAGCAATGGTGGCAACGGAGCCAGAGAAAGCTATGAGGTTCCAGCAGGGACTTCATTTGGAACTATTACAGCTTGTGGAAGGACACGACTACCAGACGTTCGACGCTGTTTTGACGGCAGCCCGGAGGCACGAGCTTACCCAGCAGAGGTTGGCATCGAGGACATGAGGTCAGAAGAGATCTCATTCCCAGGTTGGAGGAGGAGCAATGCAGCGAACATCGGCACCAGCACCCGGTGTACGTATTCATGATGCAGGAGCGCCGCGAAGGACGGCCGTATCAACTAATACAGCGCCAGTTCGGCATCAGCAGCCGAGAAACCAGCAACAGCATCAGGGAGCACCCCAGGGCTGTACATTCTGTGGGAAGACAGGGCAAACGAGGGAGGTGTGCCGGTCAGCGAATGGCTTATGCTTGAGGTGTGGTAGTTCAGACCACCGTATCTCCACTTGTCCTATGATGCAGAGGCCAGGAGGGCCAGCTCAGCAGTTTCCAGCGTTGCCAGCTCCGGTGGCAACCCCGAGTGGAGGGCCAGTATTAGCAGTAAGGCCCCTAGCCCAGCGTCTACCAACGCAGGCTCAGATGTTCCGCCAGGCACAGGAAGCCGAAGGCCCTCAGAGGCAGCAACAGCATGGTCAAGGAAGGCCGCAACAAGGGGCTCCGCAGGGCCAGGCTCTCACATTGACCTTGGGAGAGGCTCTAGCGTCTAGTGACGTGGTGGCAGGTAAAATTCTCGTCACCTCATTTCCCGCTGTAGCATTATTTAATTCAGGCGCTAATCATTCATTCATCTCTGTACAATATGCTACACGGATTGGATTAGAGTTTAAGGCATTGCCGGAGAGGATGGATATACTCACCGGCAATGGGCTCGTAGAAGTTAGCAGAGTGCGCTTTTCATGTCCGGTAGAGGTGTGTGGGCCTTTACTGCCCGCATCATTGATTGAATTCCCTATGGGGAATTTTGATGTCGTTCTTGGCATGGACTGGTTGAGAGACAGTCATGCGACAATTGATTGTAGAGGAGGTAGGGTCATATTCAGCGTTCCTGGGATGGAGCAGTTCATATTTACTCGAACCTTGAAGAATCAGGCCGGAGGCGTCATCTCAGCAGCAGTGTCAGAGCCAGGACAGATTCCGAGAGTGGTCGAAGATTTTCTCGATGTCTTCTCTGATGAGCTCCCAGGGATACCCCCAGTCAGAGAGGTAGAATTCAGCATTGAGTTGAACCCTGGAACGAGGCCTATTGCAGACAGAGTTTACAGAATGTCGCCGTCAGAACAGGATAAGTTGTATCAACATGAAGAAGAGTTAAAGTCTAAGGGATTCATCCGAGACAGTAAATCGCCCTGGGCCGCGCCAGTGATTCTAGTTCCCAAGAAGGATGGGTTGACGAGGATGTGCATCGACTACCGCAAGCTGAATGCAGTAACAGTGAAGAATAAGTACCCACTACCAAGGATTGATGACCTATTTGACCAGTTGAGCAAGGCCAGTGTCTTTTCCAAGATCGATCTTCGGTCGGGATACTATCAAGTAAGAGTCCGGGAGCAAGACATACCGAAGACAGCATTCAGATCTAGATATGGGCATTATGAGTTTTTAGTAATGCCCTTTGGACTAACAAACGCCCCCGCAGTATTCATGGATTTAATGAACCGCATCTTTCTGCCGTATTTGGATAAATTTGTGGTGGTGTTCATAGATGACATTCTTGTCTATTCCAGCAGTGAAGAGGAGCATGAGAAACATCTTAGGACTGTCTTACAGACATTGAGGGAGCATCAACTTTATGCGAAGCTTGACAAGTACGAATTCTGGTTAGATCACATTTCGTTCCTGGGGCATGTAATTTCTGGGGCAGGGGTGTCAGTGGATCCGAAGAAGATTGAGGCCGTAGAGCATTGGCCAGTCCCGAGAACGGTTGCAGAAGTGCGAAGTTTCTTAGGACTAGCTGGTTACTACAGAAGGTTCATGGCAGACTTTGCCAGGATCTCTGCGCCCTTCATGCGTTTGACGCACAAGGACGTAGAGTTTGTTTGGTCAGCTAGCTGTCATGCATTATTTGAAGAATTGAAGAAGAGATTGATCTCAGCCCCGATCTTGACGCTTCCAGTAGGAGCGTGAGGCTTTACCGTATATTGTGACGCATCAGGGAAGGGTCTTGGATGTGTATTGATGCAGCACAGAAAGGTGATAGCATATGCGTCTCGACAGCTTCGAGACCATGAGAAGAATTACCCGACTCACGATTTGGAGTTAGCAGCTGTGGTGTTTTCACTCAAGTTGTGGAGGCATTATTTATACGGAGATCGGGTAGAGATCTATACCGATCATAAGAGTTTAAAATATGTATTCACGCAGCGAGATTTGAACATGAGGCAAAGAAGATGGTTAGAACTGCTGAAGGATTTTGATTTAGATCTTCAGTATCATCCAGGCAAGGCGAATATAGTTGCAGATGCACTGAGTAGGAGAGACAGTGCCTTTATTTTAACCTCGCAGAAGCATATTTTAGAAGACCTTCAGAGTATGGGAATCGAAGTAGTTTTGCCAAGGGATATAGGAAGAATGACCAGTATGCAGATTCAGTCAACCTTAGTAGAGAGGATAAGGACAACACAAGCAGGAGATCCACAGATTCAGAAGTTGCGGTCGGATTGTGAATCAGGCCGTAGGAAGGAGTTAGTGATTCATGAAGATGGTACGCTCAGGTTTGGGAACAGACTCTGTGTACCGAGTGGAGACCTTCGGCAAGAAGTTATATCTGAAGCTCATAGTTCTATTTACTCCATTTATCTAGGAGGAACGAAGATGTATCGAGATATCAGGCAGTACTTTTGGTGGAATGGCATGAAAAGAGAGATAGCGAGATTTGTATCCAAGTGTCTGGTATGTCAGCAGGTGAAAGCCGAGCAGCAGAGACCAGCAGGGTTGCTACAGCCGCTTCCTATCCCAGAATGGAAATAGGAGCACATCACGATGGATTTTGTGACCGATTTGCCTAGATCCCCGACTGGTAAGAATACAGTCTGGGTAATAGTAGATCGACTCACGAAGGTCGCTCATTTCCTTCCCTTCCGAGTTGGACAGACTACTGAGCAGTTAGCAGAAATGTACATAAAGCAGATAGTAAGGCAGCACGGTGTTCCAGTTAGTATAGTATCAGATCGGGATACGCGGTTTACTTCCCATTTTTGGCGGAGCTTACACCAAAGTTTGGAAACCAAGTTAAGATTCAGTACTGCTTATCATCCACAAACTGACAGGCAATCAGAAAGAACCATTCAGACGTTAGAAGATATGCTACGGGCGTGTACCTTGGATTTTGGCGGATCTTGGGAGGATCACCTTCATCTAGTGGAGTTCTCCTATAACAACAGCTATCAGGCTAGCATTCAGATGGCCCCGTTTGAAGCATTGTACGGAAGGAAGTGCAGGTCCCCTTTGGCATGGGACGACGTCGGAGAACGGAAGTTGTTGGGACCAGAGATGATCACGCAGACTGTGGAGATAGTTAAGTTGGTTAGTGAGCGCCTTCGAGTTGCACAGGACCGACATCGTCATTGGGCAGATCAGCACCGTAGGCCTCTAGAGTTCAGAGTTGGCGACCAAGTGTTTCTGCGAATTTCGCCTACTCAGGGTATCATCAGATTTAGAACCCGAGGAAATCTTAGTCCAAGATACGTTGGTCCTTTTAAGATTCTTGCTCGGGTAGGCGATGTGGCTTATCGACTTGCCCTTCCGCCTTTGTTAACTGGCATACATAATGTGTTTCATGTGTCCCAATTACGTAGATATGTCCCGGATCTGATTCATGTCCTCGATCATTCTGAGTTAGTCATTGGTACCGACCTAACTTACGAGGAACAACCCGTATCTATTCTAGACCGGCGAGAGAAGGTACTCAAGAATCGGACGATAAGCCTTGTCCGTGTTTCTTGGAACCATCACTCTTCGGGAGAATCAACCTGGGAGCGCGAGGACGATCTCGGTATCCGCATTTGTTTGACTAATAAGGTATATTTTTGCACCTTATTGACACGATTCCATGCTTATCTGCACCTACTTGTTTTGCACTTTGTGATGTATGATAATAACTGCTATGATAGTTAACTTGTATATGATTGTGCCTTGCTTGCCCTGATTTTACTATCCTGTCTTGGCTGAAATTCCGAGGACAGAATTTTTCTAAGAAGGGTAGAGATGTCACTCCCCAATCCTGGAATACGTATTTTAATACGTAAACCAATAAATTATATATACCTTATATTTATACGATATTTATTATGCAGTATTTCTTCATGCATTTCCAAAAATATTCGACAAAATATTATTTCCTAATTTATTTTCTGCATTTGGGCCTACAGTTTTGGCTCATTTGGGTAACCTATTCTTGGTTCACCAATGGTTCATCATGAACCCTTTGGTTCATCATGAACCTATGGGTCCAAGATCTTTATATATAACTCATCTCATTCTCTCTCCTCTTATTTACTTCATCTCATTTATTTCCTCCACCAACCAAATATTTCCTCCATCAACCAAGGCAAGTACCAACTTGCTCAAGAGATGGATCCATAATTTTGTCAATGATTTTCTTACAAAACTATTTGCCAAAACATGTTCTTCTCCTCAATCTATACTAGTTTAGAACTTAGAAATTTCCATTTTGAAGCTTTCATTTTTGTAGATCTAAGTTTTAATCATTTTCAGATTTAGCATGGTTTGATCTACTTTAGTAGGATTTTATGGGTTTTTGATGCTTCCATGTGGAAGAGCATTCGGTTTCACCCAAGTTGGAACCTTGGAAATCTGGATTTGGAGTTCGGATGGCCAAGTTATGATACTTTGGAGCTTGGGTTCAGCCATGGTGTTCTTGCTGTTTGGAGAAGACAGTGAGCAGTATGCTCCTGTTTGAGCACGCCTCCTGTTGGAAGCGTGTCTCTCCTTGAGTCTGCGTGACTTTTCACGCAGCTCTCTCCTCGAGTCTGCGTGACTTTTCACGCAGCTCTCTCCTTGAGCCTGCGTGACTTTTCACGCAGCTCTCTCCTTGAGTCTGCGTGACTTTTAACGCAGCTCTCTCCTTGAGCCTGCGTGACTTTTCATGCAGCTCTCTCCTTGAGCCTGCGTGACTTTTTACGCAGCTCTCCTCTTGAGCCTGCGTGAGTTTCACGCACGCTGCCTTGAGTGAGCCTGCGTGACTTTTTACCCCTTGAGCGTGCGTGCTTTTGTGCGTACGCTTTTAATATTTTATCAGATATTATATGCCCATTTTAAATCCTTATGCCTTTTGTCCTGAGTATGATATGAGCACTAATGTGACCCCGGAGAACAAAGAGTTCCTACCTGATATATGTACCTGAATGTCCCAGTTCTTGTTCATGCTCGACAAATGACTCGTAATTCCATGTGGCGTATTTGTAATGATGCATTACACTAAGGAGGGTAGCACATGTTGATATACTGATTGACATGGATCCTCTTTGGGGTACTCGTACTAAAGTACGACTTTAGGAGGATAATCATACAGGCCACAGCATGTGAGTCCAAGATTTCACCTAGGGTTAAACTAGGCAACTAAATATACTAGATGCATAGGGAGGGCAGAATCCCGAGATCGTGTTACACCGGCCGCCTTGAGATATTGTCTTGACACGCCGGCTGGTCTCCACGGATACTGTGTCATCTGCAACGAGTGGATGACTGTATCCGATTAATTCCTGCTATATAATATATGTTTTGGCAAGGTGGCCTTACGAGGGACCTGTGCTCAATAACACCTGTCTACGCGAACCCCTGGGTGGGCTAGCCTTGCTGGAAAGATACGATCTGAGGATTTGCTAATAACATGACGCGAGGATAACCTCGTCCCACTAGAAACTCGTAGACTTGATTGGCCGTGAAAACGACTTGCTTGTATTCTATTACCTTCCGTGAATAACTGAGGGAAGCGGACTGTCATGGTACGTGATCCAACCCATGTTCTTGTTTGATTGTTGGGTTGGTTATCGTACTATGATAGGCTGTGGACCGAAGTTACGAACGGAAGACATATTCTGGTTGTGAAGTGCTACTTCTGTGAATGACTGAGAAACATGGTCTATCATGGTGCATGATCCAACCCATGTTCTTGTTTGATTGTTGGGTTGGTTATTGTGCTGCGATAGGCTATCGACCGAAGTCACGATCAGGAGATTTTATTATTTATACCTTTTAACTTATGTGAATGTTATAGAGTACGACACGTCCCGACTCCATGCGGCACCTTTTGTCCTTGTTTGGTTGTAAGGGTGCCATATGGGTTCGAAGATGTTGCGCTACCCTATAATAGTAGCATAAGTATTACTATTATCAATCATTCTATTAACTGGGATTTTAATCATAACTCTTGTGCCCCTTTGGCGGTACTTGCTATTCGGGGCTGACCCCGCTGGTTTTGTTTGGCCAGATCTCGTAGCAGAGCCTGAGGACACGATCTTCCTCCCTGACATCCATGGTGCATACTAGGAGCATGGCGGTTCGGAGACTCGAGTGGGTTTCTTCTCCACCACTCCTGCTTATACTTTGCGGCATTTAGCCACCGTCACCTGTTAGCCGGATTACTTGATATTTTGTGTCAGTACATAATTGTAATTAAACAGACTGCAGCTGTGTATAATTTTGTACTCCTGACTCTCCGAGATAGCTAAATTATAAAGCTAGTCTCTCATGATCATTTTGATGAAGCGTCGGGGACGCCTTACTACTTTATCTTTAATGTTCATTTATTTGCTGATGTGATTTGATTGATTGAGACATAGAACTTTGTGGGACCATAGGAGACTTGATTGTAGCATGTACCCCCTAGTCTCTCGACAGCCACGATCGCCGTATGACGTTACATACCTCATATGGAGTAGCTGGCCTAGTCCGTCTCCGTATTTCGGTACTGGGGCATGACAATACCTTATCAAGACTTTCAACCAAGAAGCTAGTAAGAGGGCTACCTGACATTACATTCAAGAAAGATACAGTATGTGCCGAATGTGAGAAAAATAAAGCAACCAAATCCTTTTTTAAATCAATCAACTCTGTAAGTACTACTAGACCTTTACAACTGATACATATGGATTTATTTGGTTTTAGTAGAGTAGCCAGTCTTGGTGGAAAACTCTATACTTTTGTAATTGTTGATGATTTTTCTAGATTTACTTGAGTTTTTTTCCTTACAAACAAAAGTGATACCATTTCTGTTTTTGCTAAAAAGGTTCAAAGCAAAAAAAGCTTCATGATTACTCGAATTCGAAGTGATCATGGCGACGAATTTGAAAACTTTGATTTCAAAAAGTTTTATGATTCAAATGGTTTTAATTATGAATTTTCATGTCCCAGAACTCTCCAACAAAATGGTGTTGTGGAGCGGAAGAAAAGGACTCTTGGCGATATGGCTAGAGTCATGTTGAATCAATTATAACTTTTCAAATATTTTTTGGGCAGAAGCTGTAAGTACAATATGCCATGTATTGAATAGGGTTTTGATTCGACCTATCTCGAAAAAAACTCCCTATGAACTTTGGTTTGGTAGAACACCAACTATTTCCTATTTTCGAGTGTTCGGTTGTCGCTGCTTTATCCTGAATACCAAAGACAACATAGGCAAGTTTGATGCCAAAGCTGACGAAGGTATTTTTCTTGGTTATGCTACCAAGAGTAAAGGATACAAAGTTTTCAACAAATGCTCTATGATTGTTGAAGAATCTGCTAATGTAACCTTTGATGAAAATAATAGTACGGCTGCTCTTTCCGATGATGACGATGACATACACATCAAACCATCAACTTCTACACCCGTGGATACAACACCTAGAACCAGTCCTCTGGAAAGCTTACTAAAGAAGTTTCACTTCACACCATTACATCCGAAAAACTTGGTAATAAGTGAGGTATCAAAAGGAATAAGTACTCGATCATCTGTTAGAGACTCTATAGCTAGCACTGCATTTATTTCTCAAATAGAACCCAAAAATATTTTAGAAGCCTTCTTTGATGAATTTTGGATATCTGCAATGCAAGAAGAACTCAATCAATTCGAAAGAAATCAAGTTTGGGAACTCGTTCCTAAACAAGCTAATCATTCGATCGTTGGTACTAAATAGGTTTTTCATAACAAAATCAATGAGGATGGTTCAGTCACACGTAACAAAGCCCATCTCGTAGCTCAAGGATACAACCAAGAGGAAGGTATCGACTACGATGAGACTTATGCTCCTGTTGCACGACTTAATCAATTCGTATGCTTTGTGCATTTACAAATTTCTAAAATTTTAAACTTTTTCAAATGGATGTCAAAAGTGCTTTTCTTAACAGTTTTATTAAAGAAGAAGTGTTTGTAAAGCAACCACCTGGTTTTAAAAATCACAAATTTCTCGATCATGTTTTAAAACTTAAGAAAGCTCTCTATGGCCTCAAACAAGCCCCTCGAGCTTGGTATGACCGCCTTAGCACTTTCTTACTTGACAAAGGTTTTTCAAAAGAGAAAATTAACACGACACTGTTTATAAAATCTATTGATGACACCATTCTCTTAGTACAAATTTATGTGGTTGAGATCATATTTGGGTCTACTAATGAGGTTTTATGCCAAGAATTTTTCAAGTGTATGCAGAATAAGTTCGAGATGAGCATGATCGGGGAGCTAAAATACTTCCTTAGATTGCAAGTCAAACAAAACTCACAAGGAGTCTTTATCAGCCAATCAATACTCTGATGGATACTACAACTAAACTGGAACCTGATGAAAGCGGCAAACCTGTCGATCAACGTAAGTATCGAGGTATGATTGGTATTCTACTTTATTTAACTGCTAGTCATTCCGATATCATGTTCAGTGTTTGCTAATGACCGTAGTTAAGCGTATCTTTCGATACCTTAAAAGGACTGTTACGGTGGGCTTGGGGTATCCCAAAACCACATCCTTTGACTTGATCGGATATTCCGATGCCAATTTTGCCGGATGTAAAGTCGACCGTAAGAGTACCAGCGGCACGTGTCATTTGTTAGGCAAAACTTTAGTATCTTGGTTTAGCAAGAAGTAAAACTCTGTAGCACTATCCACAACAAAAGCTGAATATATTGCAGCAGGACATTGTTGTGCTCAGATTTTGTAGATGAAGCAAATCCTTGAAGACTATATTTTATCTTCTAAGCACATACCTATATTCTGTGATAACACTAGTACAATTAACCTGACCAAGAACCCAGTATGTCACTCACACACTAAGTGCATAAAAATTCGATACCATTTTCTGCATGACCATCAATTGCAGGGCACTATTAATCTAGAGTTTATTGACACCAATCATCAGCTAGCAAACTTTTTCACAAAACCACTTGCCGAAGAGCGTTTCAACTTTCTTCGTTGAGAATTAGGAATTTTTGATAAAAATGTCATACAATAAGTCGTACCTGCTCAAATAATTGTTAAGTCAAAATCGTATATGGTGCATTGTTTTGGGTACAAGCCGAAGGGGCCCTTCTGACAACAAGGCATAAAAGCCTAAGGGACATGGTGTACTAGTCTTCGGACTACCACTAGCTGGAATTCGGCCCCTACAGCTAACCTGAGGCGATTCACCTGTACTGATTATTGATTAACAAAGTTTGTCGCATGTTTCATTTATGTTATGGCTCATATAATCCATCATTGTTAATTCAAGACCATCTTTTATCTATCTTATCATTTTTTTAACTTGTTGAAGCTCTGGAATGACCCACACAGAGCTCGGGCCGAACTCTATCCTAGACAAAATTCGGGCCGAACTCTGTGTAGTGAGTTCCAGAACTTGCAGCCACTCCTGACCGTTTGAGAAATTTGATCAAGGGCCCACGATTTGCTAGTACAGCCGGCCCTACTCTTCAAAAACATGAATTTGCCTTCTCTCTCCTCATTGCCATCATCTTCCACCTCTCTCCAAAGTTATTTCTCCAAAACCCTAACCCTAAAAATCTCTTTGTTGGTGCTCTCCACTCTCCAAACTTAAGATTCCAAGGTTTTGGGTGATTCTCTTCCATCCTTCTTCCTTATTTTTGAGGTATAACTCTTAGTTCTCCATCTCTGCTTCAATTGTTGTTCCTTGTCTCTATTTTTATTAACTATTATCAATGGCTCCTAGACTTTTTAATAGAGGGAAGAGGATTAGGACTGAAGGAGCTTCATCATCCAATCCTCCTTCTCCTCCTCCAAATCCCATTCATCTATTGTTCAATCCTCCTCCTCCTTCCAATGCCAACATGTACAATGAGCATATTTTTGTTTTGTTAGATGCCTCTAATGAGTGGTATTTCGATTTTCGCTCACGTAGTGTTGTGGCGGGATATCCCATCAATTTTATTATATTTTTTGAATTTGATCCTAACTTTAAGGATCTATGTCTTGATGAACTTGTATCTACATCGTCACTCATTTATCTCAATGCAATTCAAATTTTCTATTGCAATATGACCCATGATGACCGTAAAATCTATTCTTGGGTCGTCGACATTAACATTGTGTTTGATGACTTTGACTTAGCTGAATATCTTGAACTCCCTGACCCCAATTCTTGGGAGCGTATTGTTGATGCTCGTGATTTCCAATTTGTTGCTGATATCACACTTGAAGGCTTTAAGGATATGATGTATGCACCCAAAACTCGCCCTCGCAAACTTCGAGCCAAGTATTTCAACAACCATTTTTATGAACTTCATTGCATCATTTTCTCTTCCATCATGCCCAAAACGGGATCTACCGATGAAATTACTTATCATGAGATTATGACTCTTTACTATCTTCACTTCACCATTCCTTTCAATTTTGCTCGCATGATGATGGACTGGATGATTCGTACAAGGAAGAAGCCAAAATTGCTTTTCTATGTGATGCATCTTCTGATGATCTTTGCTGCCTTCCATATTTTTTTAGATGAGTGTCAGTTTTTACCAGCTCCTGCCTATCTATCTAAGGCTCATAGGACTGCTCCTGCTCCTGTTCCTTTTGCTCCTATTGAAGAGGAATCTTCTGACTCAGATGCCCCTCAGCCTGAGCCACCTGCCACCCTCGACTCCATCCGTGACATGTTGTACGATTGCTTTCATTTGGAAGACGATCGCTATACCCAGCTGGACCATCGAACCACTCTGCAGATGAGCACCATCAGCAACACCCTGCATGATATCCAGTACAACATGGCCCGGTATCCTACTATGTCGTTTCCTACGGGTTGGGACCCTTCTCGCGAAGGCTAACGGATTGACGACCCATGGGCCATGTGGTATTTGAATCCTGATGTCACTTTTGTTGATCCTCGTCGCTCTGCCAGTGAGCCATCTGATTCGGTTGGTCCATCCCGTTCTCATGCTTCATGATGGCTGTGGTCTTCTAACTGCTATGGCTGCTGCTGATGTTCACTTTTAGTTATGCTTTTTCATTTCATGTTTTTAGCACTATTTTTACTATAATTTAGTTTATGACTTCAGTTTGTCATTTTATATGTACTACTTCTAGTTTCTTTATTTCAGATTATCAAAACTGCTAGTTGTCTCTTTTAAAAAGTTTGGTTATGGTTAAAAGTTATGTGATTGCTATCTTCACTTTGTCTATTTTTTTTCTCTCTTTACGGGGGAGCTATGATTTATTTGGCTAGGTGACAAAGGGGGAGAATAATATATATTTGATTGATGTGATCTTGTTGGATATTATGAATTGTGTTATGCTTGGATAAGAACTTTGTATCAGGATGAAAATTGAAATATTTATTTACGGGAGAGCCGACATAACTATTTGCGGAGGGGCTACTTCATATGTACAAACATCTTTACTCCCTTCAATATGTATCCTGGTATGAATGTTACGACATACAAATATCGTTTTGTCAATTATCAAAATGGGGAGATTGTTGACCCAAACTGGATCACAGTCAACCTAATTTAGAGAATTAATAAAATAATATCTGATATGATCCAATACGACATGTCGAGCTCAAGACAAAACATCATTTACAACGTATCAAGTTCAAGACGGACGTCATCGACAAGCTGTTACTCTGCAAATGTACTTGTACTGAGTCTGTAATTTTTTAACTTATTGAGTCTAGGAACATGTACGTTGAGTCGCACTGAGTCATCTCAACCCTAGAATGACTTCTCCAAAGCTCCATAATATAAAACAAGACAACCCCTGAACCAAACCAAACCATTCTAGCCCTCTTGAACATTTTGGCCCAAGGGAATGAGAATTCAGGCCGAACTCTGTCCTAGGTAGAATTCAGACCGAACTCTGCCCCCTAAATTTTATGATGCTAATTTTTAGGAACATCTTGATCCAAGCTGTCCAACGTTCAAATTTTTGAATATTTGAGACAGAATTCTGGCCGAATTTTGCCTTCTCAAACTAGTATAAATAGGGCTTGAATTCTCTCATTTCAAATCATCTCTCACTCTCAATCTTCTAAGCCTTACTCTTCCAATCTACTAGCCACAAAACTTTCTAGGCCCCAAGGTGCTCAAGTGCGATTCAGTTCGAAGTTCTGTGAAAGAGTTTAAAAGAAATCACATGGACAATTCCATGTTTTGTCTCTGCGAAGTTGTAAGAAGTTGGCGTGCTCTTCTGAGTAAAGGCACATGTGTGTATCCTATTTCACAAATAGTAGATTTCAATCCTGAGCGAGAGTTCTCAGGCCTGGATAGTCCTCTACGAGAGAAACCTGGTTAAATCGCTGTGTTTACGTATGCTCTTCTGATCTCTCTTAAATTTTCGTATTACTACTCTGATCATATATTCTGTTGGTAGTAGATTCTGGACTGACATAGAGTTAATTTTTAATTGGTGATTTTTGACACAAACTCTATTCACCCCCCTCTAGAGTTGCCTACACCTATCTTCAAAAGCTCTTTATTTAGATTATATTTTAGATTATTATTAGGTTAAATTAGATTTTTAAGTAATTAATTTTAGAATTGAATACTATTTATTAGATTAACCCATCAGCCACCTTTCCATGATTTTTAGAGAAGGAATCTTAGAACTAACTTGTGGTTTTTGTTCACGGTTTATGGTGCGATGATATGATATGGGTTGGTAGATTATAGGCCAGAGTTCCTCTCGTCATTGACTTGTGAAAATGGTTTGTCTAAGAAATCGGGCAAATTTTACTATGACATTATATTACCTTTATTTTGTACAGCATGTATCTTTATATATTGTTTGTTTACTATTACTTCTTGTTGTCGTCGTTCTAGATTCATCATGATTATTGCTTTTACGCGAGAGTTAGAATCGTTAGAGTACCGGTGCATATTCATGTCTTACTTTTTATTTATCATGTTTTCTGTTTATCGTATTGTTCATGTTTACCATGTTGGGTATGTACTTGTGAGTTAGTCGGGTGGAAGAATACAACTAGTAGACATGTGGTACCCTAGTGTAGCTGAGAGTTTATTCGGTCAGGTGACCATCTTATAGAGTTTGTTCAGTCAATACACCTCACATGTTGACTGTCTGATTCCTGACCCAAGCACATGTTGAACGTTGGTAATCTAAAACACATTGTACACATGTTTTTGATTCTTGTTGCTATCTTGTTAGATGTTCGTCTCTTCTGAATATACTTTCATAGTGTTAACGTGTCATAGTTGATCTCTTCTTGTTATATCGTATCATATTTACAATTCATCTTCTTTTACCGTTATTCTTTTATGCTTGTATATTATATTGTGTATTGTAGTGTTATTATGAATTTGTTCCAATCCTGACTGGTTAACTATTTTTTAGCTTTAGACGACGTCATCTGTCCTGAGGTCTACGGTGCATATGTTGGCAACACTTGCATCACTAATGTATCAGATTCTGGCACTTATTCGAATTAGCATATTTTCTTTCTTATACTTTTTTATTAGTTAGTGGTTATAGTTTTTTATTCTAGTTTATCAATTTTACTTTTTTGCTACCGGATTTGTTCCCGAGACTACCCGAGTTATAGTAGATTATTTTTGACAGTTTTCCTTAGTTTATTATTAAGACTATTGGATATTACCTTTGATGGTTTAGTTGTGGATGTTACTTGCATATTGTTCTTATTGTAGACCATATTATCAAAGACAACATACTACAGCCGATGCTGAAGTGTAGGCTGGACTTGGCTACGTACACATTTCCCAAAAGTGGGAGTGGGTCATGACAAATTTTTATGATGGCTTATGCAGGTCCAATTTCGCAAAAGATTACGAATAGAGTTGGAGTTAGATATTAGAATAATAATAGGAGAGGATCATATCATCCACAAATAGGATTAGACTCTTAAAGATCTCCTCTACATGCTTTGATACGTTATTGATCTTTGTCTTTGACTTCAATCTATCCCTTGATTTGTGTTAGCCCAATGATTATATCATGTTTTTTAATATGGCTAATCAATTAAGTTTAACTATTGATGTCACTGATATTCATGTAATCACTATCATGTTGCTACTTAAACTTAGCATTGTCCTAAATGTTCTATATCATATTGCTATGATTATATCATACTGCATCATATTATTTTGTTCGTCTAACATGTACTTGCAGACAAGCAGTAAGCATGATCAAACCAGGACATATGAAATGAACAATATTTGATGGTCCAAAGACGGCTTCATACAAAAAGATTTCTCTGAACCGCTTAGCGACCTATCCGTGGCCTCGCATCGGGGGTTTCGCTGCCCGGTCAGCAGACAGGGGTCGAGGGGGCAGTGCCCCCCGTCAGGGGTTCGGGGGCGAAGCTCCTGAAAGGTATTCAGATTTCCAGATCTGTTTATCTTTGGACGATTACCTTCAAGGAAAAATGCGTCTTCAATGTTAGGAAAAAGACGTCATCAAAAGGGCTATTGGTTTTCATATTTATTCTATATTTTTCCTTTTATTGAGTATAGAAAAATGTGAGATTGATCGGATCGGTACTGGCTTAGGTTATTCACATTCCACAAACAAAAATAAGCCTACCTACGTATCCCAAAAATCCACAATTCCAAAAAGCCCAAAACCTATGCAAATTTGGTCCATTCCTTACTGTTCTGATATAGCAGAACATTGACAGAACTCTGACCGAATTCGGTCCGAGTTTGGCCCGAGTTCGGTCTAGGTTGTTTGAATCTTAGTTCCCACAAAATCTGTATCCAACGTTCGTATGCAAAATCCTAGCATCCGAAATCTGCCCGAGTTCGGTCTCCCAAAAATACTATAAATAGAGTTGAGATTACCATTCATTTCAATCATCCAATTTCATCTCTTCTCTTCTCTATCTAAAGTGATCTGAGCTTTTTACTTTCATATCTAAGCCTTTACGACTCTTAGCCAAGCTAGTACAGTTTCTGTTTAATCTAGAGTTTGGTGTTGAAGAGTTGTATCGGAGGCTGTATTCAGAAAACGTTCTAGTTTTCCAATTGCCTTTTGGAGTCGGTCGTGCGCTCGTCACCAAGCACGGTATTGTGAAGTCGTTCGTGCACTTGTCACCAAGCACGGTGTTATAAGAGTTGCAAGCGCTCAGTTAAAGCTTGTGCCATAGTGGATTAACAGCGAGCAAGAGTACTCGCAATTGGACTAGTCCTCTCAGAGGGAAACCAGTATACATCGTGGTGTTTACTGAATTTGAATTCTTGACTCTTACTATACCATATTTTATTTACCGTCTTTTATCTACCATAACTGCTTGATATATATTTTTTGGTGATTATTTTCTGTTGCACACGCACACACTCTATTCAACCCCCTCTAGAGGTGCTCAACGGTCCTACAATTTGCATCCTGCTTGAATCCTTCCATCGTCTAATAATTTTCATTTTATGCAAGTAAAGGTAAACTAATTAGGTTTCCTTAAAGCCTTTCATAGTTATAGTTAATAAATAGGGTGAATGCCTAGTTACTTGATAATATGCTTGATTTAGTTATCTTTGGATTTTTATAATTCTTTATTTCTTCGTGATCTAGTCTAGGAATTATTTTTAGATTTGCTTATAGAGGTTATATACTTATATATTATGCTATGTTTGATTTTTGAGGACAAAAATATTTTAAGAAGGGATAGTATGTAGCATCTGCTTCCTAGAATTTTTTAATTTTATTTAAAGTTTATTTTGGAATCACAAGGAGGTCGTACCTAAGCCTATAGGTGAAGTATGGTAAAATTAGGTTACTTATGGTCACTATATTCTATAAGTAGCCCTAGATATATTATTTATCTATTTTATATTTATCTAAATTTTTTGGATATTTGTAGGTATTTAATATGTAAGGGTTTATTATTTTTAAGGACTTTCAAATTTACTATAAAGTCATTCGAAAATATTTTGAGATGAAATATTTTTATTTGGGCTCTATATGACTAGAAATATTTTTTAGAATATTCTAGAATTTTTTTGAGTTATTTTGAATTTTTGTGGTTTTTTTTAGATAATTAAAACTCATAGAATTTATTTTTCCATATACTTTTTACTGTGGGGTCACACGATGATATATTGAGACAAAACTTTTTTTTAAGGTTCTAGACACTTATAAATGGTTTCTAGAATTTCCTGATTTTTTCTGGATATTCTGGAATTTATTTTTATTTATTTTGAGTTAAAATAAATTTTTATTGAATTTCTGTAATTTAATAAATTAATTACCCACTCACCCATCGGACTGGCATACCGGTCGGTGCCCAGTTGAGTCGGCCTATAACCATCTCTTTCACTCTTTATCTCTCTCTCTCTCCCTCTCCCCTATATATATACATGTATATTCAGAAACCCTATTATTTATTTCAACCTCCTTTGTGGTTTGATCTCGGAGATCCTTCAACTTTGCGAGGCAATTGCGATCAAGCCCGACGTCCATTTTGAGTGTTGTTTTTTGTTAGAACCAGTCACGACCCGATTCCAATGTAGTGGATCTAGTCGGATCATGCCCAGCCTGCACTGTTGTGAGACGGCGGCAGTAAGCTGTATCAAGCAGTGAAACATAACATGCAGAAACATCTAACGGAAATAAAAATTTTTATTCAACTGGGAAAAAAATCTGGAAATAAAACAAACAACAACAATATTCATTTTATTACAATAGAAACTGAAAAGGAAAGTGCTAAGCCAACATTCTAGGGTTCAGGGGTTCCTGGTTCAGCCTCTGCGGGACCCAAGTCTGTCCCGTAGAAAGTGCAGTAAGGCATCTCCTCTTCGTCGCAATCACCTAAGAATATTGGGTCTCCAGTCAGGAGAGAGCAAAAGCATATTTCATCCACATCTAGCAATTCTAAATTAATAATAAATGTAAAATGCGAGACAGATAAAGAAACAATATTTTTTTGTATTTAATAGTAAAAAGTCCAACAAGCAAGATGACGTCAATGTCCAGAATGATGCAATGCCAAGCTAGTGTTTGAGTATATAACAGGACCTGTGACCGGCTGGGATAGAAACAATATGTATACTAACGTTTCGGCCGAAGCGAAATAGTATACGGTACGGCTCAACCCACAGTGAGGTTGGGGTTAGCGTAGACAAGTAACGAGCAAGATTTGGCTTTGGTCATAGACGTTATACTACTCCCCCAAGCAATCCCCAAGCAATGAGTCAATGAGTCAATAATCAACATGTCAAGATAGCCATCCAGCAATCCATCAACCTATGTGGAGTCCGAGAGGGATCCACGGTGAATCAGTGTAACTATACTACGTGTATCTAACTGATGCATACATTTAATTATCAAAATAAAATGCAGACATGGAATAGATATGAAACTTGCCTCAGAGTATTCCTTGACTGGCAGCAACCAGAAAGTGACTGCTAGGGTTTACAGATCCGAACGTACAAGATTGTAACGCCAGTTTTAGTAACCAGAATTACGCCCTAAATCTAAGGTACAAAACTAGGCCAAGTCTACAGGTTGGTGATCCTAATTGGAAGCCATTTGTACATAAAAATAGATTTTGTTACCAAACTAAAATTAATATATAACTGTTTAAGTAAATATAGGTTTTGTCGTAAATAAATAATATTTAAGAAAAATTACTTAAAAATGTATTTCTTTGAAATTAGTAATTTTGTAGGAAAATAGATTTATCTAAAAAATATTTGAAAGTGGAATTTATTTATTGGGATTAATAATTAACAAAAAACAATTTTCCTTAGAAAATACCTTTTAACCATTTTTCGTAATTTAGAAGAGAAATTAACTTTTAAATACTAAAATAACACCTTTGCATAAAAAATACGATTTTCTTGCCAAAATTATGATTTTAAGTTAATACAAAATATTTCGATTATTAATACTAAATAACCATCTTTTTACCAAAAATTAATTATTTAACAAAAATGGTTTTCCTTAAAATTATATCTTTTAATCATTATCGTAAATAATATAAAAAATCACCTTTAATTATTAAAATAACAATTAATGCAAAAATACATTTTCTTATCCAAAATAATGGTTTTTAAATTACTATAAAAGTTTTTGGGTTTTATTACTAAATGTCATTTACTAAAATAATTATTTTAACACATAAATCATTTTATAGAAATTAATTAGCTTCTTTATTAATCTATTTACCGAAATCCTTTTTGATTTAAAAACATTTAAAAAAGAATTTATAATATATATCATTATCTATTTGAAAATAATTTTATTATATATATATCTAACAAAACTTTTACTTAAAGAATAATAATTCTAATCCACTATTTATATTAATTAAAGATAATGCAACCTAACAAGGTTTCCTAAAAGGGATTTATTACCAACATTGCTAATATTAATCTACATAAATTAATCTACAAAAACTAATATTAATCTACAGAAACTAATATTAATCTGCAGAAACTATTCTAAGGCCAGAAAGTCATATTGGGTTCTGTGAACTACAACAGAAGGTGAAAGGGGAGAGGTTACCCAAGGGTTGCACGAAGGAGTACCGAGGGGAGGCCTCGGACTTGGAACAACACCGGGAACGACGAGCACGAGCACGAGTACGTGCACGCACACGAGCGGACACGTGGGGAAGACACGCGGCGACGGGGCACACACGGGAGACGACGGACGCCGGGTGGAGTGCGCGCATGGGAGACGGCGGGGTGTGCCGGGGCTACGCCGGGCTGGGGCCGGGGTTGGCGATCGGCGGGCTGCACTGGGTCGACCTCGGGGAGGCGCCGTCGCGGCTGACAGCGGTCGGGGGTGCGCTGGTCGGGGCTGACAGAACCCTATCGAGATTAGCTTACCAAAAATATATTTTATTTTCTATAATCATTTATGTGAATTTCTAGAGATTTATTTGAGTGCCAGTTGTCCAAAATTTGACATCTCGTACTCTTTTTGAGATTTCGGGAGATTTCGAACTCCGTTTTGTGATCCATTTGAAGTTTTGGAAAGTTAAAACGAATATCTACAATATATAAATTTTCTAAAAATTTATATACTTATTTAATATTTTATATAATTCGTTGAACTCAGATTTGACAGGTGATTCACTGATTTGGTCATTGTTAGCCATAACGACGATAACTTTTGACCATATCATGACTTTATGGCACCGTCTATTCCAGAGCACTCGTGGTGCTAAAATTTAATAGGATGCACACTCAAATTATCGAGTTCATAATGTTTGGCCAGTTAGTCAACTGTACGTCTCGATTTGTGTGCCACAGATTTTGAAATTGGAACCGTGACTTTCTATAGCCAAAATTCTTTATTTAGATTATATTTTATATTATTATTATGTTAAATTAAATTTTTAAGTAATTAATTTTAGAATTAAATAATATTTATTAGATTAATCTATTAGCCACTTTTCTATGATTTTTAGCGTAGGAATCTTAGAACTAACTTGTGGTTTTCGTTCACGGTTCGTGGTGCGATGATATGATATGGGTTGGTATATTATAGGCTGGATTTCCTCTCATCATCGACTTGTGAAAATGGTTTGTCCAGGAAATCAGACAAGTTTTACTATGACATTAAATTATCTTTATTTTGTACTGCATGTATCTTTATATATTGTTTGTTCACTATTACTTATTTTTTTCATCATTCTAGATATATCATGATTACTGCTTATACACTTGAGTTAGAACCGCTAGAGTATAGGTGCATGTTCATGTCTTATTTTTTGTTTATCATGTTTACTGTTTATCGTATTATTCATGTTTACCGTATTGGGCATGTACTTGTGAGTTAGTCGGGTGGAAGAAAATAACTAGTAGACATGTGGTACCCCAGTGCAGCCGAGAGTTTATTCGATCAGGGGGCCATCTTATAGATTTTTTTCAATCAATAAACCTCGCGTATTGACTGTCCGACTTCTAACCCAATCACATGTTGAACGTTGGTATTCTAAAACACATTGTACACATGTTTTCGATTCTTGTTGCTATCTTGTTAGATGTTCGTCTCTTCTGAGTATACTTTCATAGTGTTAACATGTCATAATTGATCTCTTCTTGTCATATCGTATTATGTTTACAGTTCGTCTTCCTTTTCCTTATTCTTTCATGCTTGTATATTATATTATGTAGAGTAGTGTTATGGTAAACTTGTTCCAATACGGACTGGATAACTATTTTTCAGCTTTAGATGACATCATCTATCCTGAGGTCTATGGTGCGTATGTTGGCGACGTTGGCGTTACTGACGTACGAGATTTTGGTGTGGATGCGAACTAGCATATTTTTTTCTTATACTTTTCCATTAGTTAGTGGTCATAGTTTTGGATTCTAGTTTATCAATTTTACTTTTCTGTTACCGGGTTTATTCCCGAGACTATCAAAGTTGTAGTGGATTATTTTTAACAATTTTTTTAGTTTATTGTTGAGACCATTAGAAATTACCTTTGATGGTTTAGTTGTGGTTGTTATTGTTAGGGTTATATACTAAAAGCATCACTTTTGTATTAACTATATTTTTCTATTATTTTTGAATGAGAATCATATGGGCAAATATTGGTATTTTATATTTGTTATATGTTAATGCAAGTGTCTGATATTCTACATTGTAGATATTATGGTGTGTGGTGACATATAGAAGATCAAATTATCAGTCCCTTGTAGAAGATATAAATGGTTCACAACCTAGATGGATTTAGACAAACCATTGGTAAGGTTGTAGTGTAATCTGACATTAATCTATTTTGACTATAGGTTTATACTAGTGCACTTTGTATATATTGAACAAGACCACTTGAGGTTGTTCTCTTTGTACTGACTACATAAGAGAACAAATACCTTTATTATAATGGATGCTTGTACTCTTAATCTAGATATAATAATATACATGTATATGTAGTGTGCATTACTTTGATTTATAAAAGAGTGAGATTCATAATGAGTCAATATCCTCTATAAATTGGATAATGGCATTATGTGTATGATGGGCTATTGACTATAAAAGGAATCCATGTCCCGATGTATCGGATTGATAATGTCCCCTAAAGGAACTCATAAGGATTGTCATATAAACCCTGCAGGTGAATTATATTCGACATGACAAATAAAGTTGAGTGGTACTACTTAAGGATAAAAGATGTCGATCAAGTAGTTGTCAGTAACTTATTTTGATTGACGGACATTCGATATCTTAACATAGGGAGATAAACAAGCATATAATAAGGAGCCCATAAACGTAATTTAGGATTAGGAAGGTAGTGCAATAGTAGCTTTTTATTGGACCGAGCTATGTTTATAGGCCTTGGTTGTGTGTTCGGGCTGAACACGGGATACCTAGATCCATTAGGAGACCTAAACCTAATTTCTTCTCACGATCCCTGCCATAACCTATATATATCCTCTATTCTCTGGCAGTCATATGTATCCAAAGAAAAGCATCTTTCTCTAATTCATTCATCACGAGAGAAAAGAAAGGAAGGACAAACATGGAAAGAAAAGGTTGAAAGATCGTCGCCCACATGACATCTAAACCGAGGAAGGAATACGTACAGAAGATCTTGGGGTCACTGACTGCTCGAGGTTACTGAAAAATGACGTCTTCTTCTCATTGCAGGTATAATTCGTGAACCCTAGTTTCCGCCTATGAAGGGTTAGAACACATTTTAAATCTGTTCACTTCCTATCGATAAATACAGACACCAATCCATAGTCCTGGGAATCCCCAGTTCCATCACTTATGTGCATATTATTCTTCATGTGGACTATGTCATCATAGACAACATACTACCGGTGATGTAGCGGCGTAGGCTGGACTTAGCTACGTACTCGTATCCCAAAAGTGGGCGCAAGTCATAACAATTAGAAAGTAATATTTATGTAAGTAATATATACTATTTTTCATGCAATGTACATGAAAACAAATTCATGTATAATTGTAGAATTTGATTTTTGAAAAAAATTTGGGAATTATTTTTAATACATAAAAAGGTATATTTAAATTTATTTGATAGTAATGTTTAAATATTTGAGGTTAGATTTTATTAAATTAGTTTTCAAATGACTTAAATTAAAGGTGAGATTTATCTAATAGGGTTTAAAGCATTCATATATTATCTAACTAGGAGCCCACCTCATATTTAAGGAAAAGCTTTCCTTGCCCTTTTTCCAACCCTTAAATAATTCCATAGCCAATTCCTATCATCCAAATGTGTCCATGCACCGTGTTCCTGTCCACCATCGTCCATCAACTATGTCAGCCGTGATGGCCTCGGGTCCGACCCTGGGTGCTTTTCCACTATTCCAAGTTCAGTACAATTGCATTCGTCTTCTTCGTGTCCAATACCCTGGACACCTGTGCTACGTAGGATGCAAATATCCCAGATCTTTTCTGTCATGTCCGATAACCCTAGATACGATATACTTCCATCCTGCAGACTTTGTGTCCTTATTCTCGGACACATCCCCCTAACCCTACCTCCAGTCCTAGCCTAGCCGTAGTCCTGCCCTTTGCCACCTATCCTCGACCGATCTCCGGCAGCCTGAGCCACAAACCAGACCGGCTAACACCTTCTTCCAGCAACACCATGCTTCACCACCACCCATCCCACCGTCATCACCACCCATGACCAACACTGTCTTCCTTTCATCGGGATCTGCCACTTCTCCTATCTAACCATCGAACCACCACGGTCCTGCATTTGCTGCCAACTTTGCGAGCCACTGAGCAGCCAAACTCTGGCTTCCAGCGCACAATGGTCGAGCTCCAATAGAATGACAGATCTACCACTACCACCTACTCGCCTACCACCGCCTGCTACTCCACATCCCCACCGACTCCTCATCGCCGCCACCTTTGCTCATCCTCGAGATTTATCGTCATCCTGCTCGAGTGTTGTGCCGAGCACCTCTTTTAGTCGTTGTTGTCACCCAGATTCTCTATTCTTCGGTGTGAGCCTGGCCATGGCCCTCAGTGCCACCGTCCACGTGAGAGCTGCCATACCCGCCGTCCTCAAATCCTTGGAGCCCTTTTCATCTTTCCCAGCTGAGCAGCAGCTTTGTAACACCAATTTTTCTAAAATGAGGGTAATTTTGAACTTTTGTAATTTCAATCATTAAATAATAAGATTTAAATCATGTTATGATTTTTGGTGATTTTAATTAATTTAATACTATTTAAATTGGTGGATTGTGATTTTGGTGTTTAGCTAGTGTAAGCCTAGAATTACTTGACATAAAGACTAACCATAACCATGGAGACCTAACCATGTGATTAGATTAGCTAATTACCACTTTTAGGCTAAGGGTATTTTGGTCATTTTGTGACTTTTGAATTATTTAGAATTTTGATTAATTGGTAAGTTTTAGATTATTTTAATAATATTTAAATTGATGTATTATGATTTTGGTCATTTTTTATATTTTAATATTTTGGAAACTTTTACATTTTAATATTGATTTTACGGGATTTGTTTAGTCGGATTTGAGTTTCGTTTCGTTTCGACTTGTGTTAGTGACCCGGGTAGCTTAGACTCCAGACGGGACCCCAAGAATAGTTAGTCATGGCCCACAAACCCCATTAATTAAGTTAGTAAGTTTAGACTAATCACACTTGTTAGATTGGTTAAGTTAGAGGCTTAAATTTAACCCTTTTGATCCCAAACTTGAACCTAATTTAAAATTAACCAACAGGACTAGTTGAGGCCTTATTGGGCTTTCCTCCAAGGCCCAAATAGGGTTTAATGGCAGCCACTATAGGTAGGTTAGCCTTCCTTCCTTTTATTTCATTCCATCTTGCCTACTTTCCTTCACAAAGTGTTCTTCCCCAAATTAGAGAGCTTTCCTCTTTGATTTGATCTCCAAATCTCTTCATTCCTTCACCAAAACTTCCATCCAACCTTCTCATACTACCAAGGGAGGGTGCTAGCAAATATTTGGAGCAATGTGCAAGGAGGAGTGTCCATTTTGGAAGGATCTTCGTATCGGAGCCGTGTCCTCGAGAGTATCATTGGGATCTCACTCGCAATAGGTAAAACCAACCCTCTAAATTGATTTTCTATGCATATTAGTTAGTTTTGAATCCATAGGATCCACCCCCATGCATGTACCCCCTTTAGATTCAAGTTTGAGGCCATTTGGAGCTCTCTAGAGCAAGTTAGAATTGTGTCTTGTGTCCGACTTTTTAGATCTCAAATTAGGACACATCATGTGTTTGGTTTAATGTCTAATAGATTTAATTATGTTTTAATTTCAGTTTTAGACATGTTAGAGGATGGACTGATATTAGTTAGGATGGTTAGAATAAGTTTCATTTGGATACCCATGGTTAGATCTAAGTGGTTTTGTCTACATGTCATAATTTTAGCCTCAACTTGTCATTTTAGTATCTCTTTATATAATGGACTATTTTATATATATATAATAGGTATGTTAGATATATTTCATATATCTAGATGTGTGTGGATATATTGTTAGTGGTGTTCTTGTGTTAGAGGAGAGGGGAGTGTGGTTTGATGTGTGTCTTGAGTGGCGTGGAGAGTGACATGTGTTTCTTTTGTCCAAACAACCCAAATTCATCATCATATTCATCCACGTTTGTAGTAGCCATAGCAACTTAGAAATGCCATAACTTTTAGCTTAGAACTCCGATTAATCTCCTCTTTTTTTAAAGAACCGTAACAAAGTTAGCTTTCCAAATATATATATTAATAGGTAAAATACATTCTAGAACTTTCTGTAAAATTGTTTGAGTGTCAGCTGTCCGAAAGACGAACGTATTTCGGTATTTTCGCGATTTCGGGAGCTTTCGGACACGAAAATGCTATCCGTTTGAAGTTTTAGAAAGCTAACACAAAGGGCTATGGCATACTTTAATCCTAGAATTTAGTGAAGGTCCAATTGGTGCCTTATTAATTTTAAGTAGAAAATTGACTATACGACATAGGCATTTTGTGGAACCTATGAGCCTATGTAGTATGGATATTAAATGAATGTAGGTATCATAGGTTGTCGAGTATATGTATGATATAGTACATATATATATATATTATTGTTAAGTTATATATGTTAGTACGTTTGTTAGATGTTGGTTAGTAGAGGCCGGGTTAGATATGTTAGAATTTGTTAAATGTTAGTGTAAGTTATATTTGTTAGTATGAGTGTTAGTTAGATAGTAGAGGTTAGTATTTTGTTAGATATTTGATATGTTGTTAAATAGTTTGATGTTAGATATCTAGTATGTTAGATATTGATATGTTAGTAGGTTATGTTAGTTCTAGATATTGGTGTGTTAGCAAGTTAGTCTCTATAGGTTATATTTTAGATATTAGTTAAGATGTTATGTTAGTACATTAGATAGTTAGTTAATTAGATATTTGATGAGTATCTTGGTATCTCATGATACCAAGTTAGTATCTTAAGGTAAATATGAATTACCTTTACCCTCAAGGTAAATGATTAGTTTACCTTATGACCAAGATATTGGTTTTGGGATTCCAATATGACCATGGTTGATATGGTATCATAGTATTAGTGGGTTAGTGTCTAAGTGTTTGAGTTTGAGTAGGTGATGTTAGATTTGGAAGGGTTATATAGATAGGTATATATATTTTTGGGTTATATAGTATCTATATATATTATGAGAGTATAAAGATATAGGTTATGGTTCATAGTGAGGATATGTATATACTTGATATATGATATCTATATGTATGTGTTAGGGTGGTACTATATGGGTAAGGATATATGTGATATATATGTAATGTATATTATATAACTAAGTTTTTGTGCCTTGTTAGCTATGTAGTTTAGCTATGTGCCTTGATTTAGGCTATGTGTTAGATAGCAATGATACTAGTATACTTGATTGTTTAGGACATAGGCTTGTTTAGACCTAGAATTGACTAACCTAGACTAGTATGACCATTGTTGACCAAACCCTAGCTAGTTTGACTACATTAGACTAGTGGCCCTAGTTTGACTAGATTGTTGACCAGAGTTGACCAAGACTTGACTTTGACCTAGATTGACTTAGACTCATGTAGATTGCACTATAATTTTAATTACCATATAAATTGAAATCTTTATAACCTGTGTTGCTCTAACTAGGACTCTATGACTCAAGTTGGCCATCTTTTTATATCAGCTGTTCAGGTTATCAGGCGAGTACATTCTCTGATCGTTTCATACTTGTCAGGATTTATATTCTTGCTCTAGATTATTTTACTTGATGCTGTCACGTTATCATTACGGATTGGTACTATATGGATCTTTTTATGAGATGTTATCCCCCTTAGCGGGCGCATCGGGTACTTCATGTCATGTGTTTCATGTACATCATGTATTCTTTGCTCTTGCGTTATTCATGTACTCTTATGTATACTCATATACGCTTATTTGCTCTCATGTACTCTCATATGGTCTCATGTACGGCCATGTTTCCCTATGTGCTTCATGTGTAACCAAACCATCTTGTACGTAACGTAACCTGACTAGATCCTTGTGTATTGATTGGGAGTAGGGGTGAGTATAAATGGTTATGTGATCTCTCCCATCATGTGCAACCCTGTTATTAATTTATGTGAAATTGTGTTATTCTTGTATAACACCGCTCTCATGTGCAACTGTGTTATTTATGTGCAACTCAGATTATTCATGTACAAACCCAAGCTGATTACAAACCATCTTGTGCTCTAAATCACTTGTCACTTACAGTTCTTTACATATAGTAGATATTTCCAGTTACAGTTATCCCTCTCTTACTTTTATGTACATTTCTTTCAGTTCATGTATCTTACTCCATTGCTTGCTTTACATTTCCTGCCATGATATGAACTGTTTGAGAGATATGTGCTCGTTCCTGTCCTGACTGGACCTGTTAAAAATATTACAGAGGATGAGGAGGAGTTCTGCCCTACCTACTACGGAGCAGGCTTAGATGATACTTGCAACCTGGACCCCCTGGTGGTTCAGGCAGCTGCTGAGGATGTTACCATTGTCTAGATTAGATAGGTAGATAGTTTATCTTATTTTCTTTATGTCATTTGTGTTTGTGGATTCAAAATTTATATTATTTAGAGATGTTGAGACTTTATGTTGTTAACTTGAATTTATTTTCCTTCTGTTGTATCTTCGTTTGAGGATTTTCATTATCTATTATATCATGCTATTTCCATCTCTAGACCTGTGATTGAGTTGTACCTTATGTATTTTGGCCTCCGTTGGGAGTGTATATCATGTTGTGGCTAGTTGTGATCATGACCTAGAATAACGTTCTACCGTCGACACTGCCGCGTAGGCTGGCGTACCCACTTCTCGTGCCCCCACACTGGGTGCGGGTCGTGACACGTTTTTAGTGGTGGCCCATGCAGGTCGAGATTCGCATTTGTGCGAAGTCGTAGTAGTATGACAATTAGTTGTACTGCTGCGCACCTGCGATAGAATATAGGAAGTAAGGTATTAGAATGAGAGGATACTCAATCACAGTTAGAATTTCTTGAGAGATTCCTGGGATGACCCTTGAGAATCTCATTTTGAACTTCAAATTTGAAATCCTTTCCCCTTGTTTTGATTCACCCTTACTCCTTGTTATTTGAATTTGATTTTGATGGATCGTTGTTGATTTTGATTTTTCTTATCAAGATAAATTTTATGACCCGAGTTACGGTATCTTCTGATAACATATGTTGACGGAAATAACAGGGATGGTAAAACGTCTACTTGGTTATGGAGCCTAGAGTTTATCGCAGCTATATTAGCCGACGTGGCAAGAACGTAGGGACCTGACTTCGGATGTATATATCTTGATCAAGAGATTTGAAATTTCTTGCAGTTATACTAATCGGTATAGCGAGGATTCCAGACGACATAATCATAGAGATGCATACCCCATTTATGGACTCTACCGTTCATCGCAGCCTTGCTTACTAGCGTGGCGAGGATTCTGAGTATTATGATTTTTGACAGACGCATGTGATTATCAAATTATATCTTGAGAAGGTTTTTAAAGTATCACCTCTTCTATTTCACTTCTGTAAAAAAAAATTATTTTCCATCATCAAATAACTTAGGAGTAGGGATAACTTTAGTTAATTAGTCTAATTCTTTGTAGAACTTCATTAGTTATAACTCTTTTTTAGTATGATGATTTGATGACTTGTGATTAGGCCTTTATCTTAGGGATGATAGTATAGCCCTGGCTTTAGAGTAGTGACCCTTGTAGCTGGTTCTTTGTTTATATTTACTAGTTTTCATATAGAATGATAGACTGCCTTACAGCCTTTTGATGATAGATTGTTTTTCTTACCCTTCTAGTATAGCGCCCTACCATTGTCGTATGCCTTGATACCTTATGACTACTTTTGACCTAGTATGGTTAGAGTAGCTAGATGAGACCCCAGACCTATATTGCCTGCCATGACCCGGTATGCTATTCTTTCAAATTACATGATTTTTGATGAATTTTTTTTTCTGAGACCATGATTGTTGCGGACGAGGCTCTAGGAGGAGTACGACCATCTTAATTTTGAGGACGAATTTTTTCTAAGGAGGGTACATTGTAACACACACTTTTCTAAAATGAGGATAATTTTGAACTTTTGTAATTTCAATCATTAAATAATAAGATTTAAATGATGTTATAATTTTTAGTAATTTTTAATTAATTTAATATTATTTAAATTGGTGGATTGTGATTTCGGGTGTCTAGCTAGTGTAATCCTAGAATTACTTGACCTAAAGACTAACCATGACCATGGAGACCTAACCATGTGATTCGATTAGCTAATTACCACTTTTTAAGCTAAGGGTATTTTGGTCATTTTGTGACTTTTGAATTATTTAGAATTTTAATTAATTGGTAAATTTTAGATTATTTTAATAATATTTAAATTGATGTATTGTAATTTTGGTCATTTTTTTATATTTTAATATTTTGAATTTTTTTATATTTTAATATTAATTTTACGGGATTTGTATAGTCGAATTTGAGTTTTATTTCGTTTCGACTTGTGTTAGTGACCCGGGTAGCTTAAAATCTTGACGGGACCCCAAAAATAGTTAGTCATGGCCCACAAACACCACTAAATAAGTTAGTAAGTTTAGACTAATCCCACTTGTTAGATTGGTTAAGTTAGAGGCTTAAATTTAACCCTTTTGAACCCAAACTTGAACCTAACTTAAAATTAACCAAGAGGACTAGTTGAGGCCTTATTGGGCTTTTTCCCAAGGCCCAAATAGGGTTTAATGGCAGCCACTATAGATAGGTTAGACTCCCTTCCTTTCATTTCATTCCACCTTGCCTCTTTTCCTTCACAAAGTGTTTTCCCCAAATTAGAGAGCTTCCCTCTTTGATTTGATCTCCAAATCTCTTCATTCCTCTACCAAAACTTCCATCCAGCCTTCTCATACTACCAAGGGAGGGTGGTAGCAAAGATTTGGAGCAAAGTACAAGGAGGAGTGTCCATTTTGGAAGGATATTCGTATCGGAGCCGTGTACTTGAGAGTATCATTGGGATCCCACTCCCAATAGATAAAACCAACCCTCTAAATTGATTTTCTATGCATATTAGTTAGTTTTGAATCCATAGGATCCACCCCCATGCATGTACCCCCTTTAGATTCAAGTTTGAGGCCATTTGGAGCTCTCTAGAGCAAGTTAGAATTGTGTCTTGTGTCCGACTTATTAGATCTCAAATTAGGATACCTCATGTGTTTGGTTTAATGTCTAATAGATTTAATTGTATTTTAATTTTAGTTTTAGACATGTTAGAGGATGGATTGATGTTAGCTAGGATGGTTAGAATGAGTTTCATTTGGATACCCATGGTTAGATCTAAGTGGTTTAGTCTACATGTCATATTTTTAGCCTTGTCATTTTTGTGTCTCTTTATATAATGGATTGTTTTGTATGTATATAATAGGTATGTTAGATATATTTTATATATCTAGATGTGTGTGGATATGTTGTTAGTGGTGTGCTTGTGTTAGAGGAGAGGGGAGCGTGGTTTGATGTGTGTCTTAAGTGGTGTGGAGAGTGAGATGTGTTTCTTTTGTCCAAACAACCCAAATTTATCGTAATATTCATCCACGTTTTTAGTAGCCATAGCAACTAAGAAATGTCATAACTTTTAGCTTAGAACTCCAATTAATCTCCTTTTTTTTAAAGAACCGTATCGAAGTTAGCTTTCCAAATATATATATTAATAGGTAAAATACATTCTAGAACTTTCTGTAAAACTGTTTGAGTGTCAGTTGTCCGAAAGACGAACGCATTTCGGTATTTTTGCTATTTCGGGAGCTTCCGGACACAAAAATGCGATCCGTTTGAAGTTTCAGAAAGATAACACAAAGGGCTATGACATACATTAATCCTAGAATTTAGTGAAGGCCAATTGGTACAGTATTGATTTTAAGTAGAAGACTGACTATACGACATAGGTATTTTGTGTAACCTTTGAGCCTATGTAGTATAGATATTAAATGAATGTAGGTATCATAGGTTGTCGAGTATATGTATGATATAGTACATATATATATTATTGTTAAGTTATATATGTTAGTATGTTTGTTTGATGTTGGTTAGTAGAGGGTTAGATATGTTAGAGTTTGTTATATGTTAGTGTAAGTTATATTTGTTAGTATGAGTGTTAGTTAGATAGTAGAGGTTAGTATTTTGTTAGATATTTGATATGTTGTTAGATAGTTTGATGTTAGATATCTAGTATGTTAGATATTGATATGTTAGTTCTAGATATTGGTATGTTAGCAAGATAGTCTCTATAGGTTCTATGTTAGATATTAGTTAAGATGTTATGTTAGTACATTAGATAGTTAGTTAATTAGATATTTGAAGGATATCTTGGTATCTCATAATACCAAGTTAGTATCTTAAGGTAAATATGAATTACCTTTACCTTCAAAGAAAATGATTAGTTACCTTATGACCAAGATATTGGTTTTGGGATGCCAATATGACTAAGGTTGATATGGTATCATAGTGTTAGTGGGTTAGTATCTAAGTGTTTGAGCTTGAGTAGGTGATGTTAGATTGTGGAAGGGTTATATAGATAGGTATTGTCACGACCCGCACCCATTTTTTTTTTTTTAAACGGATACGAGACGTGTCCAAGCCAGCCTACGCCGCAGTGTCGGCGGTAGAACGCTGTCACGACCATGAAGATCAATATCACAAATAATGCTCATTCACAACATTAATTTAATTTACAAAGCTCACAAGTTTTACATTTGTAGAAAGATATAAACTTGTACAAATATGGAATGACTACAACTCATCTATCTAGCTAGTCACTAGGCTTTTGTCTGCAAGTATTCTCGTCACTCCCCAAGCTAAGTGAAACCACGGCTAACCTGAAAATGTTGGTTTCCAGTCAGGAATGGAATGAGCACAATTCACTGAATGCAATTTCAAATAAAGAAAATGACTATAAGACAAAGGTTAGGCATCAATCATGAGTTTTGAAAATATCAGTAAAGCCGTAAGAAAATTAATAGTAATAAATAGACCAATATACTTTCCACCGTTTGAAGTACCTTTGATATGTGATCGGTCTGGGGTACTACACCGCACGGTCTACAATGTCTACTCACTGTCTACAATGTCTACTTGCAGAAAAATAAGCACTGTCTACGATGTCTACTGCAGAAAAGTAAGCACTGTCTACGATGTCTACTTGCAGAAAAATAAGCACTGTCTACGATGTCTACTGCAGAAAAGTAAGCACTGTCTACGATGTCTACTGCAGGAAATAAGCACTGTCTACGATGTCTACTGCAGAAAAGTAAGCACTGTCTACGATGTCTACTGCAGGAAATAAGCACTGTCTACAATGTCTACTTGCAGGAAAATAAGCACTGTCTACAATGTCTACTTGCAGGAAAATAAGCACTGTCTACAATGTCTAAGCACTGTCTATGGTCGGATCACACATCCTTGGTACTTCTCATTCCCGACTCAACAATTTATAATAGAGTATAAAAATATCACATAACTAATGACCAATCAATGAAATATAGTAAAGATCAATATCGAAATGCAAACAATAAACTGTACTCGCCTGTGGTCCTTTGCTGGTGAAACCGACAATCTGAACTACTCAATGTGCCATTATAGTCAAAACCCGTACAACAGTCCCCGAAAGCTGAAATAAATAATACCAATGATCTCAGAATAGTCCAATTAGCTAGAATTGCCTGTCCTTAAGTCCAATTCTGGACACAGGGGCAAAACGGTAATTTTAGGCAAAAACGATGTCCGCCGTTGGACCCGTTTTGCACCGAAAAGCGTGCCAGAGTCAATGGTCTCTAAAGTCGTCAAACTATATGTCTACGAATCCAGTTTTCCGATACGAACCCAACCGTATGTCCAAAGTTGGATTCCGGCGGGCCATGCACAAAATCACCCGTTGAGTGGGACCGTGGGGCCCACAAAACGACGATTTTATCAACGGTCTCAGAGTCGGACCAAACTTGGCATACAGGACCAGAAAAATGATACGGTTCTGTTGGCGCAAGTTTCGTCTCGATCCGATGAGCGTGCACAAAGTAATTGGAGAATTTGCAACGTGCACGATACGGTGAATTTCGACGGATACGCATCAAATTCGTCGCGCACACGCGACCAATTTGAATTCCGTCAAAGCCCACACGACCACGAAACTGTTACGCAGCTTTCGATACTTACGGTGCACGACCACGTCGTCCGGATTGGCGTGACGCACGTCGTGTGGAGCAATTTTCTAACTTTTAAAAACATGTTTTTGTTGAACTTTAGAATCAAATATCTTGTCATCTACTTACTGAAATACGAATCTACAAGAAGGGTTATGATGCCCTACATGTTGGGTTTAACTTCTGTTCAGAAAGTTTTCTGATTTAAAGAATAAATTGGTAGAAAATTCGATGTCAAGTTGGGTGTTTGGACTGGTTTTGTGTTCCCTGTTTTGAACTGATTTTCCATCGATTTCACGTCGATTTATCAGTCAATATGGTTCGTGTAACCTAAAACTAATTAAAGGAAATTGAAGTCGGTTAGGTGTGGTCGTACCTGAGCAAACGGCTCGGAGATTCGTCGTCCGTGCGCGAAGATCTCACGCGACGAAGTTGCCTCTCCCGACTGCTACTGCTGTCGCTCACACGGCACGCGTGAGCGCGCGCGGTCGTCGACCTGCCGCCGGCGACTCGTGGCCGGACGTCGGTGGTACTGCGGTGGCGCACACAGGGGAGAACGATCTTGAGGGTGACGTAGGAGATTGTGTGGATTAGGGTTTAGAATTTTCGATCGGTTTTTCTCTGTTCGTATATATATAAGCGGGTAGTTCCTTTGGCTGTGTTCGCTCGGGGAGCTATGCTCGGTCCAGGGAGATTTGGGTCATGTGTCGGGCCTGTTGCACATCTAAGGGGAAATCCTGGCCTGTGGGTCTGAGTGTAGGCCTAGTTGCTTTGAATTCAAAACTTTTTCTTTTGTTTATTCTATTGCATTTGAAGATAACTAAGCAAATATTTATATCTATTTATATATATACAATTATATATATACACATATTTAGTTATATATACCATTATATATATACACATATTTATATACATACGTATATATATTTATATATATACACAAACACATATATTTATATATATTCATTTATATATATAGGTATATATATATATATATATATATATATATATATATATATATATATATATATATATATATATATATATACATACCATAAACGCCTATATATATTTATATATACACGCAAAATATACAATAATAACGATACAATAAGAGTAATCTAATAATAATACCAATAATAATAATAATAATAATAATAATGATAATAGTACTCTTATCTCTTATATAACTTAAGTCCCTATATAACAAAGTAAATGTACCCATACATATATTTATACACCTGTAGATAAATATCAGAAATATTTCTATAGATAATCTAAAACTTAAATCCTGTTTATGCCATAATTCCTTGGCTACGTAAATACATTCTAGGATGCATAAATAAATTAATAACAATTAAATAAATAAATTAATAGATGGATAAAGTGAAATAAAGTACTAAGGGTTTGGAAGATACTATCATACACTACTAGTCATCTATATATTTAACTTATGGATCCATCTAATAACAAATAATATTATAATATACGTATAACAACTATATATAAAATAACTATCACACCATTTAAATAAAATAAATAAAATAAAATATTTCAAAATTCCGGGAAGGGGAGCTACAAATCTACCCACCTTAAAAATAATTTCGTCCTCGAAATTCTAACTCGTAAATATGCTAAATTTCAACCATAAATAAATAACAAATAAAATAAATAAATAAATTCACTATTTCAACAATATCCTCGAATTTTAATTTCTCAGAAATATTTATATCTTCCTCTTTGCCATTACGTAACTACGAGTCATCGGGGACTTCTACCCACCTTTGGTCACACTATCCCTCAAGCTAACATCTCATAATCTTCTAATTTGTTGTTAACAATCCTACTAACAATTATCTGGGTATATGGTATCTAAACTCATCTCGCATCTACCAAGTAACCCAAAATTTAACAAGCAATAAATTTACACAAGTAGCTTAAGGAAATATGACTATACGTCACTCTGGAATAGGAAGGTCATGAAAAATAAAATAATCAAGAATAAATATAAAATTTCAAGGGCGGTAGAAAGTATCCAAGGGTACAGATAGAAAGAGTGTTCATGAACCTATAGTCTTACTCACTAGATTGGGTTACTCTAGTCCAGTCATTTGCAACGTCGAAGAGCCCTTCATTACTTAGAGTGGCCTGCAATCTGTGCAATACAGAAATCTCGTTCTCAAAATTCTAATTCAAACAAGGTTCCGTAAAGGAACGAAGTTTGAGAAATCAAGCTTGTGATCTTTTCTGTGGTTATATAAACACACGAGTAAGGATTATAAATGCAATACAAGATCGTATCTCGACTTCCAGGTAGACGGAATAATGGTTACGAATGACACCATATTCTAAGAGATGGAGGCTGCATGATCGGTATAGGGACCTATCTCAAATAGTTCGGTTTTATAGTCTAACAATAGTGGTATGCATGGATAGGTTTTACTGGGTTTTAATGGGTTCCCTATTTGGACTTCACTCATCGGTTGGATGAACCTTGGATCTCAATATATATATATGGACTGAACAAGATCTCAAGATAAACTATTTCTACTAGGTTAGGGTAACCTAGAATAGGCTTTAACTCAAGTGGTTAAGCTAGTTGCTAGTCGAGTTGGTTAGCTAGGTCCATAACTCCAAATGTACCTTCAGTGACTTTTGTGTTTAAGTAGTACATGAGGCCTCAATTGGGTGGCATACTAGTGGCATGTGCGTAGTGGGCTTCGAGTAGACCACAACCGTATATTAGGTCGAAAGATTCGAGTCAAAGTCGAGTCTCTAATGGAAGTCGGAAAACCTACTGCTATTATGGTAAGAGTTATATCTAGTCCTTTTTACCTGAAAGTCGTACCATAAAAATAGAGTACAAGGGGACGGGCTTGAGTGGGACATGATATACCTAGATGAAGGCGGACTCGTCTAGAACTTGCATATGAAATTTGTTGGAAGGTAAAAGCTGGTCTGGTGCTCCGAATATTAATGACACGGTCGGGGACACAAAATATTCTAAATGGAAAGTGGGAGTCCATAGGGCACTACTATCATCAAAATAAAAATTTATTCTAATCAATCGGTGATCTTCATATATCCCTAAACTTTAGGAGACTTACAGTCTACCCACCTTAGAATTAGGACACGGTTTCAGGAACAAAGAGGCTAGAAGAATTCTAAAGTCCGGATAATGTATCTAGTCTCTTGTTACTAAAGAATGAGGCGTGGCATAACAGAATACGGTAGATATAAGTCAAGTCTAGGATCGTTCTTTAATAAATGGAAAACGAGTGCGTGTGCAATGACACATGGTCGATAAAATAGAATGATCTACTCGTCCATAATATACAAGAGTTATCGATCGGGTAACCAACTCTAAGGCACATCATTCGAAGAGGTTTCTAACAACTGAGTCGTTAAATTCTATTGGGGTCAAACCTGCCGGACTATTGTCACAAGGGTTCTAGTTAAACCAAGCTTCAAGCAAATGATTAAAGGCTCACAACATTTGGTCTCTAAAGAATAGGTAGACCCCTAGGTAGGTATTTCGACTAAGGGTAAAACCCTCATCATTCACAAATTTGAATGGCTAGAAGGTTCAATAGTAGTTTGAGGGTCGAGAGGAGAACGAGTAATTCAGTCATATGACTAACTGATGGTAGCTACACTTGTGTATACCGCTACCATAGCCATGGGAATACTCTGTATCTATCTATCAATTACGAGCTTTCTTTTTTTTTTTCTAATCGGTGAAAGACAAAATAATAAAGAGTTCAAGAGAGATGTCACCGAATACAATTACGTGATTCAAAGGCGAATGTGTAATTCAAGAGGAATTGTCAAAGCAGTCGTGGATGAGACCCTAGGGACATCTACATCTCAATCCACGTAGGATAATTAAATAAAGTGCGAACCAAATGCATCATGGTTGATCAGACCATAATACACTGATTCTGATTAGACAATATGTTAGCAGGCGTCCCCGATAAACATATGTCTTGGATCAAGCTCGATAAAAGAGTAAGCTTGTAAAAACTAGGCTGTAATAGCAGCGTTGGTCAAGATAGTCAAGATACAGGTACGCGAGATTTTTGAAAAGAGGCACAAGTAGCTTAAGTTTTGTGGGAATCAAACTTCACCTGGTGTTCTTGCTTCTATAGACATCCCACAATCATCTTATCCTTATGGCCTTGGTCGACTAATGGTTTATGGACTCCTGAATTCTTTATTCTTGGTAAATCTATTAGTGTCAATCAATTTCCTCATCAATAGATCACGAGGATCACGGAATGCTAGATCGGGAGACGTGCTATCCAACTTACAAACTTCCACCAATATTGGCTTCGAATATTATGGAACACACAGGGCACTGTCCTATCTTCTATGGTATCCCTAATTTGTAATCACGTCTGAAGTTATTTCACCGAGGTTTACGCCTCGCCCGTAAAGTCGGGCTGTGGTAAACCCTTGGTTTCGTAACTCCAATATGATACCAATCGAACATTACTTAACTCTACTCAATATTGGCTCACAAGGGTGACTACGGTCAAAAGTGGACCACTAGCCATAGTTTTGGCAATATTCTATGACCTATATTTCTTAAACAAAATCCAACTCTTGGGGTCGTGTCTCGCCAGTGCGCTGCTGGCTGTAGTGAATTCATAGCCTCCATAATTCAATTAAATGGCGACAGTGCGCTGCTGTCCTGCCATTATGAGTTAGCTAATATTTAACTACATCTAGAAAAATTCATGAGCTTCTAGATATTCAAACAAGTCGACTATGAGATAAAGCGTAGGTATCTATCAGTCACAACCCTTAAAATAAAAGGTGAACAGGGAGGAAATAACTGAAGACAAAGAAATAGAAACGTTCTAACTATTTTATGTGTATTCAAGCCTTTGAGGAAAAAAACTTGAATCGAAACTAACTCGAGGTTCGCATATGGGTAACCCAATCAGAAATTATAATTCCTGGGGCAAAATAGGAACTAAATAGGCAATTTGGACTAAATATGAGGATGATATCTAAAGAGGCAACGGGAAGGAATTGAATAATTCATCTAGGTGAGATCATCAATTCCAGGAAACTCTGCCTCTCCAAGTGAATAATCTATCCACATTGGACCATATCTTCCAATCAAGAGGTAATAGTGTACCTATGGGGATTTGACAAACTATCAAAGTTAATAACTCCTTATCTACATTGCATGGCCTAGACTACCCACCGGTCAATTTGTATAAGGGACTCCTAGTCCTAGTCATTCAATTAAATTAATCCTTGTTCGTGAATGAGCATGTTCTAGTCGCAGGCTCGCAATAGTACAACTAACTTAAGTACTATCACGAGTTCGCATGATTTGCGAAGACGGACCTGCATGGGCCACCACAAAAACTTGTCACGACCCGCACCCATTTTTTTTTTTAAACGGATACGAGACGTGTCCAAGCCAGCCTACGCCGCAGTGTCGGCGGTAGAACGCTGTCACGGCCATGAAGATCAATATCACAAATAATGCTCATTCACAACATTAATTTAATTTACAAAGCTCACAAGTTTTACATTTGTAGAAAGATATAAACTTGTACAAATATGGAATGACTACAACTCATCTATCTAGCTAGTCACTAGGCTTTTGTCTGCAAGTATTCTCGTCACTCCCCAAGCTAAGTGAAACCACGGCTAACCTAAAAATGTTGGTTTCCAGTCAGGAATGGAACGAGCACAATTCACTGAATGCAATTTCAAATAAAGAAAATGACTATAAGACAAAGGTTAGGCATCAATCATGAGTTTTGAAAATATCAGTAAAGCCGTAAGAAAATTAATAGTAATAAATAGACCAATATACTTTCCACCGTTTGAAGTACCTTTGATATGTGATCGGTCTGGGGTACTACACCGCACGGTCTACAATGTCTACTCACTGTCTACAATGTCTACTTGCAGAAAAATAAGCACTGTCTACGATGTCTACTGCAGAAAAGTAAGCACTGTCTACGATGTCTACTTGCAGAAAAATAAGCACTGTCTACGATGTCTACTGCAGAAAAGTAAGCACTGTCTACGATGTCTACTGCAGGAAATAAGCACTGTCTACGATGTCTACTGCAGAAAAGTAAGCACTGTCTACGATGTCTACTGCAGGAAATAAGCACTGTCTACAATGTCTACTTGCAGGAAAATAAGCACTGTCTACAATGTCTACTTGCAGGAAAATAAGCACTGTCTACAATGTCTAAGCACTGTCTATGGTCGGATCACACATCCTTGGTACTTCTCATTCCCGACTCAACAATTTATAATAGAGTATAAAAATATCACATAACTAATGACCAATCAATGAAATATAGTAAATATCAATATCGAAATGCAAACAATAAACTGTACTCGCCTGTGGTCCTTTGCTGGTGAAACCGACAATCTGAACTACTCAATGTGCCATTATAGTCAAAACCCATACAACAGTCTCCGAAAGCTGAAATAAACAATACCAATGATCTCAGAATAGTCCAATTAGCTAGAATTGCCTGTCCTTAAGTCCAATTCTGGACACAGGGGCAAAACGGTAATTTTAGGCAAAAACGATGTCCGCCGTTGGACCCGTTTTGCACCGAAAAGCGTGCCAGAGTCAATGGTCTCTAAAGTCGTCAAACTATATGTCTACGAATCCAGTTTTCCGATACGAACCCAACCGTATGTCCAAAGTTGGATTCCGGCGGGCCATGCACAAAATCACCCGTTGAGTGGGACCGTGGGGCCCACAAAACGACGATTTTATCAACGGTCTCAGAGTCGGACCAAACTTGGCATACAGGACCAGAAAAATGATACGGTTCTGTTGGCGCAAGTTTCGTCTCGATCCGATGAGCGTGCACAAAGTAATTGGAGAATTTGCAACGTGCACGATACGGTAAATTTCGACGGATACGCATCAAATTCGTCGCGCACACGCGACCAATTTGAATTCCGTCAAAGCCCACACGACCACGAAACTGTTACGCAGCTTTCGATACTTACGGTGCACGACCACGTCGTCCGGATTGGCGTGACGCACGTCGTGTGGAGCGATTTTCTAACTTTTAAAAACATGTTTTTGTTGAACTTTAGAATCAAATATCTTGTCATCTACTTACTGAAATACGAATCTACAAGAAGGGTTATGATGCCCTACATGTTGGGTTTAACTTCTGTTCAGAAAGTTTTCTGATTTAAAGAATAAATTGGTGGAAAATTCGATGTCAAGTTGGGTGTTTGGACTGGTTTTGTGTTCCCTGTTTTGAACTGATTTTCCATCGATTTCACGTCGATTTATCAGTCAATATGGTTCGTGTAACCTAAAACTAATTAAAGGAAATTGAAGTCGGTTAGGTGTGGTCGTACCTGAGCAAACGGCTCGGAGATTCGTCGTCCGTGCGCGAAGATCTCACGCGACGAAGTTGCCTCTCCCGACTGCTACTGCTGTCGCTCACACGGCACGCGTGAGCGCGCACGGTCGTCGACCTGCCGTCGGCGACTCGTGGCCGGACGTCGGTGGTACTGCGGCGGCGCACACAGGGGAGAACGATCTTGAGGGTGACGTAGGAGATTGTGTGGATTAGGGTTTAGAATTTTCGATCGGTTTTTCTCTGTTCGTATATATATAAGCGGGTAGTTCCTTTGGCTGTGTTCGCTCGGGGAGCTATGCTCGGTCCAGGGAGATTTGGGTCATGTGTCGGGCCTGTTGCACATCTAAGGGGAAATCCTGGCCTGTGGGTCTGAGTGTAGGCCTAGTTGCTTTGAATTCAAAACTTTTTCTTTTGTTTATTCTATTGCATTTGAAGATAACTAAGCAAATATTTATATCTATTTATATATATACAATTATATATATACACATATTTAGTTATATATACCATTATATATATACACATATTTATATACATACGTATATATATTTATATATATACACAAACACATATATTTATATATATTCATTTATATATATAGGTATATATATATATATATATATATATATATATATATATATATATATATATATATATACATACCATAAACGCCTATATATATTTATATATACACGCAAAATATACAATAATAACGATACAATAAGAGTAATCTAATAATAATACCAATAATAATAATAATAATAATAATAATGATAATAGTACTCTTATCTCTTATGTAACTTAAGTCCCTATATAACAAAGTAAATGTACCCATACATATATTTATACACCTGTAGATAAATATCAGAAATATTTCTATAGATAATCTAAAACTTAAATCCTGTTTATGCCATAATTCCTTGGCTACGTAAATACATTCTAGGATGCATAAATAAATTAATAACAATTAAATAAATAAATTAATAGATGGATAAAGTGAAATAAAGTACTAAGGGTTTGGAAGATACTATCATACACTACTAGTCATCTATATATTTAACTTATGGATCCATCTAATAACAAATAATATTATAATATACGTATAACAACTATATATAAAATAACTATCACACCATTTAAATAAAATAAATAAAATAAAATATTTCAAAATTCCGGGAAGGGGAGCTACAGGTATATATTGTTTTGGGTTATATAGTATCTATATATAGAGAGTATATAGATATAGGTTATGGTTCATAGTGAGGATATGTATATACTTGATATATAATATCTATATGTATGTGTTAGGGTGGTACTATATGGGTAAGGATATATGTGATATATATGTAATGTTTATTATATAACTAAGTTTGTGTGCCTTGTTTGCTATGTAGTTTAGTTATGTGCCTTGATTTAGGCTATGTGTTAGATAGCAATGGTACTAGTATACTTGATTGTTTAGGCCATAGACTTGTTTAGACCTAGAATTGACTAACCTAGACTAGTTTGACCATTGTAGACCAAACCCTAGCTAGTTTGACCATATTAGACTAGTTGTCCTAGTTTGACTAGATTGTTGACCAGAGTTGACCAAGAGTTAACTTTGACCTAGATTGACTTAGACTCATATAGATTATATTATAATTTCAATTACAATATAAATTGAACACTTTATAACCTGTGTTGCTCTAACTAGGACTCAGTGACTCCAGTTGGCCATCTTTTTATATCAGTTGTTCAGGGTATCAGGCGAGTACATTCTCGGATCGTTTCATACTTTTTAGAATTTATATTCTTGCTCTAGATTACTTTACTTGATGCTGTCACATTATCATCACGGATTGGTACTATATGGATCTTTTCATGAGATGTTATCCCCCTTAGCGGACGCATCGGATACTTCATGTCATGTGTTTCATGTACATCATGTATTCTTTGTTCTTGCATTATTCATGTACTCTCATGTGTACTCATGTACGCTCATGTGCTCTCATGTACTCTCATGTGATCTCATGTACGGCCATGTTTCCCTATGTTCTTCATGTGTAACCAAAACATCATGTACGTAACGTAACCTGACTAGATCCTTGTGTATTGATTGGGGGTAGGGGTGAGTATAAATGGTTATTTGATCTCTCCCATCATGTGCAATCCTGTTACTTATTCATGTGAAATTGTGTTATTCATGTGCAATACAGCTCTCATGTGCAACTGTGTTATTCATGTGCAACTCAGATTATTCATGTGCAAACCCAAGCCGATTATAAACCATCTTGTGCTCTAAATCACTAGTCACTTACAGTTCTTTACTTATAGTGGATATTTCTAGTTACAATTATCCCTCTCTTACTTTCATGTACATTTCTTTCAGTTCATGTATCTTACTTTATTGCTTGTTTTATATTTCCTGCCATGATATGAACTATTTGAGAGATATGTGCTCGTTCCTGTCCTGACTGGACCTGTTGAAAATATTACAGAGAATGTGGATGAGTTCTGCCCTACCTACTACGGAGCAGGCTTAGATGACAACCTGGACCCCCTGGTGGTTCAGGCAGCTGCTGAGGATGTTACCATTGTCTAAATTAGATAGCTAGACTATTTATCTTATTTTCTTTATGTCATTTGTGTCTGTGGATTCAGAATTTGTATTATTTAGAGATGTTGAGACTTTATGTTGTTAACTTGGATTTATTTCCCTTCTGTTGTATCTTCGTTTGAGGATTTTCATTATCTATCATATCGTGCTATTTTCATCTCTAGATCTGCGATTGAGTTGTACCTTATGTGTTTTGGCCTCCGTTAGGAGTGTATGTCATGTTGTGGCTAGTTGTGATCATGATCTAGAACAGCATTCTACCACCGACACTACGGTGTAGGCTGGGCGTACCCACTTCTCGTGCCCCTGCACTGGGTGCGGGTCGTGACAAGCTTCCACTCCGCTGCTGAGATTTCGGCACCGCAAGCATCCCCTCAGGTGAGCTTCCCTATCTCTTCCACTCAATCACCCACTCTCTCGATCTCTTTCCCATTCTCTCTCCAATCTCTTATCCTTCCCTGAAAAGAAACTCTCTTCTCTCTCAACTCTCTACACTTTCTCTTTCCCTTTTTCTATAAAAACAACATAGGTTGTTATTACTATTTATTTTATTATTAATATTATTATTACTTAATACATTGGTAAGAAAACAATATATATGTTAGTTTTTTTTGTGAAACAAGTATATATATTAGTTAACATTATTATTAAGTATTATTAATAGTCAATGGTCTTTGGATACTATCTATATTGTCCTTTACAATTAACAAAATATATATATTAGTATTGTTAAAATGACTGTATAAATATTTGCCCTACATCTATTTTCAAAGTGGGTTTTAAAACCCTAAAATAAATTATTAAGATTATTTTTTACCTATTTCAAAATATGGTTTTAACCTAAAATTCTATTTTGACAAACTTAGAGTTTTTAGCCTAAAACGATTTTATATTTTTTAGTATTTTATTTTAACTAATAAAATATATATTTCAAGCATTATAAACTATTTTTGAAAATAGTATATGTATTTATTTCCACAAATTTTTTTCGATTATCGTCGCTAATCATTTATAATCGTGCGTGCCTATTTTCTCGTGAATTCGGACCCCTTCACATCGACCATGGCTATTGGACAAATCAGGATATGTCAGATCGTCGTGCCATACTAGACAAGATACCTTATCATTTGCTGTTTATTTACTTTAGCTTATCATATTGGATGCGTTTATTTATTATTTATTTTCTGCAATATAAAATTATGCTTCTTAGTCATATTTTTTTTGCAAGTAAGTGTTTAGTCATATTTTTATTTCTTTTGTTTTATATATGCACGCTACTGAGGTACTGTTTATTTTGACCTGACTTGGAGGTCATACGACCATACACTATTTTTGATTACATCACACCTAGAGTGGTTAGGTGACCTTTATCCATTTAAGGTATACGTACTTTTATACATAATTTATGTACCTATGTCTAATTATGATGGAACAACATTTTGTCGTGGAATAGTGTGCTACCCGTTGTATTTGTTTGGTTGTAGGGGTGGTTCACTGTTTCGATGAGAAAATATTGGACTTTGTTCCTGATCCAGATTATTATTGAGCATTTTATATTCAATCATGTGACATATTTTTCTGTATCTTGTTACATCGCTCAGGAGACCTGGTGATCTCTCCAGGTGTATGTGTTCATGATTTTTCGCAAGAGTACTAGCCATGATCCTAATCTTCTCTTCTTCTATCGAAGATATCTTGCCCTTAGATTATCCTCAGTTTCGATTGACAAACCCTTTTATTTGTTATTTATTTCTTTATCATCAAATCACTTGGCAGTAGATTTGTTTCCATCCAGCAACTTGTTCAATGACTTCCATAATTGATTTAATAAAATCCTTATTTTTTATTTTGTGGGTAACATTTAGTGAGCCATGACTATCTATATAGTGCATCTACAGCTTACGTATATTTATTATACGGCTGGCATGTACATTACCTAGTCCTACATATTTTGGGACTGGAATATTATATGTTTTTACGGTGGCCCATGCAGGTCAACAAATATATTGTTTGGTTATATCATTATACCAAGCAAGCATGCATATAAGATTAGAGTTTAGGATCTCATCCACATGCTTGATCTCCTTCCTTGATTCCATCTTCGAACTTTCTTTTGACTGCCTTAACTTGCATCTTGCTTGATTCTTTTCTACCATAAATCTTATTTCTCGTGCTTAATAGAGGTTAAGAAGATGACTACACTAGTATATGCCCCATAGGTCAATTACATGGCTAGAAGGATTACCTTGGTAATTAAGAAATGCATTAGAGGTTATATTTAAGTTATGAAGACATTAAAGATTTCAAAAATCGATGAACCCTCTTTTCTCTTAAAGGTATGATCTTGTGTGAAGGATTAGTGAATTCTAGGTTGGGTAGTAGTGATATTATCTATGATAGTTAGAAATCTTATACTGATGATGAAACTGCTAGGTGTTAATCATAAGACAATCGGAAGAATTTATATATATATATATATATATATATATATATATATATATATATATATATATATATATCCATTAAGCCCATTTTATATATATATATATATATATATATATATATATATATATATATATATATATATATATATATATATATATATAAATATTTTCTAGAATCTTCAAAAGTCAAAACCATTTTATTTTCTCAATCTTATATATATATATATATATATATATATATATATATATATATCTCTGAAATCAACTTGAGGATAAGAATATCTTAAGGAAAGAATTTAAATTTCAAGTGTGGTCATATGGGATTTAAATTTTTAGAGTTGAAGAATTTTGATTTGAAATTTTAATTTTTGAAAAGAAAAAAATGATTAATAATATGATAAGATTTATCCCGAGGTTTCATTAAAGATTTTGAAATTATAACGTTATATCCTTGACGATCTGTAACGATTAAGAAATTGGTGGAATATTGTGAGGAAACTCGAATTTAAGGATTTGGACTTTATCTTGATAGGAAACCAAGATGGACACGATGTCAATAGAAGTGTCCACCTTAGTTTGTCATATCACCTATGGTCATGATAGTTTTATATATACAAGTATAGCTAGTTGTCGACTAAGCTATGTAACTAAATCCTCGTCTTGAGTTACTCATCCTTTCCTCAACTCTAGATCTATTATATGACTTTCTAATCATCGAAACTTGAGATTGATTAGAATCGTTTCCTTGATCGTACCCCAACCTAGGATACTATCTTCTCCTAAGGAGCCATGTCTCATGAGTCTCTAATTATTTACATCTCAATTTCTTAATCCTTAATACTCTTTAATTCGTGCGTTATAACAACCCTCCTTCATTTTCCAAACCCTACCATGTTCTTTGAATCCAACCATATGGATTTCTTTCTCTTTTAATTGATCTAATTCCCTCATTGAGGAGTTTCTTTATTGACCTCCTTCGTAACTCATGCAAACCTTGTTTCTTATATGATTTCCTTGTGCCAAGATGGAAATCGAATCATGATACCCTTCAACTAGAATGGGGCTGGTTTAGAAAACAACATAGAGGAAATTATTGGTATAGTTGAATAAGATGATTATATGATTATGAGGCATAAGTTGAAATATGTGGTAAACACTATTAAATGAAGTTGAGGAACGTGATATTGTGTTTTGATAAATGATATGATCAAAGGTGGGTAGATTATAGATTGACAAATTAGCTCTTCAAGGATAATCAAAGGTTGAAGATGAAATCTTTAAATATTGGGTGCTTTAAGGATTAATTGTTATGTTGATTGATGGATATGAATCTCCTAATAAGAATGAGTTGATTATTGCTTTCGACTAAATTGGTTGAAGATTTAATGAATTTAGAACTTGAAGAATTTAACATAAAAGATTCGAAGAATGTAAAAAAATTAGAGTTAAAATCTCGAGGATAAAAATTAAATTGGATGAAGGAAAATAATATGTATCAAGGAATTTAAAATTTTGTGGGATATAAAATTTGAGGAGAAACACTAAATTAGATAAAAATTGAGTATTGATATTGACAATTTTGTTAAATCATGAAATTCAACGATATTGATGAGATTGGACACGAATTTGAATTTTTGAATATTGAGTTATTGATCATATTTTGAGATTGAGGAAAATTATCACCTATGTTTTAGATTACACATTTATAGTTTGATGATAGTGTGATTGAATTTAGATACTGATTGGGATGTCATGTATATGATCATTTCTATACTATATCCGTAGATTTTATTTTTTCTAGTTATCTAAATTGCTTGTTTTTATTATATGTCGTTCCATCTCGCCCGATGTATTGATCGTGGTTTCTTATCGAAAAACTCTCCTATCTTCTCAAGCCTACCTACCCTAGTTATTTCTAAATTTTGAGGATTCTTCTAAGTTGAGTAGAATGTAAACCCCCTAAAATTTTAATATAGATTTTGTTTTATTTATGGTATTTATATCTCGAGTACGAATATCTATATAAAAAGTATTTGATTATTTGAGCTAAAAGTTTTATTATTGATTTTTAATAAATATAGAAAAATAAATATATTATTTTAATATAATATAACGTAAATATATTTTTATTTTGTTTGAGTAAATAAAATGTGTCACGCCAAGTGATTTGTCAAAATTTTATTTCTATTGATATATCTATATGTTATTTTATTTGTTATACATCTATATGCATTATATTAGAAAGTAATGTTTATGTAAGTAATATATACTATTTTGCATGCGATGTATAAGAAAACAAATACATGTATATTTGTAGAATTTAAATTTTTTTAAAAAATTTGAGAATTATTTTTAATTTATAAAAAGGTATATTTAACTTAATTTGATAGTAATTTTTAAATATTTGAGGTGATTTAAATTTGAGGTTAGATTTTATCAAATTAGTATTAAATTTACTTAAATTAAACGTAAAATTTATCTAATGGGGTTTAAAGCATTCTTAATCCGTATCTAACTAGGAGCCCACCTCCTATTTAAAGGGAACCTTCCCTTGCACTTTTTCCAAATCCCAAATAATTCCATAGTTAATTTCCATCCATCCAAAAGTATTCGTGTACTGTGTCCGTGTCCACTATCGTCCATCAATCGTGTCAGCCGTGACGGCCTCAGTTTTGTCCCCGGTGTCTTTCCACTATTCCAACTTCAGTACAATTACATTCGTTTTCTTCATGTCCAACACCTTGGACACTTGCTCAACTTAGGACACACACATCCTAGATTTTTTTATCGTGTCCGACAACTCCGGACATGACACACTACTGTCCCACAGACTTTGTGTCCTTCTTCCCAAACATATCCCCCTAACCCTAACTCTAGCCTAGCCCAGTCCTTGTCCTGCCCTCTGCCACCTGTCCCTGACCGGTCTCCGGCCGCCTGAGCCACCACCAGACCGGCTGACTCCCTCTCCCAGCACCATCGTGCTTCATCACCACCACCTATCCCGCCGTCATCACCACCCACGACCACCACTTCCTTCCTCTCGTCGGGATCCGCTACTTCTCCTGCCTGACCATCGAACCACCACGGCCATGTATCCGCCGCCGACTTGGCGAGCCAATAAGCAGCCCAACTCCGGGTTCCGATGCACAGTGGTCGAGCCCCACTAGAATGGTAGATCTACCACCGCCACCTACTCACCTACCACTGTCGGCCACTCCACCTCTCCGTCGACTCTTCATAGCCGCACGCCACCGCCACCTCTGCTCCTCCTCGAGATCTGTTGTCCTTCTCGAGCGTTGTGCCGAGCGCCTTTTCCAGCCGTTGTTGCCGCCCAGACCCTTTATTCTTCGGCGTGAGGCCGACCATGGCCCTCAGTGCCGCCATCCTCGTGAGAGCCGCCATATGCCGCCGTCCTCAAATCCTTGCCGCCCTTTTCACCTACCCCAGCCGAACAGCAGCTTCCACTCTGCCGCTGAACTTCTGACACTGCGTGCATCACCTCAGGTGAGCTTCCCTCTCTCTCTCTCCAGCTTAATCACCCACTCTCTCGATCTCTTTCCCTGTCTCTCTCCAATCTTTTCTCCTTCCCTGAGAAGAAAATATATTCTCTCTCCGCTCTCTACACCCTTTCTTTCCCTCTTTCTATAAAAATAGCACAACTTGTTATTACTATTCATTTTAATATTAGTATTATTATTACTTAATACATTGGTAAGAAAATAGTATGTAGTTAACATCATTAAATATTATTAATAGTTATTGTTTTTTAGATACTATTTATATTATCCTTTATAATAAACAAAATATATATATTAGTATTGTTAAAAAGACTGTATAAATATTTGTCCTACATCTATTTTTAAAGTGGATTTAAAAATCCTAAAAAAATTATTAAGATTATTTTTACTTATTTTAAAATATGGTTTTAACCTAAAATTCTATTTTGACAAACTTAGAGTTTTTAGCCAAAAATGATTTTAGAGTTATTAGTATTTTATTTTAACTAATAAAATATATTTTTTAAGTATTATAAAATATTATTTAAAATATTATATGTATTTATTTCCATAAATTCTCTTCGAGTATCATCGCTAATCGTGCATTCCTATTTTCTCACAAATTCGGACCCTTCACATCAACCATGGCTATTGGACAAATTAGGACATGTTAGATCGTCGTGCCATACCAGGCAAGATATAATGCCATTTGCTGTTTATTTACTTTAGCTCATCATATTGGATGCATTTATTTATTATTTATTTTCTGCAATATAAATTATGCTTCTTAGTCATATTTGGTGGCAAGTAACTATTTAGTCATATTTTTATTTCTTTTGTTTAATAATATATGCACATTTGACCTAGAATTAAGAGACCACCTTTGTTTGTGCCGCATTCATTGGCCTTGACACATGTATGCCACGAGTCACGAGTCGCATATAGAATTTTGGACTTACGTATGGACTGATCATCGGTACGTATAGGGCGAGCGTTAGGTTATAACTACTAATAGTTTGCATGCTAGAAGACTAGTAGTTATTAGAGTTAGGGCATTGGGTAGGGAGAATACAATAGGATGTTGACCAGCTCTCTATTTATCATAGACTCGCTTGCTACTGATGAACAGTCGGTAGACTATATGCTGTAGACTCCGTCGATACTGAGGAATGGTATATAGCATTTAGACTCGTTAGTAAGGTACTATTTATTTTGACCTGACTTAGAGGTCATGCGACCATGCACTATTCTCGATCACATTACACCTAGAGTGGTTAGGTGACCTTTATCCATTTCAGGTATACATACTTTCCTATATGATATATGTACTTATGCCTGATTAAGACGTAGAATAGTATTTTGTTGCAGAATAGTGTGCTACCTCTTGTCTTTGTTGGTTTTAGGTAGACCTGTCAATTGGGCCGGGCCGGCCTAGCCTGACACGCGCCTGGCCTAACAAATTGGCCCATGTGCCGGCCCAGCCCAATTAATCGTAGGCCCGGGCCGGCCCGAAGCCCAAGCCCGACCCGACACGTCCTAGTCAGAGGCCCGGCCCAAAGCTCGACCCGGTTGCAACATCCCCTATATAATCTCTTTGATTTGTCCAAATCCTAGTAGCTAACAGCAGTGTTGTCACTTTCACAAGGAAAAAAAGAAAAAATATGTACACAACAAACACTCTGCCCTCCAAATATGACTTATGCCACTGCCTAAAGCAACAAGTGCAAGTGGTGGTGGCCTCTGTTATTATTATGATTATATAGTATAGAAGTGAATTGAATTGAAATAAAATGAAATGAAAATTTGAATTGAATTGAAATTCAATTCAATTCATTTTAATGTATATTAGTTGTAAGTTGCTACAACAATAACATACATGCATGCATCCATGAATGATATATGTATATACTGTACTGAATTGAATTAAAATGATGGCCTCCAGTGCGACGACCTAGTCACTTATATTGGATCGCGTCCGGCCCGGCCCGACCCGGAGCCCACCGTGCTGTAGGTCAAGTGTCGGGCTGGGCTTAATATTTTCATCTATAGCTCGGCCCGAGCCCGGCCTGGCCTACTCAAATTCGTGCCGGGCCGGCCCGGCCTGGCCCACTTAGCAGCCCTAGTTGTAGGAGTGGTGTACTATTTCGATAAGAAATTACTAGACTGGTGTTCCTGATCCGGATTATTATTGAGCTGTTTATATTCAATATGAGGCATATTTTTCTGTATCTTGTTACGTCCATCTAAGGACCTGGTGATCTCTCCAGATGTAGGTGTTCATGATTTTTCGCAAGAGTACCTACCATAATTGTGATCTTCTCTTCTTCTGTCGAAGATATCTTGCCCTTGGATCATCCTCAGTTGTGACTAACAAACCCTTTTATTTTTTATTTATTTCTTTCTCGTCAAATCGCTTGGCAGTGGATTTATCTCCATCCAGCAACTTGTTCAATAACTTTTATAATTGATTTAATAAAATACTTATTTTTTTATTTCATGGGTAAGATTTAATGAGCCATAACTATTTGTGTACTGTATTTACAGCTTACGTATATTTATTATACAGCTGGCATATACGTTACCTAGTACTACGTATTTTGGGACTGGCATTACACCCGGCCCAACCTTTGTATTAACAAACTGTATCTCCCTACACACTCTTCTTCACTCTACACTCAGTCGACCAAATAAAGAAGAAAGGAAAAGAAGAAAAATAACTCTAGAAAAGAAGAAGAAGATGAGGTCGAAGAAGAAGAAGATCATGGAGAAGATGAAGCAGATGAAGTAAGAAGATGTTCAAGAAGAATGAAAAAAAGAATGAGAGGTTATCGCTCACCTAGGCGACATGGATGGTGGCACGGCGACTACGTTCGGCCAGATCCAATCGAACGGTGGCTAGGCGCGATGGGGATGACCAGAACAAGGTCAGATCGGTGACGGCTCGACGCTCCTGACGGCGGCGTTGCCCTCTACGTTGATTGCTCATGAACCAGGAGTCAGCTCGGGACTCGAAATGACTCAGGGTTCAGTGTAGCGGTGATGCGATGACCGAAGACCATGTCGTCATAATGACTCCAGCAATGATGTGGAGGTGCTCATGTCGATGTCTAGATCTGGTCACGACGGTCCATACTAGATACCTGTGGTTGTGTATCTCCTGCAATGATGAAGACTCAGGCAGGGATGATCTGTGTCCTGAGTGCACCAGGACACGACGACGAGGACTCCGGCGGCGAGGATGCCCAGACACGATGGTCGATGATGAGATGTGCAGTTAGGATTAGGGTTGATGAAAGAAAACATGTCCGTGTCAGGGACACGAGACACAGGGTGTGTAGTAGGGATTGGGGTTGGGTGCGTGTCCGTGTTGGGTGGACACGATAGATTGTATATGTAATAGCTAGAAAAGTACATGGAATGAAATGGACATAGGCACAATTGGGACACGATCATTAGGACAACATACGAAATGATTATAATGCTAATCCATATATTAATCAGGCTATTTATAGATGTCACTAGGAAGGTCCTAGAATCTTAGGCACATAGGCTCAAGAGAATATTCCCTGAATATTCTATAAAATATTATTTGGAATATTCCAGATTCCAAAGAATATTCCCTATGATTAATTAATACCAATCCCTGGATTAATTAACATTAATTTTGATAATTTAATGGAGATTCTAGAATGTTTCCATCAAGTCATATGGCTAAATATTCCAGAATGGGTTTCCTAAATAACCAAACTTCTTGGTGATAATTAAAAGTCTACCACTCTTACAAAAAAAACCATATTTTAATAAAATTTATTAAATAAATTTGAATAAAATATTTAAAAAATTAGTAGAAAAATTCTTGAATTTATTTATTGTGGGAAAGAGAGGCTACAAATCTAACCTCCTTAAAAAAATCCGACCTCGAAATTTCAGGAGTAGTAGTAAAAAGAGGAAATAATATCAATTCTCAAACAAATAGGGATATCTCTCCCACATCTCATCCTCTCCCAATTGGACTCCCCAGGATGGTGCTTATAGGTAAATCTGAATAAAGGAATAACCTGACCTATTAGCGGCTTCTATCTATGGTCGATAATCTTAACGAGCTGCTCAGCATATGTGAGATTAGGGCTGACCTCCAATTCGAAAATATCCACTATATAGCTTGGGTCAGCAATATATCTACGAAGTTCAGATACAAGAAAGATGTTGTGTACCTCTTCTAGGCTAGAGGGAAGTGCTAGCCGAAACGCAACAACTCCAATCTTCTAAATCACCTCGAAAGGTCTAATGTGCCTCGGGCTAAGTTTACCACCCCTTCCAAATTTGATAATGCCTCGAGTAGGAAAAATATTCAAGAACACCATATCTCCTACTCCAAAATCTAAAGCCTCCTGCTGCTATCTGCCTAATGCTACAATCTATCTTGAGCAACTCTGAGATGCTCCATAATCAACTTGAATTTCTATATTGAATCAACTACCATTTTTGGTCCAAGCAAAGCTCTTTCTCCTAGATCATTCCAAGACAAAGGCGTATGACACCATCGGCCATAGAGTGCCTCAAACGGTGTCATGCCTATGCTAACCTGGTAGCTATTATTATAAGCAAACTCTACCTGGTGTAGATGATCCTCCCAAGTTTCTCCAAAATTGAAAGCATAGACCCACAATTTATCTTCTAGATTTTGAATAGTCTTCTCTGATTGCTCGTCCGTCTGTGGATGGCAAGCAGTACTGTACTTCAACTAGGTGTCCAAACTCTACTGTAATCTTTTCCAGAAATAAGAAGTAAACATGTTATCCCTTTCGAAAATAATGTTGATCAATATTGGGTGTTAAAGCAGTCTTCAGAAGGTTCATGAAAATCACTACGTACTTGTCTGAGTACTGGTGGAAAACCTTATTCATAAGGTTCATTAAGACAGCTAGGGCATTGATGAGTCTGAAGGGCATAACTAGGAACTCATACTGTCCATATTGGGTGTTGAAGCAGTCTTCAGAACATTATGTTCCCTGGCTTTTACCAGATGATACCTGGATTGCAGATCTATCTTAGAAAATACTTTCTTTCCACTCATCTGATCAAAGAGCTCATCAATCTGAGGCATGGGATATTTATTCTCAATTGTGATGTTGTTGACAGCCCAATAGTTTATACACATCCTAACTGTCCCGTCCTTCTTGGGCACGAATAGAACTGGTGCTCCCCAAGGTGAAGCACTAGATTGAATGAAGCCCTTCCCTTCTAACTCATCGATCTATGCCATTATCTTCTTCAATTCTTTAGGGTTGATTCTGCAGCAGTTCTGGGATACTGGAGCTACTTCTGGCACTAAATTAATAGTAAACCCCATGTCTCGGTCAGACGGCAACCCTGGCAAGAAAAGACATCTAGGAATTCGATAATGATTAGATGCTGCAATTCTTTTTCTTCTACAATAGCTCCGAAGTTGACTCCTTCAAGCCTCTCTGTGACAATTCTTCTGACTTCAAATGGTGGACTCTCTGGCGGTCCGAATATCACTTTTCCCTGGTGGCAAGCTCTTACTACAAAATGCTCATTCAACCAATCCATTCTGATGGCTACATCGAATTCCGGGAGTGACATTATGAGGACCTAAGTCCTGAACTCTCTTCCAGCTATACTAACTGGGCAATCATACATATCACTAACTGGTACTACTCATTCTCCTGTCATAATCTAACAGTTCCTCCTAGTATATACTGGTGCTAAGTGGTGTCTTTGCAAAAACTCAAGAGATAGAAAATTGTGTATGGCACGCGAGTCAAACAGTACAATGACAGAAAATGAGATGAGCAGAACAAAACCAGTAATCATGTCCGGAGCAGCCTCATTCTCCTTAACGGCTATAGAGAAAGCTCGTCCCTGCATTGGTGCTCCCCTCTGCTGCTGCTGATGGTAGAAAAACCTCTGATGCTGACTAGAGAGAGGTGGTCCCCTCGGTGGTGGTACAGGTGGTCCTCCAGCTCCTCTGGGTCCTATGGCTGGTCTAATGGCAATACGAACAGCACTCTGCAGGTAATCCCTCACCTGATGAGCTAATGATCTACAGAATAAGCAAAGGCCCAACCTCTTACGGCACACATCGAAGTGTTGTCCCTAGACGGTGGTAATTGTTTACAAAAATAAAAATTTGTTTTATTCCAAACTTATAAAAGAGTACAAAGTACAATGAATTCTAGGAAAGTACAACTTTAGGAATCTGATCAGGAGACGATCACTTTATTCCTTGGACTATGTGAACTTGAAGACTGTAGCCTCTAGAGAACGCATCAGCAATTTTTGTAAGAGTTCTTGATCTCTGTCTCTCTGTCTGTCCATCTGATGATGATTGGAAACTCTATTTATAGAGTTCAGGAAATAATTGTTTTAGCAGTTATTCTGATGTGTGCGAGGCTGGATTACGCCATACTGGATTGTGCCAACCTCCTATTGCGCTAACTTTCATTCAGTTGTCAATCATATACCCACTGTATTTAGACGCGTGGCATCATATGATTGAGATGTGCGTAGTCGTGTACAGGATAGTAGACACGTCTTGAGAGATTAGTGGTATGTGCGCCATGTCATCATGCTTTAGAATGTAAGTTGTCTCAACTTTATCAGGTTGCGCAAACTTCAGTCAACAAGTCAAACTGCGCTTAATTTGAGCCGCGCCTACACATGTGGCAGCTTCTGAGCAAAAGTCATTCAGGTTGCGCCCAGGCGCAACTAAGGATTTTGTTTAGATTGCGTCTGGGCGCAACCCACGAAGTGTACAGGACAGCTGTCCCCCAACTTCTCTTGAGCGGCACAATTCACAGGATTCGAAGAGATTTTTCTCGTTCACTGTTGTGTCAGTCGTTAGTATTGTCAGGTAATGATGACCATTAAGTGTCAGATGCCACGTAGATTTTGGCACAAAAAGATTGGGCGCAGTCTGATATCGGGCACAATCTGATCGGTGGCGCAGTCTGTTCTCTGAGCTTCATATCAGTGGCACAACTTGATTTTTTGGGGTGCAACTTGATCACTAATCAGTATATTCAAGGCACAACTTGATTTTTAGGTTCTACAAGACCCCTTCAAAGTTTTCAAAACTTAAAAATATTACAAAGTTGTAGAATACTTTGAATTTAGAAAAGTTTTGACTAAGTCAAGTTGCACTGGACTCGTGCAATCTTTTATGACCAATTTAGACGTATCATGCACGATTAGGGATGACTGTTAGGATTTTGATTTCCTGGCTATAAATAATCTCCGTTTACTCCACTGTGATTCTTTACTTTCACTTTTAATCATCTGAGAAAATTTCTATAACTTTTGCACCCGTCTTCTCTGATCATCTTCTTGACGACATGGCCCCAAAAAGGACTGCTGCTGATAAGGGAGAGGCCATCGCCACTTCTTCAACTCGTATTCCATCTACCCATGTGCCACAATATGTGCCACCTTCATCTCGTCGGGAGACAGCTAATCCAGCAATGGAAGGTGATTAAGGACGAGCCGATTCGATTTTGTGATTTCATCAATAATTGATTTGTGCCCCTCTTTTTAGAGTGTGGTGAATCATAAACTTTGTGCCACCCCTTCTTTGGGTGTAGTCGCCCTCTCCTTGAATGGTGTTCGTTTTTACGAATACTGTTGCGCACAGTAAAAAATATGGCACAACCTGAGGTATTGCGTAACTTGAGTTTCGCGCAACATGGCATGTGGCGCAACTTGGGTTGTTGCGCAACTCAATATATCGCGTAACTTAAGTCTTACGCAATACATCTCGTGGCGCAACTCAGAAAATTTGTGTGATTCAAGAAATCATACATCTTCGTTTTTTGTTTCTAATTTTTTTTGTTTATGCATCTCTCTGCAGTTAATCTCAGGGAAGACCCAGATGCAGAGAAGTTTGCTTCAACATTTAATGTCCCAGAAAACAAAGAGAATTTGTCTCACGTCACTTTTCCTCATTACGATGGTCCTGAAGCACGAAGAAGTCTGCTCATAGATCAGGACAATCAAACCCTTTTGAACTTAATGAATGGTGAACCTCTGCAGAGCTTGGATACTACCGTCCACAAGAAACCTACCTTTTTATTTGGAGATGCAATCAAGAAGACTTCCCAACCTAAGGCAAGAAAAGAGACGAGATATTTCTTAAAGGGAAACAACGCCATTCATCTAACAGAAATATCCAGGTCCATGGCATTATCTCAATATGCTTTTGCTAGCTATCCGAGGAGGATGTCATGGGATCTGACTCCTCTCCAACAAGCAAGAGTCGGCCAAATCTGTTATAAAGTGGCACCACAGAACAAAGACCTTTTTACTGTACTTCTGAAAAATATAGCATACACTTGAGAGGTTTAAGACCGAGCTGTATTCCTCCTGAGGACTCTTTTCTGCTCCTTCCTGTCAGAGTACCTATTTTTGCAAATACATTTGCAAAAGCTGAAGAAAGATATCCAGACCGTGCTATGCGAATGACAGGCCTGGTAAACCCTGGAATGAAACATTGGAGTAGCTTGTCCATATGGATTTTGGAGGAATTCAAAGACAGGCTCATTGATCCGGGCCTCCATAATCCCATCTGTACTACGGTATATGGCATTCATCCAAACCCTCACATGTTCTTGGCTTTGGTAGAGAGACATAAAAAAAGCACTGGGACTTTCATGACACCTCATGGAGAAATGGGATTTGCTCTTAACGAGATGGAATATATCTCTCATCTACCGATGGGTGATAACCCATATGAAGAATATGTACCCACAAATGATGAATTAGATGCTCTATCAAAGGAGAATCCCCAGATGATCACAGTTTTCCAAGAGCTGCTGTGCCACTATAAAATCTGCTCACTCTACTACGAAAGTGCTTCTGCGGGTACTGGCTATATCACAAAATGGATGCCATATATGTTTCTGGGTCATGTGTGGGAGGACAAGCCACTGGACAGTCAAGCCTGTACGCCTAATTTCTTTGAACCTTTTGATAGAAGTGATATACAATTATTGATGGAGAAGCATAATCATGGGGATGTCACTCTGACTGAGGACTCGGGTCAGTTCAAGGCTGGCGACGTTCTTCAAAGTTATCTTCGACAGGGTTACAGACCTATGTCTCCAGAAGCCCAGTTGGCAGGCTTTCTATCTTTATGGTTACGACGCTTTGTAGTTCCGGGGGCTAGTGCAGTTGACAGGTTTCATCGGGGTGTCCTGTTCGCTGCGACACGTCTTGTATTTGGATACAAGATGGATCTGCTTTCAGCCATGACCTGTCGCCTGAACGCAGGATTACGTTCTTTTATGGATACTATGCTGAAAGAAAATGATAATCGGTCGAATTTTCCCTGTACAGAAATGCCATTCACTTATTTGTTTGGATGGTTATTACTACACCATCCCTGCTTGATGGACCCGGATATGGGACCTCCTGATGGAGATTTCATTGGGCGTTTTGCTAATGCTCACTGGAAATACACTGCTCTTACGGAATGTCGACTTGCCCTGAACCGTGGTTCAGGATGGTTCTTTCAGTGTGTTGGGCCTCCTACAGGGTATGATGCCATGCCTCCACAGATGATGGATTTATCCGAAGAAACACTCCGTTTAAGTCCAAACATTTTTTCCTGGCTTAAAATAATCCGACCGTCCCACTTGGTTTATAGATTTGAGGAAGAATGCTATTTGGAGCCGTATTTGCCGAGTCGATTTGTACGACAATTCGGGTATGATCAACTTCATATAGAAAATGCGACCACTTGCCTCCAAGCTACAGGCTATCTTATTGATGGGGCTAGAGCTTGGAATTATTACAATGCTCGGGGCACAAAGGCTATTTTTTCTATGCCTTACAAACTTCTCCAAGGTCCGCGTATGTTATATTCATATGCAAACTTCTACACTTCAGCGAACACATTTGCTGAAAACTTCCATCCCTCACATAGCTTTGCAACTGAAAGAAGAATTAAACAAGGAAAACGCACTCTTCAGTCTTTCCGAGACGTAGAAGACAGGGACCCCGCTGATGTACCTCTGGAAGCATCAATTTTAATGAATTTTGCTGACCCGGTTCAAGAACCTTTAGATATATCTCTAAAGATGCGGAAAGACAAATCCCCTGTCAAAGGTCTGAAGAAGAGAAAGACTAAGAAAATGATAGTCTCTCCTCAACAGGATAATCTTCCTAATTATCCAAGGGCTCCGGAGAAGAAGAAAAGAACATCACTAGTTATCAATGAACCAGTGACCACGAGAACGACTCGTTCTCAATCAAAACAGTTACTTCTCAGTTCTTCCTCTGGAGAGAAGGACATTACTCCTTCTTCTATTCAGAAACAAGGGAAGATTACAGAAGGAGGAACTTCTGATTCCTTGATTGATCCAGAAGGTAATCGTACCGGAGCTATTGCAGGGCCAAGCGCACCGATACTCAAAGAAGTTAGAAGAATATTGGACATTGCTGAAGAGGAACCATCTCAAGAAGGTACTATTAAAGCTGTGAAATGTTCTCCCATATTAACTTTTACCAGAGACATATATATCAGAATCGCTTTTCCTTGATTACTTAAATAGATGTCCGTCGTTCTCCTACCATCGTGACAGTAAATGTTCCTGCCAATGTACTTGCTGCAGCAGGGATAACAGTTCCCTCTCCAACACCTATGAGTCCAAAAGCTTCCTCTCCAAAACAAGGTCTACCTCCACAAGATACTTCTCAAGCTCAAATATCTACTCATTCAGGAGAAGCAGTGATTGATGCATTGAATGGTTGTGATTTTGATGATGAAACTTATGATGAAGATTGGGACAACATTGCTAAAGAAAAACAAACTTTAGAGAATGTATCACCATCACAAGAAATCCCAATTGATAAAAATCCTTCGTCTGTTGAAGACGAGGAGGATGTGGTTCATGATAAAGGACCTGTCAATCTTCCTGGAGTTAATGAATCCGCAACCACTGAGCCACTTGAAGTGCCTAAGGTGGCAACTGAAATAAATGAAACTCCAGTAACTATACCACCTCCGACCGAATCAAGAGCAGGGAGTAGTCAGGCCGCCATGTCTACAGAGACTCTGTCCAATCTTCAGTCTGAGACAACTAAGACGATTGAGACTCCTCATGATGTACTCAGCCCAAGTAAGTTTTTCCACTATGAATGATTTGTTATTGCATCTTCAGCATTATGAGTCATAATATATGTAATTTGTAGCAACACCCACGGGGACTGTAGCCAGGGAAGGAAGCTCTTCTCATATTAGTGCTCCAGATGAAATACCCCCTCCTGCTAAAGCTGTGAAGACTTCTTCAAACATAGTGGCCACTCCAGGAGCCCTGGCAGCTAACAAATTTGTAGTGACCTCTTTCATGAGAGTCTTCTTTACGTCTCTGGAGCCTCTAGTTCATAGAGTTATGGAGAGAGAAGATGTCCCTTTCAGTACCGTTAGAACTCCCACCACATTCTTGGTTGAAGACATCCGTAGTCAAGGAGACGAAGCTCAAGCTTCATTTTTGGAACATATTTTGGATGAACTAGAGAGTTCAATAAAGGCTTACAAGGAGCTGAAAGGAGGAGATATCGAGCCGCTAGTAAACGCGGGATATGAAACCATGGTTCAAGAAGAAGAGATTAGTAAAGCTGATTTTGAGACATTTCTGCTGGCTTTCACTAGACAGTCCTCTGAGCTAGATGTTCAAACCTCTGACGTAACTGTTGTTGCTGAGAGTCACAAGACTAAGGTTATAGAAGAAGAGAAAAAGGCTGCTGGTCTAAAAGCCGAAATTGCTCGACTTCAGGCAGAACTCCAAAATACTGAGCAGAACATAGAATAAGAAAATCAATTGTACCAATCTGCTGTTGATCAGGTGGATATTTTGAAGGATCGAAAGAAGGAGTTCGAACATCTTCAGAATGAATAGCTAAAACGCCGAACTGCTGCTCTACAACCTTTCGATCCTGAATCAGGACGAATTGAAGCTAGGCAGAGAGTGCTAGATTCTCGTGATGGAAGAATTCAAGTTCTGAAGAAACAAATTGCAGAACTTATCATCTATCCTTCAGAGTAAAAAATGGGCAAATGTTGTTGTTTCCTTTTTTTTCAATGTACTCTTTTTTTTCTTTTGCAGAAAAGAAATAGTAAAAATTTATGTGGCTCCATTACTTGTTGCATATCTTGTTATAGATATAAGTAATAGAATAGAAAATATATTCAGAGGTACTGGACGTGATATATTTCAAGATTTTGGAAAATAATAATATTCATTATATCTGCTCAGAGGTAATGTGGACGTGGTAGAATATAAAATTTAGCAATATTGTTATTTCAATGGACAACTTTATCAGGGGTAATAAGGACATGACAAGTTGCTGATATAAATAATCGAAATTCAGAGGTGTAAGGAGATGAATTCAAATTATTTAAACAAGAGACAATAAATGTCCAATGAATGATAAATCAAAGAAAGTGAATGAACTGATGGTCACTTTTAATTTTCAAAGAAAAGATGCCGGCTTAAATCTTGAATGTGATCTTCTTTGAGATGAATTTTGACAGCAATATCATCAACATAGCATTCGATAATCTTTCGCAAATGATCTCGAAAGATAGTACTCATAGGCCGCTGGTAAGTTGCACCTGCGTTCTTAAGACCAAACGGCATGACCGTATAACAGTAGACACCCCGAGGAGTACAAAACGAAGTATGTTTTTCATCTTCAGGATCCATCCGGATTTGATTATATCCAGAAAACCTATCCATGAAAGAAATTCGTTCGAATCCACATGTATTGTCGATCATAACATCAGTAATTGGGAGAGAGAATTCATCTTTAGGGCAAGCATCATTGAGATCCCAAAAGTCTATACAAACTCGAACTTTTTCGGTCTTCTTCAGGACAGGGACGACATTGGCCACCCAGTTAGGATGTTGTTCTTCTCTGATAAAACCACAAGCTATAAGATTTTTGCCTTCATCATCAATTGCATCCATCATCTCAGGCTTGAATCGCCGTTGTTGTTGTTTGACCGATTTGGCATTCGACAAAATATTAAGCTTGTAAGTTGCAATTTGAGGATCTAATCCCAGCATATCTTCATAACTCCAGGCAAAGACGTCAGTGTATTCACGAATAAGGTGAATTAATTCTTGTTTATCATCCTCTGGGAGATTCTTGCTAATAAAGATTGGTCGTGATGCACCTTTCTCTCCAATATCGATTTGGACCAGCTGATCCTCAGTAGGTGGTTCTCGTTGTTCAAAACGAAGTTCCCACTAATTGTCCATCATTTGTGCCCAAGGGTCCATTTCAGTAGCTTCTTTAATGTCACTTTCGTCATCTTCTGAGAATTCGGCGGACACCATGTTAGAAGATACTATCACCTTATGAATATGACCGATACTGGTATCAGAATCCCATGAGATAGAATCAGAAGAGTTTGAACGTTCTTCTTCATCAGATTCAGAAGGTTCTGGAGTTGGAAGTGGTGACGTATAACCTAGTCCTCATTTTGTTTTACTGTGGTATTATTGTTATTTTCCTTTTGGAACAGCAATATGAAGAGGGGTTCGCCTTCCTTTACCATTGTTGAGACCTGTTCTGAAATCATAGCCCATTTTACGGATGATGGCTTTGGATTGTGGACTATAGCGTCGTAATTGTAGCCTTCCTGTATCATCTCTATTATCATTATGGAGCATGATTTTTGGTTCTTCTCTTTTGTTGAAGAATATATGCTTTTCATCTTTCTTTCGAGACGGTACTAAGAAGTACGACTCTTGTATTGAATCCAGTGATACCATGTTTCGTCGAGATGATACGACTTCTATTGTAAGTGGTTTAAAGCTATCTAGCATATCCAGATAACAGTGAGTATAGTAAAAGATATCAGTATACTGCAAAGGAGATGCTTTATTGATTTTTACACCATCATTTACAACAGGGACTTTAGCTTTAGCAGGCTTAGTTAAATTGATGACAAGAGGGGAAGAAGAAGAACAAAAAGGAGGAGGGAGCTTTTTGCGACGAAGATCGATTACAAGCGGCTCAGAAGAGATGAGCTCCCTTTGTTCCTGACTATCACCTTTAGGCCGCTTCTCATGGAAAGGTAGATAGATAGTTAGTGGTTGGGAAGACTGAGGACAAGAGGTACGTCCTTTGACTGGAATCACCAGAGTATCATTAGGTATACTCTTCTGTTCTTTATCTGTGTCCATTGCTAGTACCATCTTCATGAATTCCTCTTTGTACATACGGTAATCGTTGCAATATACTTCAACTCCTTTGAAAGGATTCAGATCTGCAACCTCTTTTTGGACTTCTCCATTACCATCTACATATTTAAAACATTGGTGGAGCGTAGAGGGTACAATATTGTGTTCATGGAGGAATGGCCTTCCCAACAAAGCATTGTATGAGCCATGATTGTCAATAACATAGAAAGTTACTTTTGTACGAAGATTGCCAATTTGAAGTTTTAGGCGTATCTTCTCCAAAGGTTCACTTCTTCCTTGATTGAATCCCATGATGGTAGTGATAGTTGTAGAAAGATTATGTACTGGATTTTTCAAAGCGTCCAATAAGGACTTTGGCATGATGCTAAGTGCAGACCCGGGATCAATCCGAATACGATCGACTTTCATGGTGTCCACATACCCCATGAAATAAAAAGGACGATCATGACGATTGTCTTCTAACAATATGTCATCTTATGTAAAAGTGATATTGGGCATTAATTCAAATACACTATGACATTGTGCACAGCTGACTGGCTCCTTTTCGGGCTTCTTGAGAAGAGTCAAACAAGTGTCAGCCTGCGTCAAGGCTTCACTTAACGTCTCACGAGTTTCTTTTGAGAGACGTAAAAGTTCAAAGATTGACAATCTTGCTGGAGTATTGGCCAATTAAGCCAATATGTCAAAATTGTAAGGCTTTTCAAGTCCAAGAGATGATGACTTCTTTAACGCTTTATCAAAGCGAACAGGTTGCTTTCCCTTGTCTGCTGATGTTGGTTTAGGAGGAGATGGTTCGACCACTGGCAAGGATGTAGACGGTGTATCTTCAGCAGGAGAAGATGATGGAGGAAGAGCATCCGGGGATGGAGCAGGGTTCTCTTGATTTTCGGAATACTCCCGAAGATAGGGTTTTCCAGATCTAGTGCCCATTAGGATTTTTTCTTCTGTTAATGGTTCAAAGGATACCATATTACAGTTCTTGGATTTAGACTTGGAATGCTTCTTTTGCTTAGAAGAGGAAGGTGTTTCAAATTCTGCAACCAGATCTGGATGAATCCATATAATCTCTCCTCTGTCAGTTGACATCGGAACAAGACCTTCATTTTGAGGAGGCAGGATATTCACAATTTCTAGAGTAGTCTTGGAATGGGGACAACACCATCTTGTACGAGTTGTGGTGGAAAATCACCGAATTGGAGAGAAACTACATTAACAGTCACCATTTTCTCGTCCTGCTGTAGAGTAATTGCTCCAAGGTTGACCAACTCCTGGCTTTTGCCCTTGAGCACATAGCATGCTCTGGTTGGATGCCCTATGAATCTGTGATAAATACAGTATTTAGGGTGATCAGTTTTACCAACTTCTTCTGGTCACTTTGCCTCTGGAAGCTGAAGCTTATTGCTTTTGATCAAGCAATCGAAGATGCTTAAAGTATCATCTTCATCGAAAGAATACTCTTCTGTTGGACGAGTTGACTTTTGCAGTGGTGCTGATGGGGTGGATGCCGTCTGAGTAACATTGACAGCCAAAGACTCTTTGCCTTTAAGATTGATGGCCAATTTTTCTTTTTTCTTGCGGTTATTCTGGCGATTACTACCCCCAGGTGTAGAATGTTCATCTTGGTTAGGATGAGTCATCTGGACTCCTAACTGCTTGAACTTTTCGGTACTCACTTCTGCCGCCTTTGCATTAACAATGAAAGAAGGCCAATCCTGGAACTGTGTAGATCCCGTCCACATACTGATAATAGGCAACAAGTTTAATTTGTAAGTGTCTATTGTTATAGCAGATGGAGTACCTAAAGGTATTTTGAGTGCCTATCGGCAGAATCTTTTAATAAAACTCTCTGTGGATTCATTGTGCCTCTGTTTAATTTTAATGAGGGCAGATATTGTTATATCATTGACTCTCTCATAAAATCGTTCCAAGAACATTTGCTTAAAACCAGTAAAAGAAGTGATACAGCCATCAGGTAAGCTACGATACCAGTCGTATGCTGCAACAGCTAAACAACCGACGAACACTCTGGTAAGGAGAGCATTATTTGGCTGTAATTGATTAGTCATCACTTCGAAATGATTGATGTACTGACTTAGAGAAGTGCTACCATCAAACAGCATAATGGTTGGGAGTTTATACTTAGGAGGAAATGGAACTTCCTTCCACTCTGTAGGATATGGTTGCTTTATACCCAATCTTTGTAGGCCATCCTTCTACTTGAAAGCCTCAAACTGAGCACGTAAGAGTTTTACAGCCTCATTAGCATCCCCTGATATTTGGAAATTGGTATGCTGATTAGAAGTATTAGGAGAAGGAACAACGTGGTAATTACCACCCCCAGCACCAGACTGACTTGGATCAGCTTGAATTGGCACAGAAGCAACCTGAGGGACTGGTACCCCCAGATTAACAGGTACAAAAGATGCTATAAGCTCAGGATTTGTAACAGGGTTTACAATCGGAGGTACTATATGTTGAGCCACCATTATGGTGTGCATGCTTGCAACCATTTCTGCTATGGTTTACAATTTGTCTTCTAACGCAACAATTCATTGCTCTTGGCTGGTTGACGTAGAGGCATCTTGATCTTCCGTAATGGTATATGTTGTCACTTCTCTTGCTGCTATTGATGAGATAGTTTGTTCAGAACTTTTACTATCTGCATCAAACTCCGAAAGAGAGTCCTCTCCCACATGAGTGATAGGGAGATCTTCTTGATTAAAGACACCTTGGATCAAATGACGATTTCTCGATCTAGTGTATTGAAAGACACCTTCATTGGATGCATGGATCCGGACTAAGTATTGTTGACTGGGATTACGGGATACATTACGTCTTAGACGTTTCTCACCCCTAGTGCCTTGAGAAGTCATGTTAACAGAAGCATATAATAGTTCATCTTCGTCATCTATTATATGTTCAGAAGTTGAAGCATAGTTCAGACGATCGAAGAAGAACGTCGAGCCGATTGGCAACATTAAATGATGACAACTTCATGTAGGCAGTGGCGATTTGAAGCACGATTTGGAGGTGAGAAAAACATTCCCGTAGTCTCCCGCCTTTGTGTAAGACGTTGTCGGAGGTCAGTTACAACCACATGACGAGAAGAAGTTGGAGGAACATATTCCTTAATGATGTTAGTAACATGTCTCCTATTCTTCAAGTGTTTAGTTCCTTGAGTGTACAAAGATGTAATCAACTCATTAGCATAGGTAGATGGGTCTTTCTTTTTAAACTTTGACTTTTGGTGCAGATTGGCCTTTGGCATAGGGTTCTTGCGTTTTGCCAAAGTTGACATTGGTTGACGCCTATTGAGATAAGCGCGTAAATCCGAAAATTTCGTTCCTGGTGGCTCTGTTTATGATACCTTCAATTTTCCTTGCTTGGATCTTAAAATTTGTAAGGTAGGAAGGTCTTGACCAAACCCCATAGGGAAGGTAAGATACCTCTCTGATCAGTATTCTTTCCGGTATCAGAGATTCGAGCACCTCTGTTTACAGGAATAGAATCTGATACATCTTTCTCTGAGTCATAGACCAGGAAAGTTTGAGGAAAGACCAAAGGGTGCTTTCCTTTATTTTGAATAGGGTTAGCTAAGAAGCGTTTCCCTTTGTTCTGTTGTGTGATCATTTTAGGCATAGATTGTGCCAATTGAGAAAATTCCATAGGACTTTTTCTTTGTTCTGTCTAGTGTTAGCACTAGGACATGAATTCTCTAAGTTCAGAACTTGAGAATTGGAAGAGGGAATAGCCAAAAGACTAGTTCCCTTAAGGTGCGCCGGAGTAGCAGATTGTGCCTGGGTTACCGATTGCTTGGGTTGTGCCATAGTCCTACGGACTACTGGTGGTACCTTGGCAGCAACATTGGTAGACTGTGCCTCGACAGTAGCTTGAACTGACTGTGCCTTGGCAGCAAAGATTGTAGTAGGCTGCGCATGGGCAGCAGAGTGAGCAGATTGTGCCCTAGCAATAGAAACAGGCTGTACTAGAGCCATTGAGGTAGATTGTGCCTTGGTCATTGAGCACTCAAGTTGCGCCTGGGCAACAGGGACTGTAGGAGATTTAGGAGTCCACACAGTCCTGTTCTTGGTGATAGCCACCGTGCGCTTATTGCTCTTGGTGTTGATCATATTCTCGTAGGCTATCTGGTTGACTTGAACAACCATAGTCTTCTGCGTCTTGCCGATTGACGCAATGTCACATTGAGTTGTCATTTTCTCGTCGGAGGAGAAAGTCGTCCCCAGCAGAGTCGCCATTTTGTTTGCAAAAACAAAAAAAATGTTTTACTCCAAACTTGTAAAAGAGTACAAAGTACAATGAATTCTGGGGAAGTACAACTTTAGGAATCTGATCAGGAGACGATCACTTTATCCCTTGGACTATGTGAACTTGAAGACTGTAGCCTCTAGAGAATGCAACAGCAATTTTTGCAAGAGTTCTTGATCTTTGTCTCTCTATCTGTCCGTCTGATGATGATTGGAAACTCTATTTATAGAGTTCAGGAAATAACTGTTTTAGCAGTTATTCTGATGTGCGCAAGGCTGGATTGCGCCATACTGAATTACGCCAACCTCCTATTGTGCCAACTTTTATTCAGTTGTCAATCGTGTACTAACTGTATTTAGACGCGTGGCATCATATGATTGAGATACGCGTGGTCGTATACAGGATAGTAGACACGTCTTGAGAGATTAGTGGCATGTGCGCCACGTCATCTTGCTTTAGAATGTAAGTTGTCTCAACTTTATCAGGTTGCACGAACTTCAGTCAACAAGTCAAACTGCATTTGATTTGAGCTGCGCCTACACACGTGGCAGCTTCTGAGCAAAAGTCGTTCAGGTTGCGCCCAGGTGCAACTAAGGATTTTGTTTAGATTGTGCCTGGGCGCAACTCACGAAGTGTACAGGACAGCTGTTCACCAACTTCTCTTGAGCGGCACAATTCACAGAATTCAAAAAGATTTTCCTCATTCACTGTTGTGTCAGTCATCAGTATTGTCAGGTAATGATGACCATTAAGTGTCAGATGCCACGTAGATTTTGGCACAAAAGATTGGGCACAGTCTGATATCGGGCACAATCTGATCGGTGGCGCAGACTGTTCTCTGAGCTTCATATCAGTAGCACAACTTGATTTTTGGGGCGCAACTTGATCATTGATCAGTATATTCAAGGCACAACTTGATTTTTAGGCTCTACAGTAATAGGCACAAGTGATCGTCGTCTTAGTCTATCTTTGTGGCTGGGGTGCAGAGGCTTTGGTAGGACGATACTGCTGCTGAGGTGCAGGATGCTGAGGTGGAAGCGGCCTTGCTTGTCTGTTAGGCTGCTTCGGTAGGCCCTGATAGCTACTGGTGCCTACATCTCGGTCTCTCTTGGTCTGAGCTCCATGTCCTTTTCAACTCCTTGGGCAATGCTGAGGATGTCCTCAAAAATGTTGGCGCTACTGGTAGTGACAACTAAGCAAATCTTTCGAGACATTTCCTTCTTAAACTAGCGGGCTCGCTTATGTGGTGTACGAACCAGTGACTCCGTAAAATGGCTTGGTCGACTAAACTCTTTCGTGTACTCGTCAACTGTCATACTGCCATGCTCTTATCACTCAAACTAGCTTTCGAAGGCGTATCTGGCGACTTTCGGGAAGAACTTCTTCTTGAACAGCCCCTAAATTCTGTCTAAAGAAGTCATGGGGCTGCTAGTTGCGGCTCATCTCGATACCAAGTGCGGGAGATACCAAACAACTACAAGCTGGCTGCCTCGATCTTGAGGTCCTAAAAAATATAGGCGATCTGGAGTAGCCTCTCAACATTCTCTAGCTATTCGTCGGCATAGAGAATCCCCTTGGTCCTGAAAAATCTAAGGTTTGAGATTTCTAAAATCTCTAGCAGCCCTGGCCTCACTAATATCGTCTCCCTGACCCGGAGTGCATCGGTGATGCTAGCTCGAAAGAGTGTGACCTGCTCGCTCTGAGAGTCAATGAACTTGTGGAAAACTCCTATCAACTCAGTACTATCAATAGTGATAATCAGAATGACAAGAGGTGCTGGAAGCTCGGGAGCCTCAAGTGCAGGGGGCTCGATAGTCCCGTTGTTGCGTGTCTGAACCATCTTGGAAAGGAAACGAAAGATGATTATTCTATTCAATATAGCCTAAATTAAGTCGTAGTAGAAATAATAAAGTAAAAGCTACCATCCCCCGGCCTATGTTGTGATGATGTTTTTCTTAGTCTACTAGGCTTCCCAATAATACTCTATAGAATAAGTACTATTAAATGAGACCTACATGGAACACCACTAAAAATATGTCATGGCCCGCTCCCAGATAACAAGATATGAGTCGGACATGCCTAGACTACGTTGTGGATACAGCAGTAGTGAGTTATTCTAAACCTTTAGTGTCATCCAAAGTACATAATCAATTGATCTCATCATGGCTGCTAGTACGAGCCTAGAGCATATATCACCATACTCCACCACATCCAGTAGTCTTTTATTACACCTTTACATGATATGCCAGAAACAAATCTGATGAAAGAGATAAAGGTGCTCAATAATATGTACATAATAGTCCCACAAAACCCAAATAATTCATCAAAAACAAGTCCCCAAATCCAAGTCTAAATCTCCAACCCAGCTAAATCTTCGGAGCGACTCCCAAGTCCTAAGTCATAGCAATACCCTACTCAGCTAAGGCCTCGGGCTCTGGCCCATAGAATGTCGGGAAAATCTCCTTAAGCTCATCTGCAACAGATCCAGTCAGAGAAGGAGTAAAGTACAATCTATGACAATGAAACAAGTATAACATGTGAATAAATAAGATGAAATGAAATATGACTAACATGAACCATAAATGCGTAAGTCTACTGAAGAATAAAATATGTAGCAAGAAGATCATGATGTCTTATTTGAAATACATACGAAAATATGTTACCAACTGGAAAATATCATGAATAAAGGTACAGCTTAATCATACGTGCACAGGTGTCTGATTAGGCTATCATTCAATACCTAACTAGAGTTTTTGCTTTGGATATATACCCGTAGTACTTCTCCTCCCCAAGTTCAAGAACAAGAACAAGAACACATGATAAGAACTAGAAGCATATGATAAAGTCGTATAAACAATCATTTCTAACAAGAAATAAGTTACCATATGAAGTAAATATAACAAAGTCATAGAAGTACTTGCCTTTTACCAGTAAGTTGCAAATGTCCCTATGTCCACCTAGAATATGGTTAAGGAAATATGGTTAGGTTCTATAAGATGCATGTAGATATCAACTAACTATTCCAACAATTCTTAATCTAAAATATTCTAAAATATTTCTAATAATTACTAGCCAACAAAAATGGTTTTAAAGTATTATTAGCTACAACAAACATAACTAATTAAATTATTAGTTTAGAAAATATTTTAAATAAATACTATAATAATTCTAATTAGATACATACATTAATTTAGAAAATATAACTAATATAACAACTATATAAAATAATAATACTAATTATATAAAATTTCTAGCCCAATCTAAAAGTTTTGGACCAAACACAACCCAGTCTCGCTGGGCCTGACCCAGTCCATACTCTTTTCTTTTTCTCTTTTTATTCTCTCTTTTTCCTGGCCCATACTACTGCCCAACAATCTCAACCCAACTTTTGTGTTAACCTAACCCTAACTCCCTACACACTCTCTCTTCCTCACTCCACACTCAGTCGACTAATGAAAAGAAGAAGAAAAAGAAGAAGAACTCTAGAAGAAGAAGTTGAGGACGAAGAAGAGGAAAAGATCAAGAAAAAGATGAAGCAAGAAGATGTTCAAGAAGAATGAGAAGAAGAAGCAGAGGGAGACGCTCACCTATGCGGCACGAATAGCGGCATGATGGCAACATACGGCCAAATCCGATCGAACGGCGGCCAGGCGCGACGGGATGACCAGATCTAGGTCGGATTGGGGCCGTCTCGGCGCTCCAAACGACAGTACAGCCCTCGACGACTGCTCGAAAACCGAGGAGCTGGCTCGGGACTCGAGACGGCTCGGGGTTCAGTACAACTATCACTACCATATTTTCGTATAGACTTATTTTCGACCAAATTAAATTTTGCTACTAGTGTGCCACTAGCATGGTAATTAATTTAAATACATAGATTAGGAATTTCTTTCTAGTTGGACCCTAGTCATGGCTAGATTAGGCACAAATATTAATTTGGCCGAAATCACTTAGTCCCCTTAAAGCCTTCCTACTAGCTATTTGGAATGGAGATGATTTGCGCCTATCTAAACCTAATTAAGCCCACATTAGAACCCCCATATGGTCGGCCACATGTAGGAAGAGCCAACCCATTTTTCTTATTCTTCACTTTTTCAATTTTCTTCCTCATTCTTCTTCCATGGTGTGCTAAGGAGTTGGGGAGCTCAAGGAGGCTTGGTGGAGGCTCTAGCAAGATTAGGAAGCCACTTCTTCTTCCTCCTTCTCCAAATTCGTAGGCCCTTGAGGAGACACCATTATCCATAGGTATAAACCTTTTTCTTCTCATTTTTATGGGTAAATTCCAAGTAAACTTGTAGGAGACCCCTCTAATGGCTAGATCTAACTTTCTAGGTAGTGAAATAGGTGTTAGATGACTCATCCTAGTAGATCTATGGTTTAGAATAGTGATATTTGGGTAGCTACGAGATTGTAACCACCATGTGTTTGATACATGTCCCAATAGAAATTTGGGTCATATTTTGGTGTAGATTTGGTCCATGTGTCCTAATTATACACGATGTGGTACGCTTGGCTAATTGGACAAATTCCTACATATAAATGTACCTCTATATGAGCTCGATAGTATATTAATTGCTATTGTCAAATTTACATAGGGGTTTTATATATATATATATATATATATATATATATATATATATATATATATATATATATATATATATATATATATATATATATACCCCCTGAGCTCCCCCTTCCAGAGTCCCCCTACCCTCGACGTCGGCGCTGGGACAGGACGGGCCCGGCGAACCGCCGTCAACCACACCCCTACCTTCCCCGACGTCTTTCGCGCACGCCGTCGGTGGTTCGTCCTCTCCCGATGGGCGAACGCGCTCCGGCGGCCCCCCGCCCGTCTCTCACCTAGTCGGCCGACCAGCTGGCCCTAATCGGATTTGCCTCCGCCGCGGTGGCCTCGAAGCTCCGGTGGCCACCCCCTACGGCGCTCCCCCCAATCCGGGCGAGGCGTCCCCTCCCTTCCGAGGGACGGCAGACGTCGGCGGCCGCGGTGGAGTCCCGCCCCCTCCGGGCGTTGCACCTCCCCTCCGGTGGCCGATCCCTACGACGGCCCCCCGCGACGCCCCCCTCCAGGTCGGGCTGCAAGGTCGGGCGACATTCGATCATAATGCCTCAGGATTGGGACTTTCTCGTTCGAGGAATTCAAATTCAAATTCGAATCCCCCCTGCTCGTAGTGGGCGGGACCTCCAGACGCTATACGCCCACTCCCCAGGCACGGGGCAGCCATGTGCCCACCTCACGGTGGGGCGGCTATGCGCCCAACTCAGCCCGACTGGCTGTCGGCTATGCGCCCCCTCTCAGCGCGGGCGGCTATGCGCCCCCGACCTGCTCTGGCGGCCATGCACCCCTTCTCGCTGAGGAGCATGCGCCCACCCTCGCGTCACTGAGCGTCGGATCTGTGTACCTTCCTCTCGAAGACTGCCATGCGTCCGCCACTGCTCCAGGAGGACCTGCCTATGCGCCCACCTCCCATTCCCCGAGTGGCCTGCCGACCTCCCTCCCCCAGTCGGATGTCATGCGCCTCCAGCCGGATGCCATGTGTCCACTCACCCTCGCTCTGCCAAATGCGCCCTTTCTCGCTTCCTGAGGCCCCATACGCCCACCTTCGGAGGTTATGTGCCCCCTCCCTTGGTGCTACCACCGGCCCTCTTACAGTCTACAACCCGGCTGGGTCCGCCACTCACCGGAAGCACACTGATGGGTCGCCCTCATCTCATTGTGCTGCAGTCGCACATTCACCCACACCTCCAACCTCTCATCCCGGGCACCCCTATCCTGGTAGTGCAACGATCCACTCTTTTGCAGAGATTTTGTGGCCGGATCGCAAGGCACCACTTCTCCTCCAAACTAAGGACTTCGAGCTTCCGGACATCGACCTCCCGAACCCCTCCGACGGCCACACCATCCGCATTTCGTTCTCCGCAGCTGAGATCTCCTCCTTATCTGTATGCTTTGCGAGGACGTTCTGAAATTTTCCGCCGGATGCCCAAAAATCCTCATAACACAAGAAGCCATCGCGGACAGGGAACTCTCATCAGCGTACAAGGTCGTCCCGCTGGACCCCAAACACCTGCTCATCCACCTCTCCTCCGACTCTGACTACTCCTTAGTCTGGGCTAAAGACACCACCAGCATTGGTCCACATAGCATCAAGATCGCTAAATGGTCCCCCGGATTCAACCCTAAAGTCGACTCGACGATAATCTCGACATGGATCACCCTACCAAACCTTCCCCTAGTCTGCTTTGTCCCCGCTGCTCTTAAGAGAATTATCAGCTCCTTTGGGACCCTCATGGCCATCGTCGAGGAAACCCGCAATCTCTCAAAAGGGCACTATGTAAAGATATGCATGGAGCTCGCCGGTCATTCGAACCTCCCACTCTCCTTCAGATCGATCTCGGGGAACAGACATACCTTCAGTCGCTGGTGTATGATAACAGCATAATATTCTGCCAGCACTGTCAGATCAGAGGCCACCTCACAAAGCATTACTTCAGGTCCCACCCCGAGCTTAAAAAGATAGCTCCTCATAAGTCGCAAGCCCCTAAGGCGACCCAACTCCCCCCTTCATCCCCTATTCTTCCCCTCTCCAACTCCCACTCCCACTTCGACGACCGTGACGGCTCTTCCAGCCCCAGCCCCCCCGTCGGCTATAACTATCGTCCACATCGAACCCCAGGCCATCACCCACAACAGTAGGTTCGATATCCTTACCTCTTCCACTCATGACGTCGTCCAGGCAAACCCCCTTCCAGCCATGATCCCTTTTGCTGATTGCGAGAAGTCCGCTGAAGAGCAACCGAACCGCATTGCCCCTCCGATCAGAGAAGGGGAGAACCAGATGGCTTTGCACATCCACCCGGCCCTAGCAGATTTTGCTTTCTCTCCCCTTTGCTCCGGGAATGTCCCCGCGAACGACCTGACCACCTTCGGCCTCGTTCCCGCGGACAGGTTCCAGCAAGCCAAGGACGTCGGCTTCCTGGACCCCAGCAACCCCTTCTGTGCACTGGATATGATAGAGATAGAAGATGCCTCACCCTCGACAGTAGAAGCAGGTAACACAAGTCCAGACTCGGCCGAGGCGCCAAAAGTCACCACAACTGCAACCACGAGAGCCCCCAAAATCCCCACAACAAGAAGAAAAAACACTCCCAATACCACAAGGCCATGACCACTAGGTCAGCCACAAAGCTCAACACCCCTCCCCCCCCCCCGCATCCAACCCAATGTTTGACATCCTCTCGTGGAATGGTAGAGGGTTGGCCAATAAACCTACCTTGAGGAGATTAATCAGCCTCAAAAAACTCACCGGATGGACTTCTTAGTAATCATCGAACCCAAAATCCCTCAGAGAAAACTCAAATCAATCCAACTTCAACTTGGCTTCCAGTTCGCGGTCGCCGAGGGCCATGACATCTGGATCCTCTTCGCCATCGAATGCAAGTTCGGCATCGTTCAGGACTCAGAACAGGCGCTCTTCTGCTGGCTAGAGCACCCCACTCTCCCGGCCCGTCCCGATCACCTTGCCAACTTGGGCGTCTTTCACGGGCATCAGATTGTCACAGCCGCCGAAATTTGGGTGCTCTGGAAGAACCGGAACAAATATAGATATGAAGGTCGCCAGTACACACCCACACAACTGAATAGGGAAGCCCTCCGATAAATTCTTAACATTTGGAGATGCTGGCTCACTCCTCGGACCGTTTTTGGAATGCGCTGACATAGCCTAGGGCTCTGGCCTAGCACCTGTGGCTGCCCTTTGCCCCCCTTTTGTTTCTATTTTCTTGACGTGCTTGGCACGTTTACTTGTATAGGCTTCGACTTTTTGCGCCTGATACATCAATAAAGCTCCTTTCTTATATATATATATATATATATGTAAATAAATAGTTGTAATGCATATGGGTATGAGCTTGGACAGTGTATGAGTATCCCCTACCTGTGTATGTACAGACCACAGTAGTAGTATGTGCGTGTTCTAGGCAGGATTGATCTGTTGTAGGAGAAATGTAGGGGTTCCATGTGTGTATTAGTGAGCCAGTATCGAGGTAGTAGGCTGGAGTGTACAGTTAGTGTGTATGTGTGTACATTAGGGAGTGTGTATTGTGATGAGTGTACAGGAGTTTAGGAAACTGTAGGGATGTATCAATGAACCAACATCCCTGTGTATGTGTATATATTACCTATGTGCAGTGGTAGTAATAGTACACTGCAGGTTAGTACATGATCTGTGTCCTAATAGCGGGTATTAGGTACAGGTATTAGGTGGGGGTTCTAGGGGGTATGTGTGTGTGAGAGAGAGAGAGATCTTGCGTTTGAGGCATCAGTATGCAGGGAAGTTAGTTTAGAGTATCAGTGTAGGTTGTGTAGTTGTGTGTGTGAGTGTTGTGTCTATTGAGTAGGGGGTAATGAACAGGTTTTAGATTAGAAAATACCTACCAGCTAATAGAAAATCTATAGCAGTACATGATGCTACAGATTGGTATACAGAAATACCTATGAGCTTGTGTCTGTAGCAGAGCACAGATTGGTAGGCAAATGACTGTAAACCTGGTTAGGACAGAGGGTAAATGGGTTTATGTGAAACAATTACTGCACTGGGCGCCTAAGAACAAGTAGTTAGGAAGTAGCAGTAGAATTAGGAGTTTCTACTTGGGTGTGTGTTTCTGCACACTAGTGCAACTATTTGACAGGGTCCAGTGGACAGATACCTGTGCGGGCATCCTAGTTACCTAGGATTGTACCTATTGAATTAGGGAGGCATTAAGAGCTTGACTGTATACATTTGTGTGTGAGTAGGGGGAAATACACAGCGGGGACATTCCTATGTAGGAGTGTACATGTGGAGTATCAGTTAGGCCTTTGAGTATTAGGCTTAGGCAAAATTGTAGGTGAGTGCACTAGTAGTATAAGGCAGCAGGGGATGTGTGTGTGTATGTACACAAATAATTGAATAGGGTTATATGTGTACAGTATAGAGAGTGTAAGTGGTAGCAGCTGCTATATGGCAGTAGGGATGTGTTGCCCTGCACATGTGTGTGCACTTGTACTAGTAGCTAGGTTGCAGTGTGTGCCAGTAGGCAAGAGAAGGTATGTGTTAGTCCTTGGTCTGGGTATAGAGAGCTAGATTTCCCGGGAGTATAGGATAGTGGTGTGTTGTACCATGGTACGGTACTATGTGGGGTATCATTTGTGGAGGATTTACCTATATATATATATATATATATATATATATATATATATATATATATATTATATGTCCGGTGCTCCTAGCGTAAGTGGCAGGAGGGGGGGCTCTCGGCGGGGAGACCCGGGATCGAGCCCCCCTCCCGCACAAGCCGGCTGGGTAGCAGTGGCCACGGGCTTATGCGAGGATGATCGGACACCCATATATATATATATATATTTTTTTTTCCATATATATATATATATATATATATATATATATATATATATATATATATGTCTACATGTATTATGGTCATAGATATGTGGAATCATAGGGTATGGATAACTAATGTTATTGGCATACATTATTATTCCCAAATATGTCTAGACTATAGATGAGGGGTATGGATATGCATATACATATAAATCATGGGTACATGGAATATAGTGAGGGTAAATACCTTGGATAAGGTATGAACTCAAACATTAGGGTAAATGTGTAGGTTCAAGTAAACATAGGAATTAGGTAGGCCAACTTATAGGGTGACAGAGACCTAGAAAACCATATAGCCTAGAATTAAATTGGATGTTCAGTTAAATCTTAATTATTGATCCTATTGATTGTATTAATATAGTTCACTGGAAATCGACTTGGAAACCGGTTCGATCTAGTTTCAGCTTGGATTGCAGGCAAGTACATGCAGTGATTTCATTTTATTTCCTGATATTGTCTCTACTTCATGATTTAGATATTCCTATCGTGTTCATGTCACTTTCATTAACATGATTAGTGTTCTATGGATTTACATAATTATTACTCGTGATTCGTAATTTATCATGATTACCGTGATTCGTGTATCTTACCTACCGTGAATTAAATCCATGAATGCTAGTGTCGGGCAGAAAATATACCTCAGTAGACGTGTGAACATCTTATTTGTTCTCCGTGTCTAATCATGTGGATAGAAATCACACATCTCACGTGTGATTTGTCGTATCGTATGAAACACACATTATCGTGTACGATTTACCGTATTACCCGAGCCATTCACATGTCGATTTTGGTATTTCAAAACACCAAGAAGTTAGGGATTTGACACTGTTCTCTATCTGGTTCACATCATATTACATGCCTTCTCATATTCATTATTTTTGCTTGTTTCCATTAAACTGTTAATTAGTCTTACATACCTACTTGATTACTCTATTTTTTATATATCCTAGGTCTTGTTATATAGTCATTATTATGTTATGAACTATCTATCAGTGTTTATACTTGCTCTATTCCTGACTGGATAACCATATTTTTAAGCGATAAGTTAGAGGCATGTTGCCCCACCTATTATGGACAGACAGAGGACATTGTTCTTGATACTGATTCAGGTATTCTGGAGGACCAAGCAATTGCTGAGGCCACGATGCCAGCAGAGGATGTTTAGCCCTAGCATAGTTTATATTTCATAGATTTTGATCCGGATTTGTCTCCGAAATTTCATACTTGGGTTGTATATACTATATTTGGGGATTTGGTGTTTCTCTGATATTGCTGGAATATGTCTTGACTCTGGATTGTGTTTTATGCATTATCTTAGAACTCTTTTTATCTTAGTTGCTATGATTGAGTTATAGATTTCATATTATTCCTATCTCTGGATTTATATTATTGTTGAGATGATCATACATTATTGTGTGGAATGGAATATTATATTGTATTAGATAGCTTTCTACCGCCGATACAGCGGCGTAGGCTAGACGTACCCATGACTCATGCTCGATTTTCGGGTGTGGGTCATGACAGCAGTGGCAGCACGGTGATCGAAGACCACGGCGACATGATGACTTCGACGACAATGTGGAGGTGCTTATCGCGATGTCCAAATCTGGATACAACAGTCCAAACTCGACAAACGACGGTAGTGCAGCTCATGCAATGATGAAGACACCGATAGGGATGATTCGTGTCCTAACTGCACCATGACACGGAGACGAGGAGTTCGGTGACGAGGATGACCGGACACGGCGGTCGATGGTGAGATGTACAGTTAGGGTTAGGGTTGATGAGATAAGACATAAGGTGTATAGTGGGGATTGCAGTTGGGTGTGTGTCCGTGTAGGGTAGACACGAGAGTATATATATGTAATAGCTAGAAAAGTAAATTGAATGAAATGGACACGGACACAATTAAGACAGGGTCATTAGGACCACGTAGGAAATGATTAGAATGCTAATCTATAGATTAATTAGGCCATTTATAGATGTCATTAGGAAGGTCCTAAAATTTTGTGCACATGGGCTAGAGAGAATATTTCCTAAATATTCTAGAGAATATTCTCTGGAATATTCCAGATTCTAAGGAATATTTCTTGGGATTAATTAATAATAATTTCTTGATTAATTAACATTAATTCTGATTAGTTAACAAAGATTATAAAAAAATTACCAAGTCATGTGGCTAAGTATTCCACAATGGGTTTACTAGATAACCAACCTTCTTGGTGATAATCACAAGTCTGCCACTCCTACAAGAAAATTTATATTTTAATAAAAATTATTAAATAAATTTTAATAAAATATTCCCAAATTTAGTACAAAATAATAAATATTATAAAAAATTCTAGATTTTATTTATTAGAGGAAAGAGAGGTTATAGCTGCTTTATATCTTCCTTCGTCTTTAGCTTCTCGACAGTCACGTCGATGCTAGCTACCATGCGTAGCATCTCCTGTACCACTACGATCCTACCGACATCAATAACACGAACAAGAGCGAAGTCCCTCACGATCAGCCTCACCATAAGTTTTGGCTGCCAGTCCTCGACTTCTACCTTCCTCCGGAATAAGCTACCATTACGACAAGCTTCTTCACCCTTAGCTGGCCCAACCAAGTGGAAGGTGCGGTTCTTTCGAGATTCAAACTCCAGAACTTGCCCACCTTCATGTCCGACACTGAAGCTCCCTCGTACGTATGCATCCTCGAGTAGAACATCATCTATTATGTACATTATTGATGACCACGGCTCCCCGTGAACTGTGTGAATGGAGACGCTCATGTCTCAGATTGAGTTAGCTTCACACCTTGATCTCCTCCATTATTTTGAACTGCTGAAACCAATGTCGCTCCATGAAGCTTTAACCAATGTCCCTCCTTAAGAACGACCAGCTAACATGGGACCGACAGATTGACCCTCAATCTTCAACTCATCAACATTCATCGCTTTGTTTGGACGAACCAAATCTCTGTATCCCTCAAATCATCTTTAAGACAAGCCAAGACAAGTTCCCGATAATCTACAAACTCTTATATAACATCCTTCGAACCTCCGTATGATGTATGTGGTGTCCCTGTACACCCTAGTGACATAAACATGTACATGCCACAACATATATCATATTAAGCTAGCTGTTGGGAACCATTCGTAAGCATCCAAATTTGTCCCCAAACAAACTACGACAACCATCATCCGCCAGCCTTCGTACCAAAACTTAGTTGTAGCACAAACTCGGTACATATCGCACCCTCTTGAGAATGAGCTTATCGCGAAGCTACGTTGTTATGTGCACATTACTGATGCCCACAACTGTAGCAGTCCCCTTGTTGCCCATCTTTCCACGTCCAAACCTATCACCTTAGTATGACATGAAGATCCTCATATATGGAGTAACTTGATACGGCGCTCCCGTATCCATGACCCAATTGCCATCATGACCCATACTACAAGGTTCCGCTGTGTCGGTTGTTGTAATGATGATATCTTCAAACGCTGTGAGTTCCTGATCACCCTTGCCTTTAGCCTTCTCAGCTTTAATCTTCATGTAGTTCCTCATGATATGACATATTTTGCACAAAGCCTTCCTTGTGGTCCACAGTCGCATGATTTCATGAACTCCCCCTTATCCTCACTTGTGACTTAAGTCTTCCCTTACCGTAGGAAGCTACTATAGCAGACTCCTACGATGATTCTACTTGCTTACGTCGGACCTCCTTGTCCAACAAACTACTTTTGACTTCCTCCATCGTAACAACTCCATCCGAAGTGGAGTTGCCACCGATACCGCCAACGACTTCTAGCTTTTTGACAGAGAACTCAAAAAACAAAAGAGCATAAAGCTCATCATCAATCACCATCTTTATCGCAGATAGCTGATAAATAATACCCGGAACCTCGTTTAGATGTTGTGCCATCAAGGCACCCTCCGTGTACTTCGAGTTGACGAGTTTGTGAACAAGAAACACCTTGTTGCTAGCCGTCTCCTATAATGCTTTTGTCGAACTCTCCATGGACACGTGGTGAAACACCGAATTGTCTAGCTATTGGCGGATGAATCCAACGACCTTTCGATCCAATCGACTCTAGTCATCAGCAGACTTGTCCGATGGCTTAGCATTGTCGCCCTCTATTGGACCATGCATGTCCTTGTACTAAAGTAGATCCTCCACCTTTGCCTTCCAAATTGTCTAGTTCCTCCCATGAGGGTGTTCATCTGCTTCGTAGATATTGTTGCACCTTTCTCTTGAGACCTGAGAGCTTTGATACCAGATGATGGTATCAGATAAGAACGAACGAATAAACCTCACTCTGATACCAGATGTTGGGAATTGGATACTCCCTACAAGCGCTCCAATACTGTGAGTCTGAAATGTGACACTACGAAAACATATGCCCACCTGGGAAACCAACCTCCGTTTAAGGAATGCCAAGCACAGATAAAAATGTATATGGCCAGTGACTACGTCACCTGAACAAATCCTTATCTATATAGCTTATGTGAAATTACAAGATTGACTAAAACCAATGTTGAATCTTTTGCCCTAGTAGATTCAACCCACTCACCACACTCAAGAAGAAAAGACAGATTATAATTTAAAATCACTCACCTACTCATAGCAATTTTCCTGAACGAAGACGAACTCCTCGATTAGATCTCATCTAGAAGTCTTGGATGGCGAGCCCTAAGAGTAAAGTACGGACGTTCTCTTAGATCTTATGTGGACAAGCACCCTGAATCTCCACCTTCTGCTATATTCTTGTGCCCTCCACCCTCAACCCATATATATATATATATATATATATATATATATATATATATATATATATATATATATAAATGATGAGAAAACATATTTTAGGTCATAATAAGATTTCCTAATTATAAAACCCTAAAATAAGAATCATATTACACCTAAAATAGCCCACTAACAGCTATTTTAGATCATAATAAGATTTCTGATAGGAAACCCTAAAGTAAGAATCATATTACACGTAAATAGCCTAGCACCAATTATGGATGTTCAAATATAATAAAATCAAATATTTGACCAAATTTTCTAAATAGAAAACCTTGATATGCTCACACTTCCACTCCGGTATGGAAAGTGAATGAAGTAAACTTGTGGGCCTCTTATACTCGGCATTCACCTATTGACAGACCAAACATCAGGAGATTTAAATATCTTCTTCTTCATCACATGCCAACCATAAATGTTGAATAATGTCATAATTAGCTTCCCTATTATCTTTTTACAAGGTTTGTGAATCATACCCATTTTGGTGAACCCTAAGGGTCTGCTTGGTTGGGGAAAAAAATATGCAGAGTTAAGTGGAGTTAAGTGAGGGAGAGTATAGTCAATACATATGACCTTGCTTGGATTGGAAAGAGAGTTAAGTGAGGTGTGTTTAATAAATAATTTAATAACAATATAATTTGTACCAAAATAACCTTATTATATGTCATGAAATTAAATTAGATTAAATTTTTTTAATTATAATTTGTCAAAATATTTTCACAAATGAGTAAACTATGGTGGAACATGTTGAAAGCAAGAAACAATAGAGAGAAAAAAATCATGATACTTTATAGGACAAATAAGAAATATTTATGACTATGTAAACAGAATCCCTCAATCCCTCTCGTTAACCCTCCAATTTGGAAGGTTAAAAAATAGACAAAAGAGGGTTAAAAAAACTCTCACTTAACCTCTATAATCCTTTTCCCTCTAAACCCCCACCCTCAAATCAAGTATGATTTTATTTTCCTTCACTTAACTTTTTCTCATTTTAACTCTTTTAACCTTCAATTCAAGCAGACCCTAAAGTTTAGTCATGCGTCAATGTTGATCTTAGCAAAAAATAATAATAATAAGGGTGGCCTGGTAAATCATGAGGTTAAGGAAGAACAGGTGTAGACAGATCTAGTCAAATAGACCATGCCAAAAATAAATAAAAAGCAGCCAAAAAATATTTAGGCTTGCACGTTGGGCTAAATTCCTGTACAGTACTCGGCTTGTTGGGGCAGGCGCAAATGTCCCACTATCCAAGCTTGGCTTAGGGTGAATGCATGATTTGCAATAAAGGTTTGATAATTACAAAAGGAAATTTCCGATGTAGGACCAAATGGAGGAAACATTTTTTTTGCATTTTCCATAATTGATTTATGTAGCTGCCCTTGTCAAAAACCACATAAACAAAACTTTTCCTAATTTGCAAAACAATTTTCCAACACCGCCTTGACCATGCTGCGGATCAAGAGGCAGAACATGACAAGAAGAATCTGCTAATCCTGCTAAATTAGGTATGGTTGGCACAAGCTTTCGAGCTTGCAATCCATTCATCTTGTTCATCAAAGTGAAATCTCTCTGGTTGGAGCTCCGGTATCATGCCATCCTAACCTCACTAGTTGATTTCTGTTGGCACGCGAAAATGAAAAGAAAAAAATGTTAGGAAAATGCTGACAGCCAAAACAGATATAACAAAAACAACATATAGCAATATGCCAAGAAACACAAAGTTGGACAAACAAAATGTCGAGAAAGCATTCATGTCACTGACGACAATATTTTGATCAAAGAAATCCATCATGTTTGTCTTATGCTGTATGAACCATGGAAAAAAATTATGGAGATCAACATTTCCAAATTCAAACTGAACTTGCTTCTGGTTTAAGACATTGGCATGGTTTCAGTTTGGATTTTGGATCACCTACACTTAGGCCTCGTTTGGTTCGCAGAATCTCCGGGGTGGAAAAGGAAAGTGATTATTTTCCTATGTTTGGGTGTCCAAGGAATTGAGGAGGAAAGGAAACTGAGTCCCAATGGAAGGGAAATTAGGGGAGAAAGTGATTCCATCAATCCAAGCAAGGAATCACTTTCCCACATTGAAGTATTCACTTTCCTTTCCAAATTCCTTGGCATTGCCAAACATCGGAAAGGAAAATCAATGGGAATTAAATTTTTCCAAAGGAAAGAAAATGACAAGGAATTGATTTCCTTTCCCTTCCATTCCGCAAACCAAACGAGGCCTTAGTAAAACTCTTATGTGCTTGATTTTCATGAACCCTGGAACAGGGCCGGCCCAAGGGCAAGTCTGACAAGACTTCGGACTTGGACAACCCTCCCTCCATTGGGCAACCCTCTAGGTTATTTAGTATTCTGAGGACTGATCTGTTAGTAAAAATTCCTAACGTATGCAAATCAGAAGATGTAAAAAAAAACTAAGAACATGCATTAAATGTATGGATTCGAGGCACGTTATAACGCTTTCCTTAAAATAAAATTTCACCCCCACAAACAGTGCAGCGGATTTCAGGCGATCTATCCCCGAGATAACAACGAATTCCTTCGATTCACAACATCGTGCACCCAGTGGTGAATCCTACGAACGATCTCGACCTTTGTCCGGGGGAGGAGTTGCACGGAGGAGAAGATTTTGGAGGATTAAGGTTCTGGAGGCGGTGGTTTTTTCTCTTTCTGTCTCTATACGAAAAGGAGATATTTCGAACATGAGAAAGATCTTCTTCTGAAACAAATAATCTATTTCTATTTTAAACAGATCTCTGGAGCACAGATCGTGTCCAGGATTATCTCCCACAAATCTCATAATGGGATTACGTGAGAATGGGTCCACGAAAGACCAGCCAACTGAATAGAACGGTTCAAAAATAGAATAAATAAAAATTAAAAAAATTAGAAAATTACCTTTATACCCCTAGTCTGGTCCGGTTCGCGGGACGCAAACTGCTAAGTGTGCGACTAATAACCGCGTCAAAAATATGTATTAAATCGTGCACCCGCTTGCGGGTTAGATGGGATGTAACACATCTCCCACAAAACCAACTTACCCACAAAGGAGGGTAAAGCATTATATGAAAAGGAGAACCTTCTTCTCCTTTCCAATGTGGGACTAAAAGAAAGGAGCCTTTCTTGAATCACATGTGTGTTGCTACACAAGCAACAATCTCCTACATGATTCAATAAAGGGACAATTAAAAGATATAGAGCGATAGAATTATAGGAAAGAGAACAAGATATAGACAATCATATTGTGTACCAGAGGAAGGTGTCTTCCGGACTTGAACCTCCCCTTGGTGTTGTATATATCATCTATATAGATCCAATTCAAGTGACATAAGTCTTGAACTTAGGATCATAATTGTACAGACTCAACATACACACTAACACAATGTGGACATTTTGATCGTATCAACATTTGTGCACTTTTTGGCCATATGCTTATCTCGATTTCTTGAGAGCTCTAGAGAACAGCACGCGTTCCCATAAAAATTGGCCACACTTTCACTCTCAAATAGGTGAATCTTTCTGGGTATTCTACAATTTATATACCTGCTTTACAAGCAATAGATTCATTAAGATTTTACAATCACACTCTTATTTATTGCAGATCAACACTATATAGTAGAGGAATAGTTCATTACAATTAAATCACATAGTGTTTCCAGTGACACATCAATTTTGTTGTTATCCTTTGAACCTTTTCTTAGTGCTTCTAATCGAAGGTTGGGTTGCCTTTGAGGTGACTCAATCTATGGGCTTCAACTCCATTCCTCTTGTTGTCTCAAAGACTAGTCTCCTTGAGAGATCTTTAGTTAGAGGATCCGCTAAATTATTCTTTGATCTGACTAAGTCAATTACAATTACTCCACTAGACCACAATTGCTTCACCCGATTGTACTTCAGACGTATATGTCTGAATTTTTCATTATAACTTGTCCTTTGAGCCTTTGCTATTGCAGCTTGGCTATCATAGTGTATAGGGATATCATGAACTGGTTTGCTCCACAGAGGAATATCTATTACCAGATTCCTGAGCCAGTCTGCTTTCTCACTGGTTAGGTCAAGAGCTATGAACTCTACCTATATAGTAGATCTAGATATATAGGTATGTCAGGTAGAGTTTCAAGCGACAACAGCTTCTCCCAATGTGAATACATATCTACTTGTGGCTTTGGTCTTATCTGTATCTAAGATCCAGTTTGTATTAGTATACTCTTCCAACACAGATGGGTATCCTCCATAGAATAATCCATGGAATAACTTACCCTTCAGGTATCTTATTATCCTTTCTAAGGCAGTCCAACGTGAACTATTCGGATTGTTTGTGTACCGACTAAGTTTTTCGACTGCATAGGAAATATCAGGTCTGGTACGGTTAGCAATATAGTTCAAACATCTAATTTGTTGAGAATACTTCAGCTGAGCCACATTGTCTCCTTTATTCTTCTTCAACCTGCTACTTGCATCATAAGGAGTACTTACATGTTAAGAATCAAAATAATTAAATTGTTTAAGGACCTTTTTTATATAGTGAGATTTGGAGATACCAATTCTCTCAAAAGTGCGACTTAATTTAAGTCCTAAAATCACATTAGCAGGTCCTAAATCTTTCATGTCAAAATTTTGAGACATAGATATTGTGATATCATAAATAATATCCATGTCAGTGTCAAAATGAGAATGTCATCAACATATATACACATTTATCAGAATCATTAATAGCAAGACCATAAGATTGAATTACCTTATCAAATTTATCACAACATTGCTTTGGCGCTTGTTTCAACCCATAAAGAGATTCAATTAATTTACATATCTTATGTTCTTGTCCTGGAACAACAAACCATTTAGGTTGTTCCATATAAATCTCTTCCTCTAAATCTCCATTCAGAAAAGCAGTTTTTACATCCATTTGATGAATAAACAGTTTATGAACAGATGCAATAGCAATTAACATTCTAATTGTAACAATTCTAGTAACTGGAGAATAAGTGTCAAAGAAATCTACCCCCTCCCTTTGTTTGAACCCCTTTAGCTACTAACCTTGCTTTGAATTTCTTAATAGACCCATCAGGTTTTAGTTTCTTCCTGAAGATCCATTTGCAAACAATTGGTTTGCAATCTACAGGAATGTTACCAAATCCCATGTTCTCTTTGACATAATAACATCTTCTTTACAATTAATGCTCTCTTTCCAAAATAAGGAATCTACAGAGGACATAGGCCCGTCCTCTTCAACAAGGTAAGTAAAATACCTTCACCTAGGTTTTGTTCTCTTCTGGTACTTCTACTCCTTCTAGGTTCTATAAGGGTGTTATCAACTACGTGAGAACTAGATATTGAAATAGGACCTTGTGCAGATATAGAGGATCTAGGAGTTCTATTTCCAAAGGAAAAATATTTTCAAAAAATATAGCATCCCTAGATTCCATAACTGTGTTAGCGTCAATACCATTTACCTCAGTCTTAATAACAAGAAATCTATAGGCAATGTTGTTTTGAGCATAACCAAAAATACACAATCTACGGTCTTGGATCCCAGTTTTTTTTTTCTTAGTAGGAGAGACAGAAACTTTAGCAAGGCACACCCATACTTAGAAGTATTTCAAAGATGGCTTTCTGCCCTTCCGTAATTCATAAGGGGTTTTATCAGTCTTTTTAAAAGAAACTTTATAAAGAATTTGGCATGCAAAAAGTGTGAACCCCTAAAATATTTTCATTAAAATAATTTATTTAGTGTTTATTCCTCAAATATAAATTTTTGCCTTTTTGTTGAATATTAATTTATATAAATATATAAATTCAATTATAGATATAATTGAATCTCTATTTGTTATTTTATCTTTTGCTAGGATAAATTACATATATGTGTGTTTAGTGTATATATATATATTTTTTTTTTGTGTGTGTGTGTGTTTAGTGTATATATATATATATATATATATATATATATATATATATATATATATATATATATATATATATATATATAGGGAAAACGGGATATGAGCCATAGGCTCATACTCTTAAATGAGCCATCCCACGTGGCTTCCATGTGGACCAATAAAATATAGTGACTTGGAACAGAAAATTTAAATAGATGGAAATAAAAGATCTCATAAAATATTTGATAAATAATAACTTACCATATTTTTGTTTAGAAACTTACCAAAAAAATTTAAATAGGAATAATACCATTTTTCCCTCCAAATTAAAATTAAAATTAAAATTAACATTAAAATTAAAATTAAAATTAATATTAATATTAATATTAATATTAATATTAATATTAACATTGAAATTAAAATTAAAATTAAAATTAATATTAAAATTAACATTAATATTAACATTAAAATTAATATTAACAATAATATTAACATTAATATTAACATTAAATTAATATTAAATTAAAATTAAAATTAATACTAACATTAATATTAATATTATTATTAACATTAACATTAACATTAACATTAACATTAACATTAACATTAACATTAAAATTAATATTAACAATAATATTAACATTAACATTAACATTAAAATTAATATTAATATTAATATTAAAATTAATATTAACATTAATCTTAACATTAACATTATGGGATCTTTTATTTCTATCGATTTAAATTCCTAGGTAAACATATTTGTTAAGTTCCTAGGTAAAGATATGATAAGTTATTATTATCAAATCTTTATGGGATCTTTTATTTCTATCTATGTAATTAATTTTTTTTTTCAAGTTACTATATTTTTATTGGTCCACATGGAAACCACATGGAATGGCTCATATAAGAGTATGAGCCTATGGCTCATATCCCGTTTTCCCATATATATATATATATATATATATATATATATATATATATATATATATATATATATATATATATATATATATATATATATATATATTTGTGTGTGTGTTTAGTGTATATATATATATATATATATATATATATATATTATATATATATATATATATATATATACAAAAAAAAAAATATATATATATATATATATATATATACAAAATATATATATATATATATATATATATATATATATATATATATATATAAAATATATATATATATATATATATCTATATATATATATATATATATATATATATATATATATATATATATATATGCTTATTTTGTATAAATAAATTAATAGTTGTTATATACATTGGGATATAAATAATGACCAAATAACATATATATTAAAAATTAGTTAGATAAATTTTTAGAGATTAATATTTTAATGTACCCTTATTTAGAAATTTTATTATAAACATTTTAAGAGATTTGGATATTATATATATATAATATATATATATATATAAAATATAGATATATATATATATATATATATATATATATATATATATATATATATATATATATATATATTATATATTATATTTGCAGAAATTATATTTTATCATATTAGGTAAATGTATATTAGAATTATATATATAGAGATTTATAAAATAAAATAAAAGAAATTAAATTCTAAAAAAAAAATATAATATATATATATATATAAATATATATATATATATATATATTATATATATATATATATATATATATATATATATATATTATATTTTATATTTGCAGAAATTATATTTATCATATTAGGTAAATGTATATAGAATTATATATATAGAGATTTATAAAATAAAATAAAAAGAAATCAAATTCTCACGAGATCATGAAGATCTCGTGAGTGGGCTAACTGCCCCAAACCCGATCAAACATCAAAGCCCCCCCCCCCCACAAACCCGCAATTAGCCTAATAAAACCTCTCGCCCCCGACACCTCAGCACGCCACCCTAACCCGGCGACCCCCGGCCACAGCAGCACCACCGTCGGCCACCTGGAAGCGTGCCAGAGCACCGATCAAACAAGAAATAGAGCACTGCTCTGTGGCAGGTCGACCACCAGGTACCCATATTCTTGGCTATTTTTCTCTTCACACGTTTAACTAAATTACGAACCGTCGATTCTTGTGGAGAGTCAACAATACACCTAAAAACCCTGTCATTTAGTTTTGAAAGAATCAGATTCTATTCGACGATAAAATCGAATAGAAATCGACGAAAAACTGTCCGAAGCAGAACAGTTTTAGGAAATTAATCCACTGTTTTTGAAGGAAATTTCTAGCCAACTCATCGACCAATTTGAAAATCTAACTGAAGGCAAACCTAAAAAGCCTATTGTGTATTAAAACCATTTTTACAGAAGTCGATTTCATCGACTATGCGCCGAGAACTTGGTTCCCAAGATTGACAAAAATCCATTTTCAAAACTGTGAATTTTTAATAAAAACTTTCTGATACGGCATGTGCCCCGACAAATTGGACGACGTGGTCGCAACCAATGAGCATAAAAAGATGCATATGGATGTTGTCGATGTGTGGGATTCGACAGAACTCGATTTTGATGTGCGTGCGCGACAAAATCGAGGCGTATCCGTCGAAATACCCCGTAGCGGCCCTTTTGCAAACTAGCCCCTAACTTCGTGCACGTTCGTCATCTCGAGACGAAACTTGTGCCAACTGAACCATATTAGTTTTTTGGTCTTATATGCCAAGTTTGGTCCAATTCTGAGAAGGTCGACCAGAATGCCCTTTTGGCGGGCCCGTGACCCGATCCAATGGACAAATTTATGCACGACACACCGGAATCCAACTTTAGACATACGGTTGGGTTGGATTCATCTCATCAAACCGGACCCGTAGACATATAGTTTGACGACTTTAGAGGCCGCAGATACTGACACGCTTTTTGGTACAAAACGGGTCCAACGGCGGAAATCGTTTTGACCTAAAATTACAATTTTGCCCATGTGTCCAGAATTGGACTTTACCATTTTTAGATATTTCTTTTATACCAAACGTATTGGTGATGTCTGTTTCAGCATCCGGAGACTGTTGCGCGAGTTTGACTATTATGGCACACTAAGTGGTTTCGATATTGATTATTACTATATTTCATTGTTAGTCATTTTATATTTGATTCTTGTCACTTTTTTATATCTTGTCGTATTCTTACCTGTAGTGGCGGGACGAAAAAGTACCAAACAGATGTGTGATCTGACTATAGACATTGTAGATATTGTAGACATTATTTATTTTCCGTAAAGTAGACATCGTAGACATTGTTTATTTTCTGCAAAGTAGATATCATAGACATTGTTTATTTTCTACAAAGTAGACATCGTCGACATTATTTATTTTTTGCAAAGTAGACATCGTAGACATTATTTATTTCATACAAAGTAGATATTGTAGACATTGTTTAGACATCGTAGACATCGTGGTGTAACTGTCCCTGATCGATCACATATCGAAAAGGTACTTCAAAACACATGGATAGTATTTCCTTTGTTATACATTCTACATGTCTCTTGTACCATTATCCTGATTATTTTATCATGTATTTTATGGCTAACCTATGTTTTATAGTCGTTATCATATATTGGAACTGTACTTAATAAATTGTACTTGTTCCATTCCTGACTAAAATCCAATATTTTTTAGGTTAGCCGTGACTACTTTTATGACTACTTTTAGCATTGGGGAGACACAGGTGTACCTGCAGGCCAAAACCTAGAGATTAGTTAAATAGATGTGTTGTAGACATTTTTAATATTTGTAAGAACATTGTACTTTCTTTAAATTTAAAGTTATAAAATTATAAATTAGTTAGTTTTGTGAATGAGCAGTAAAGTTATTATTTATTGTGATATTGAACATCATGGCCTTGACAGTGTTCTACCGCCGACACTGTGGCGTAAGCTGGCTTGGACACGCACTCGTATCCCAAAAAGCGGGTTCGGGTCGTGACAACTTTTTGTGGTGGCCTATGCAGGTCAGTTTTCCCAAAATTGTGCGAACTCGTGATACTACTTAAGTTACTCGTACTATTGCGAGCCTACAACTAGGAAGTTCTCATTTACAATTAGGACGAATTGATTTAAGAGAATGACTAGGATTAGGAGTCCCTTATTCAAATTGACTGTTAGATAGTTAAGGTTGTTATATAGGCCGTACAATTTAGATAAGGAGTTATTAAATTTAAATAGCTTGACAGATCTCCATAGATACACTATTACATTTTTTATATGACGATATGACCCAATATGGATAGACTATTCACTTGGTAAGTTAGACCTTCCTAGAATTAATGTTCTAACCTTGATAAATTGTTCAATTCTTTTCTTTTGCCCTCTTTAGATATCATCCTCATATCATAGTTCGAATTACCTATTTAATTCTCATTTTTTCATAAGAATTATTTTTATAATTTCTGATTCTGTTATCCATATACGAACCTCGAGTTAGTTTCGATTCAGAGTTTTTCCTCAACCGTTTGAATAGACATGAAATAGAGATTAGAATGTTTGTACTTCTCTTGTCTTCAGTTATTTCTTCCCTGATCAATCTTTTATTTTTAAGAATTGAGACTTATATGACAGATACTTACACTTCTCCCATCTTGATCACCCTGGGATCAGTTCGAGTTATCTTTTATGTCTAAGCCGTATCACTTATTTGTTTCCATAAGAAACTTATTCTCTAAAAAGTCAATTAATATTTTTCCCATTGACTTTTGAGCCTAACATGAGCCAGTTATCCATCTAGTAATCTCGAGTCAGTTTTGTTTTATGTTGTCCTTCAATCCTTGAGTATGAAAGAAATATAGAATTAGAAATTTTACTTCGTCCGTTTCTCCTAGTCGATTGCTTAGTTTTTAAAATTGATACCTAATCGATTATTTGATTTTCAAAATGGATACTTTCACTTCAAGGATAGATACTTACACTTTCTATCATATTCAACTTGTTTGAATCTCTAGAAACTCCTTTGAATTTTACGGATATAGTTGGAAGAATATTCGTTGACTCATAATGGCAGGACAGCAGTGTACTGTCATTATTTATTTGAATTATGGAGACTGTGGATTCACTACAGCCAGCAACGTACTGGCGAGGCACGACCCCTAGAGTTGAAATTATTTCAAAGAAATGTAGGTTATCGAATATTGATAAAACCATGTCTTAGTGGTCCTCTTTTGATCTTAGTTACCCTTGTGTCAATATTGGATAGAGTTAATAAATATTCGATATTGTATCATATTTGAGTCACAAAACCAAGGCTTTACTACAGCTAGGTGTACAATGGTGAGACATAAATTTTGGAAAAATAATTTTAGACATGATTACAGTTTTCGGATACTATAGAGGTTAGGAAATTAATCTGTATGCCCCATTGATTCAAAGCCAATACTAGTGGAAATTCTATAAGTTGGGTAGCATGCCTCCAACCTAGCATCCCGTTGTCATCATGATCTATTAACGAGGTAATTGACTGACACTAATCGGTTCACTTAGACTATAGAGTTTAGAGGTCCCTAACCCATTGGTGGACTAATGCCTTAGACAAAAAGACAGGTAGGACAACTATAGAGGCACCAACATCGGATGAGTCTTAGATTTTGATGAACTTGAACTATTTGTGCCTTCTTTCAATCATAAATCCCGTATACTTATATTTTTGGAATACATTGACTAATGCTGCTATTATAGCCTAGTTTTGTAATCTTATTCTTTATCATGCTTATTCAGGACATATGATTATTAGGGACGCCCACTAACATATTATCTAATTAAAATCAGTGTATTATGGTCTGATCAACCTTAGTGCATTGGTTTGCTCTTCATATGATTAACCTACGTGGATTGAGATATAGATGCCTCCAGGATCTCATCCGCAACTACCTTGACAACTCCCCTTGAATTATTCAATCGCCCTTGGAACCTCGTATTCACATTCTATCCCCTCTCCCTTGAACTCTTTATTATTTTTTGCCCTTACTTATTTAAAAAAAAATAAATGCTTGTATTTGAGGAAAGATATACACAGAATGTCCCCCTTGGTTCACCATATCACCTATGGCCATGAAAGCTATTACGCAATCGTTTTCCATCTATTTGAAATCGGAGAACGATCTTTAAACTTGATCTATGTCTATCGTATCACGTTACACCGTGATCACGACTTGAATTTCTCTAACTTCATTAATCATAAAACCTTGTCTTAGTTTAATTTCGAGAAATAAATTTCTGAAGTATATAGGTTGTGAGCCCTCTAAATTTTTAGGACTTACTAAAATTATTGGTTGATTATGATAAGTTGGTTCCTACTAGGATGACAAATTAAGTACCTCATGAACACCCACTTTCTATTTAGACCCTTTGATGTCCCTTACCGTGACCTTGATATTCGGAGCACGAGACCAGCTGTTACATTCCAACAAATTGTATATGCAAGACCTAGATGAGTCCACCTTCATGTAGGCATATCATGTCCCACTCAAACATGTTCCCTTGTACTCTATTTTTTTGATACGGCTTTCAGGTCAAAAAGGCTAACTAAATCCTTACCGTTATACCGATATACTTTTCAACTTCAATTAGAGATCCAACCTCGACTCAAATCTTTCGACCCAATATACGGTTGTGATCTACTTGAAGCCCATTACACACATGCCACTAGTGTGCCACTCAATTGAGTCTTCTTGTGCTACTTAAACAAAAAAGTCATAGAAGGCACATTTTTGGGACTTTAGGAGCCTAGTTAACCAACCTAACTGGCAATTAGCCTAACCACTTGAATTGGAACCTATTCTAGGTTACCCGAACCTAATAGGAATGGTCTAGATTGATTTTGTGGATCTTGTCCAACCAATATAGGTTAAAACCAAAGACTTATTTAATAAAAGATTGATGTCCAATTAGGGAACCCATGGAGACCCAGTTAAACCATCCTTGTATATCTCCATATTTGGACTATAAAACCAAACTTTATAAAATAGGTCTCTACACCTATTATGTAGTCTCCATCTCATGGTCCACTAATTCACCTTCCATAAATCCCTTAACCATACCCCTTCCTAGCATATTCTATGCGATGAATGGAATGCTGCCGTACCAATTTGTTTCTGGTTATGCTTGACCAAGACCTCTCCTACTGCTTTGATAAAACATGACCAATATATGGGCAATGTTAAATAAACAACACCTTGGCTTCCTATATAGTCCGTGACTACGATCAGAAGTACCCCATATCCCCATACATCTCCTTGAAATTTGATTTTCTTAGGAGTCCTATTACTGAGCTTCCCATGATTAACCAAGTTCTATAAGTTAGTTAGAATCTTGAACTTAGTAAACTCTATCATTTAGAATGAGACGCCAAACTTGGTTTATTTTCATAACCATTCTTCCATATGTTTGGTTTTTACGATACGATCTTCGTATTGCATTTTATATCCCTTTGCTCGTGCGTGTAGATAATCGCGGTAAAGATCACAACCTTGGTTCTTCAAGTCCATTATATCATTGAATCGTGTCTTGGATTGAATTTAGAGAACAGAAATTGCTGAAGTGTTTAGACAAGCCTCTCTAAGTACGTAAGGTTCTTTTGAATTAGCAAAGGATTGGGATAGATTGGTTCCAATTGAACTAATAAAACAATGGTTCATAACGTCCACTCCTATCCGTATCATTTGATACCCTCGCCCGTGACTTTGATATAGGGAACACAACACTAGCATTTTTCTTCCAACAAATTTCACACACTCATGAACTAGAGCAATCAAGCTACACACGTGACATACATGTCCCACACGAATACACCTTCATGTGCTCTATTTCAATTACACCACATGTATAATGTAATTTCCTTAGAACAAACCATATATGCCAATTTATATCCCTTTGGATCTTAAACCATGCAATATCAACCCATTCCACCAAACAAACTGAATACCCAGGATTAATACAAGACCCCCACCTCTTGACCCATGAACTCTTCCTTCCCGAAACTTCTTCAATCTCATCTCTTAGTACCTTTGTTAGGCGAACACTGAAATTCCTTTTAAACCGACACATTTTAGTTACATTCGAACAAGAGATGCCTACCCTCTCGTTGAAAGCATTGTCGATAGGAACGACAATAAATTGTAATAATCCTCCTATAGTAATTATCAACCAAGAATGCCATGCCAATATCTAGATTTCCTTTATGACCCGTGACTATGGTCAGGAATGCCAAATATTCTCGTGCCTCTCCCTTTAGAAATTGTCCTTTTCGTAAGCCTTGTAACGACGATTTTCACAGTTAGTCAACTTCTATAAGTTTGGTAGGGTCTTGAAAGAAGAATATCATATCTTGTAGAAGGCGACCTCAAATTGGATTCCTGTAATGACCACCTCCTCCATCGTTTTGAAAACCGCGATTATGATTTGACGTACTTGCCATCCCCTTGTATTAAATCTCGTTATTTTTCTATATTTTTGATATTAAGATTTAATTTTAATTTCGAGGAGGAGATTTTTATAAGTTGGGTAGGATGTAAACCCCAAAAACATTTTCATTAAAATAATGTATTTCGTGTTTATTCCTCAAATATAAATTTTTGCATTTTTGTTGAATATTAATTTATATAAATATATAAATTCAATTATAGATATAATTGAATCCCTATTTATTATTTTATCTTTTACTAGGATAAACTATATATATATATATATATATATATATATATATATATATATATATATATATATATATATATGTGTGTGTGTGTGTGTGTGTGTGTGTGTGTGTGTGTGTGTGTGTGTGTGTGTGTGAGTTTAGTATGTATATATATGCTTATTTTTTATAAATTAATTAATAGTTGTTATATACATTAGGATATAAATATTGCCCATATATATATATATATATATATATATATATATATATATATATATATATATATATATATATATATATATATATTAAAAATTAGTTTAATAAATTTTTAGAGATTAATATTTTTGATGTACCTTTCTTTAGAAATTTTATTATAAACATTTTAAGAGATTTGGATATATTATATATATTATTATTATATTTTATTTTTGGAGAAATAATATTTTATCATATTAGGTAAATGTATATAGAATTATATATATAGAGATTTATAAAAAAAATCAAATTCTCACGAGTTCATGAAGATCTCGTGAGTGGGCTAACTAACCCAAACCCGAGCAAGCATCAAAGCCCCCCCCCCCCCCCAAACCTGCGAATAGAGCCACAGTAGGCCGAACCCATATAAGAGAACGAGAGAGAGAGAGAAAGGTAAACTCAAAACCCTAATAAAATCCCTCGCCCCCGACACCTCAGCGCGCCACCCTAACCCCGGCAACTCCCCGGCCACAGTAGCCTCGCCGCCGGCCACCTGGAAGCCAGCCAAAGCGCCGGCCGAATAAGAAATAGAGCGCTCCTCTGTGGCAGGCCGACCACCAGGTACCTATATTCTTGGCCATTTTTCTCTTCACACGTTTAACTAAATTATGAACCGTCGATTCCTGTGGATATTCAACCTATACACCTAAAAACTTTGTCATTTAGTTTGGAAAGAATCGGATTTTATTTGACGATAAAATCGAATAGAAATTGATGAAAAACTGTCTGAAGCAGAACAGTTTTAGGAAATCAATCCACTATTTTTGAAGGAAATCTCTAGCCAACTCATCGAGCAATTTGAAAATCTAACTGAAGCCAGACCTAGACAATCTATAGGGTATTAAAACCCTTTTTACAGAAGTCGATTTCATCAACTATGTGCCGAGAAATTGGTTTCCCAAGATTGATAAAACCCGTTTTTAAAACTGTGAATTTTTAATGAAACTTCCCGATACGGCGTGTGCCCCGAAAAATCGAACGACATGGTTGCAACCATGAGCATCGAAAGACGCATATGGATGTTGTTGATGTGTGGGATTCGACATAACTCAATTTCGTTGTACGCGCGCGACAAAATCGAGGCGTATCCGTCGAAATATCCCGTATCGGCCCTTTTGAAAAGTAGCCCCTAACTTCGTGCACGTTCATCATCTCGAGACGAAACTTGCACCAACAGGACCATATCATTTTTTGGTCCTATATGCCAAGTTTGGTCCGAATCTTAGAAGGTCGACCGGAATGCCCTTTTGGCGGGCCCGCGACCTGATCCAATGGGCAAATTTGTGCACGGCCCACCGGAATCCAACTTTGAACATACGGTTGGGTTTGTCTCGTCAAATTGGACCCGTAGACATATATTTTGATGACTTTTGAGACCGTACATACTGGCATATTTTTTGGTGCAAAACGGGTCCAACGGTGGACATTATTTTAACCTAAAATTATGATTTTGCTCCTGCGTCCAGAATTGGACTTTTGGGCAGGCGTTTATAGATATATATTTTATACCAAACGTATTGGTGATATCTGTTTTAGCATCCGGAGACTATTGCGCGAGATTGACTATTGTGGCACACTGAGTGGTTGGAATTATCGATTTTACTAGCAAAGGGCCCTAGGTGAGTACATTTGTTGTTTGTTTTCGATATTGATTATTACTATATTTCATTGTTAGTCATTTTATATTTGATTCTTGTCTCTTTTTCATATCGTGTCGTATTCTTACCTGTAGTGCTGGGAAGGGAAAGTACCAAAAAGATATGTGATCTGACCGTAGACATTGTAGACATTGTTTATTTCTTGCAAAGTAGACATTGTTTATTTCCTGCAAAGTAGACATCGTAGACATTGTTTATACATCATAGACATCGTGGTGTAAATGTCCCTAGACCGATCACATATCAAAAAGGTACTTCAAAACACATGGATAGTATTTCCTTTGTTCTACATTCCCCGTGTCTCTTGTTACCATTATCCTGATTATTTTATCATGTATTTTACGGCTAACCTCTGTTTTATAGTCGTTGTCATATATTGGAACTGTACCTCAATGCATTGTACTCGTTCCATTCCTGACTGAAAACCAATATTTTTCAGGTTAGCCGTGACTACTCTTAGCATTGGGAAGATACGGGTGTACTTGCAGGCCAAAACCTAGAGATTAGTTAAACAGATGTGTTGTAGACATTTTTAATATTTGTAAGAATATTGTACTTTCTTTAAATGTAAAGTTGTAAAATTGTAGATTATTTAGTTTTGTGAATGAGCAGTAAAGTTATTATTTTGTGATATTGAGCGTCATGGCCTTGACAGCGTTCTACCGCCGATACTGCGGCATAGGCTGGCTTGGACACGCACTCGTATCACAAAAAGTGGGTGCGGATCGTGATAAAAAGTAAGGCTTCCCCCCCCCAAAAAAAATTGTCAGATAAACCAGAGCTACCTAACATAACATTAATCATATCAAGAAAAGTCCTATATTTCCTTTCAGCTACCCCTATTCTGTTGAGGAGCGTAAGAGGCAGTCGCTTCATGTATTATACCATATATTTAACAAAAATAAATCAAAATCAGCAAAGGTGTATTTACCTCCATGATCAAATCTAATAACTTTTATTTCTTTTCAAGCTGATTCTCAACTTCAGCTTTAAACGATATAAACTTACTTAAAGCTACATCTTTAGCTCTAAGCAAGTAAACATGATAGTATTTTGAATATATAAAATTAATGAAATAACGTTTACCTCTACGAGTAAGAGTACCGTTCATTCACAAATATTGCTGTGAATCAACTCCAAAAGCTAAGAACTCCTTTCAACGAAATGAAATGATTTTTTAGGTTGTTTGGCTTGAGTACATATCTCACATTTTTTATTCTTGCTCAAGTCAATCTTGGGAATTAATTACAAAATAGACATTCTCTTTACAGAATTAAAATTAACATGTCCCAAGCGACCATGCCAAACATCATAGCTATCAATATCATAAGATATCGAATTTGAAACAGAAACGTAGGTAGAATCAATATTATTTAAACTAGAATCCAAAGTGCTGCAAGGCATGTCAACAGAAACTTTAAACAGACCCCCACAGACATAGCCTTCTCCAATAAAATTCATGTTTAGGGATATTACAACTCTGTCAGACTCAAAAACAAGCTTGTAGCCATGTTTATTTAACAAATCACCAGAAATTAAGTTTTTATTGACGTCTGGTATGTGTTGCACATTATACAAAAGAAGAGTCTTGTCCGAAGATAACTTGAGATTCATTTTTCCCTTTCCCAGCACTCTGGCAGCACTTGAGTTTTTCATAGCTACTGATTCACCTTCCTCAACCTGTCAGTAGGAGAAAAATAAATCAATATTAGGACATACATGAACATTTGCCCCTATATCAACCCACCAATCAGTAGGCAGATACGAGGCCTCAAAACCAGAATATACAGCTACAAACCTCTGATCATCGGTACGATAGATTCGGTCCTGACTATAACAACGTGAGCCTGAGGAATAATACGAACGTCTGCAGCAGGAGCTCAACGATCAGGATTCTGAAATCCCCGACCCTTCTTCCTGTGGCGGCATTGCCTGGCAAAGTGTCCAGGATTACTATAGTTGTAACATTTCCGCTTTGTCCTGTTATCTTTCCCAATAACAGGTTTTGGCTTAAGGAACTATTTCTTCACATGGTTCCTGTTCTGTGGATTGTTCCTCTGTTGATAGGGTTCGCCCTTAGGCTTTCCCTTCGATTCAGCTATATATAACTTTGCCTCGAATTCAGTACTAAATGATTCCTTGTTCCTAGCTCTACTCTCTTCCTCAATGCAGAGAGATACAAATAGGTCATCTAAGGACATGGGTTCCTTATTGTGTTTCAATTTCAAATCAAAGGCTTTCCAAGACGGAGGCAATTTAGTGATAAAGGCAGCAATCAAAAACTTATCAGCAAGGGGCATGTCTTTTTAAGACATCTCATGAATAATCGTTTGCAGTGCATTGGTATGTTCTACAACATATTTATCAACTGTTATTTTAAATTCCAGAAACTTGTCTACAACATATATCTCATATCCTGCTACTTCAATGAAGTACTTCTCGTCGAGAGCTTCCCAAAGCTCTCTGGATGTGGTTGTCGTGCAGTAAATGCCATATAACGTATCAGACAGACAGCTTAGGATTTTCCCATAACAGATAAACTTTGTCTCATTGTAGGATTCTAGTTCATAGGTTTTGGCAAGTTCGTGTAAATCAGGCATAGTTTCAGGTTCTTTGAGAACCTTAGATAGCTCAGGTTAACTAGTAGGTCATCCTGCGCTACTACCGTTTAAAGTTCTAACCATCAAACTTCTCCTATTTGAAGGAGTTATGAATGTTAGTTGAGAAATCATCTATTGTGGGATTCATATATAATGCTTAGGAATTTCAACAAACATAAGGTTAAAGAAGCTAAGAAATTTTTTCTAAGATTGTTGGTAATTCCTAACGCATACAAATCAGAAGATGTAAAAAAACTAAGAATAAGAATTAAATGTTTGAATTCGAGGAATGTTACAACGTTGTCCTTAGAATAGAATTTTACCCCTGCGAACAGTGCAGCGGATTCCAAGCGATATATCACTGAGATACAACGAATCCCTTCGATCCACAACATCGTGCACCCGGTGGTGAATCCCACGAACGATCATAGCCTTTGCCCGGAGGAGCTGCACGAAGAAGAAGATTTTAGAGGATTAAGGTTCTGGAGGCGGTAGGTTTTTCTTTCTGTCTCTGTACAAAAAGTAGATGTTTCGAACGAAAGAGAGAGAGAGAGAGATCTTCTTTTGAAACAGATAATATGTTATTATTTTAAACAGATCTCTGGAGCATAGATCATGTCCAGGATTATCTTCCACGAATCCCAGAATGGGATTACGTGAGAACGGGTCCGTGAAAGACCAGCCAACGGAACAGAACAATTCAAAAATAGGACAAATAAAAATTAGACATGAATTAGATAATTACCTTTATACCCCGGGTCCGGTCCGCGGTGCGCAAAGTGCTAAGTGCGCAACTAATAAATGCATCAAAATTGCGCATTAAATCGTGTACCCGCTCACGGGTTGGATGGGATGTAACCCATCCCCCACAAAACCCACATACCCACTAAGAAGGTTAAAGCATTATATGGAAAGGAGAAGATTTTCTCCTTTCCAATGTAGGACTAAAAGAAAGGAGCACTTTCTTGAATCACATGTGTGTTGCTACACAAGCAATAATACCCACAATCTAGGTCAAATCCGACTTAAACCTATATCTTTTCAATAGGGATGATGGGAAACCAAAATTAGCTTCGGCTAAGGCAACCCAACTCAGCCCCTAAATCTTCCTTTGTGCTGGATTAGTTGCCAAGTTTTGGTTTTTATAGCAGCAGATAAGAGAATTTGAAGATAAAGTATGCTCAAACTATGAGAATATTGCCAAAAAAACAAAAACTTTGAGTAGTATGTAAGGTTTGAAGTCTGAAGTTTGAACAACATGCTTTTCTGTTCCAAACGAACTATTGCACTCACATCAATGAAATACGAGACAATTATAATGAAATACTATAAGAGACTTCGGGTAAATACTATAAGAGACAATTATAATGAAATAAGAGACAATTATTGCACCCAACAATAATTGTCACTTATAGTATTTCATTATATATTGCACCCAAGTGAATTGACAAATACTATAAGAGACAATTATGACTCACATCTAGTCAACAGTTCCATGTGAATTGACAAATACTATAAGAGACAATTATAATAAAATACGAGATAAAATATCAATATTGGAAGTAAAACAGTACAATTGACTGGATAACATATCAGTGGTGAGATATAAGGTAAAACTAGAATATAAGCAGTGAAAGTAATCTAAGGTACGATGTAAACATAAAAAGTGCCATGAGTTATTAGAGCGTTATGTGATCAGCTTGGGTCAGGATCAGGCTGTTCCATTTGACCGGCTATGCACAAGTAGTATAGTAGTGTAGAGGATCAGGCCAGCCAAAATAAAAATCTATGCACAAGTAGTATCAAATCAGGCTACACCCTGTGTGTGGTCAGGGTGGAGCTATGCACAAGTAGTAAACAAGTGGGGGTAATGATCACATAAACTCTAATAACTCCCTATCCCCGAGTAGTATAATGGTTCCAACCAAGACACGTCATGACACGGGATTTAAAGAGCAGGGGGCCAACCCACTCCCAAATTGGTGTCTATACGAGTATAGGAAACAAGATCAAACAATGTACTCATATACTAGTAAACCAGGAATAACATCTCATGACGAGATCCAACATATACTAGTCCATGTATCCTCGTGTCAAGAATCAAGTAAAATACTACAATTGGATCAGATATAGTAGATATCAAAGCAATAAAAACAATCAGAGAATGTACTTGCCTGCTATCCTGAGCTGAGGAAATTGATACTATCAACCACTCAAATGAGCCACGAAAGGTCAACACATGCAACAGTCTTCTAATACTAAGACAAACATTACCAATATGTTCAGAATAGTTAAATTAGCTAAGATAGTCTACCCATAAGTCTAATTCTAGATACAGGGGCAAAACGATAATTTTGGACCAAAACGATGTCCACCGTTGGATCCGCTTTGTACCGGAAAGCATGTCAGTATCTATGGTCTCTATAGTCATCAAACTATATGTCTACGGGACTGATTTGACGAGACGAACTCGACTGTTGTCCAAAGTTAGATTCCGGTGGGCCGTGCACAAATTCGCCCGTTGGATCGGGTTGCGGGCCCGCCAAAATAGCGTTCCGGTCAACCTTCTCAGAATCAGACCAAACTTGGCATACAGGACGAGAAAAATGAACGGTCCTGTTAGCACAAGTTTTGTCTCAAGATGACGAACATGCACAAACTAATTGTAATTTTCAAAAAGGTCGATACGATAAATTTCGACGGATATGCATCAAATTCATCGCGCACACGCAACCAATTCAAATTCCGTCAAAGTCCACATGTTCGCAAAGTTGATACGCACCTTTCTATGCTTTCGGTTAGCGACCATGTCTCCCGGTTTGTCGGAACGCACGTCGAATCGGTGGTTTTTTTAAGTTTTCAAATACTGTTTTTAATACTTTTTTCTCGATTTTTGGAAAAGAATTACTTAACATATACTCGATGGAAATAGCAACTACAAAAAGGGGTCTGGAGTACTATAGGTTGTCTACAACCCTATTCAGATAGATTTTTTAATCTATCGATGGATCGGCTACAAATCGCCTTCTAAAACAGGGTTCCACAATAGTTTTTAATACTCAGTTTTAGTAGTTTTTCTTGATCTTCAAAAGGTTTTTCTGGGAATTATAATCAGTAAAATTTATTCTACTTGAATAAGGTTTTAAAGGGTCAACTAGGCTATAAATAGAAATTTATGGCTCAAAGAATCGTAGAAAGACGAGGGAGAATTCGGGGTCGAAACATAGTACCTGGGTGCGCTGCTGCTGTCTGTCCGTTCTACGCGTAGCTGCACGTCAACGGCCTGGGCAGTGCCGGCGGTAGATCGCGGTGGTCGTGAAGGCGGCGGGGAGGTGCGTCGATGTCGGGGTAGGGTTAGGGTTTTGGAAAATTCCTCTCCCTCTCTCTCTCTATCGATCGAAATATAAAGGGGTTGTCGGCTGTGTGTATTGGGTGTTCGGGTTTGAAAGTCCAAAGGGCTCGGTTGTGCTCGGGTTTTAGTTTAGCTGTTTGGGGCTCGGTTAAGTTGCTGTGGGTGTGTGTGTTGGCGTTTACTTTTTATTTAGTTATTTCTTTGTTCCTTTTTCTTATTTTATATATATATATATATATATATATATATATATGAGAAAACTTTTTCTTCTTCTCCCCGTGAGACTGATAGTTTAATGACCCCCCCCCCCCCCCCGCGCTCGCCATCGGAGCAGAGCGGTGGCCCGCCGCCTGCCGCTCCCGTTCCTCCCTAGGAACCCCCTCGGCCGACCGCCCGGCCACGGCGACGTCGGCTCCTCTTCGGCGACATCCGGTGGGCTGGCCACGAGCCCTCCTCGCTCGACCCCCACCTAGTCCAGTGACCAGCTTGCCATCGTCGGCCTTGCGTCGGTGGGGGTGGCCCCCAAGCTCCGTTGGTTACCCCTACCCCCCTGTCGGCCCCCAGCCCAGGCGTCGTACTGCCACTTTGTTGGCCTCCGGGCTTGGCTATGTCACTCGCCGAGCGTTTCAGGGCCCCGTCCCCACCGAGCGCGACTCCATCGCTTCGCTGGCCCCGCTCCCTACCGGCCCTTCACGGCTCACCCTTGTCCTGGCCGCTTTTCCCGGCCACAGGCGCTCTTTCCTCCTCGGGAATCGGTCTCGGATTTTCCTGCCCAATCATTTTGAATTTCCCCCCTCCCCCGCGGAGACGGCAGTGAGCTCACGTGCCACAAGGGGTGTCGGCTGCTATGCGACCACCCCCTCGGCAGCGAGCTTCCATGCGCCTACAGCCCCTCCCTTAGGAGTCTATGCGCCCCCCTTTCCCACGGGTCGTGGGCTGCTATGCGCCTACAGACCCCCGCCCGGCCGCGGGCAGCCATGCGCCTTCTCAGGCGCACACGGAAGCATGTGCCTACCACGACGGCCATGCGCCCACCCCTCCAGTCGCATGCGCCCCACTGCCGCGGGCGCCCGACCAGCCGCATACGCCCCCCTGTCACAGGCAGCCATGCGCCCTCCTCGGCGCACCCCTTGCAAGCCATGCAAGCCATGCAGGCCATGCACCTTCTTCGGCGCCCTCTCCTGTTATATTCGCCTACACCCGGGGGCTTCCGGGGGCACATGCGCCCGCAGGTGGTGGCCATGCGCCCATTATCGCTGTTTCACTTAACAAAATACCTAAAATTGGCTTTTGAAAGAAAATAAGAAAAAGTACAAAAGTATAAATTGTTTCTGGGAAGTATTTCTATGAAACTTTGATCTGAGAGCGATCACTTTGTTCCTTGGACCATGCGATGATGATGAAGAGAACTGCTTGAGAAAGATGAACAATCGGAAGAACTAAGTCACCAGAAAGGTTTCGACACAACGGCACTGATGGCACAGTCGAATGCTTTCCTGCTTTGCTTCACCCTTTTCTTGAGAAAAAGTTGAAGAAATGCTTCTGGAAAATATCACTCTGAAAGTATGAGTTTTCTCAGAATCTCCTTCTATGTCTCTCTTGATGTTTTCTTGTGTTAAAAATAAGTCTATTTATAGACTAAACCCTCTGTGCGTAAAAAGCAATATAATTGGGTCTCTACGCAAGTAACTGTCACCCACAATTGAAAATCAACCTCTACGTGTAATGACACGTGTCCCATGTAGAGTTTTGGTCTCTACGTATGGTGACACGTGTCCCACAACTTCAGCAATATGGGGAGAGCACGTACACACGTTCCTCGATAAGTGTGGCATGAAAGCCACGTATGCAGACCACGTTCTTACATAGCTAGAAAAGGTTGGGCGTAAAAATAACCCAAAATACACTTCCTGCGTAAAGTAGCAGACTGGGCGTAAAATAACCCAAAATAGACTTCCTGCGTAAAGTGGCTGAAAAGTAGCCTTGAGCGTATAATTAGCTCAAATAAACTCTATGCACACAAAAGCCTTGAGCGTAAAGACTCAAATAGCTTTCATGCGTAAAGGAAGTGGTCTCTTGAGCGTAAAGTAGCCTATCTGCACGCTAAACGACAAGTGTTGGGTTTGGTGAAAAAAATCTTCTCGGCTTCTGTGCAATGTTCTGTCAAAAAATCATAGTGTCAGATCAATATCACGTGCATTAAATGCAGTCTGACAGCCTGTCGCCCTCACGTAAAGTTTGAGGATAGCTCTTGCGTAAAAGAGCTCGCGTAGAATTTGAATCTGATTCAATAGAGTCCTTTAATGAGCCTTGCGTAGAGTTTGACTTTGCGTAAAGTTCTCAATTTCTTTGACTTGGTCTATGAAGTTTATTTTATGCTTCTACAAGACCCCCTTCAAAGTTTTCAAATTTTTCTAAAATTTGAAATACTTTGAACAGAAGCGTAAAATCCGGGATATCCAACAGTCATCCGCGTAGAATTCGGGATACTCAACGGTCCGCGTAAAGTTCGGGATATCCAACAGTCAGCGTAAATTTTGGGAATTTGAACCGATTTCAAAAATTCTCTATAAATAGAGCTTTGCGAATAGAGAGAGAATCTTTACTCATTCTTGCAATCTCTATCTTCCTTATTCTCTCCTTCGAAATCCCAGTTCAAATCAATGGCCCCCAAGAGCAAAACCGTCGCCGGCACCAAGGGCAAGAAGCTCGCCGCTGCTTCATCAACGAGTGAGCGTACAGAGACTGCCATCGCATTATCAGCGGCAACCCGAAGGACCAACCCCTCTGTGGCTCCGGCCATGATAGGTAGAATCCTATCTAATTTGGCCGTGGGTTCGTCGGAGAAGAAGAAGGACTGAACCCTAAACTTCACGCCCACGTTCATACGTGTCAGCGTAGAATAAAAATTACCAAATATGCCAACTTTTATACGTGCCAGCGTAAAGAACAGAATACGTCCACGTCTATACGTGTTAGCATAAAAATAGAAACAAAATACGCTCACGACTATACGTGCCAACGTAAAAATATTTAAGCATAAAATACGCTCACATCAATACATGCCAGCGTAAAATGTAAACAACAAAATACCTAACAGTCAGCATAAATTTCGGGAATTTGAACCGATTTCAAAATTCTCTATAAATAGAGCTTTACGAGTAGAGACAACTTTACTCGTCCTTTGCAATCTCTAACTTCTTTATTCTTTTTCTTCAAAATCTCAATTCAAATTAATGGCCCCCAAGAGTAAAACCGCCGCCGACACCAAGGGCAAGAAGCCCGTCGCTGCTTCGTCGAGGAGTGAGCGTACGGAAACCGCCGTCGCATCATCGGAGGCAACCCGAAGGACCAACCCTGCTGTGGCTCCGGCCATGATAGGTAGAACCCTACCTAATTTGGCCACGGGTTCATCGGAGAAGAAGAACCGAACCATAAACTTCACGCCCACGTTTATATGTGCCAGCGTAAAAATAGAAACAACAGAATACGCCCACGTTATACGTGTCAGCGTAGAATGTAAAAATACGCTCACGTCCATACATGCCCGCGTAAAAACAACATACGCTCACGTCTATACGTGCCAGCGTAAAATGTAAACAACAAAATACGCTCACGTCAATACGTGCCCGCGTAAAAACAACATACGTTCATGTACATACGTGCCAGCGTAAAAATATAAAAAATACGCCCACATTCATATGTGCCAGCATAAATGTATGAAAAATACACCCACATTCATATGTGCCAGCATAAATATACAAGTGATAAAACTTTTGCGTAAAAAGTCCATTCTGGAAACAGAGAACTTTTGCACTTAAAATTTTTTAATCAACTTAACGTCTACGCGTAAGCGTAAAGTTTGCATAGTCAAGCTCTCTAGTACAGAGTCTTTAATTTTTATGCGTAAAATTCAGAATAAGTCATCTGCGTAAAATTCAAATTAGATTTTTACTAATCTTGATTCTTCTTTTTCTTTTGGCAGTGGACTTGCAGATTCATCCTCTCGCAGAGGTATTCGGCTCACCAGCTGGTATTGTGGCTCAAACTATTTAGAAAATCTGTCTCATGTCGAATTCCTACAAAGTGACAAGCATTACCCTGAAGAGAGACAACAAATAATAGCTGCTCAGGGAGACAGAATGCTGCTATCATTGATGAATGAAGAATTGCTGGTGTCGCTAGATGGCCAACAATTTTTGAAGCCTGCCTTCATGTTTGGGGATGCTATTGATTTTCAATCATAAACAAACCCCAAAAAGGAGGCTTGGGTGTTTAAATTTGAAAAGAGGGTGATGTATCTCCCAGACATGGCAAGGGATTATCCCCTATCTTCATTTGTACACGCCACCCATCCAAGACAGATGTTATGGAACCTGACTCCCTGCAGTCATGGTAGACCAGGCAGAATTATTTTTAAGAGGGACGGGGCCAATCAAATGGGCTACCATACCAGCACTCCCAGTGGTGGTATCATTCCTTTCGCCGGTCTACTGCCTGGATTCACACCAAGCAAAGATTCAGCTTTGATTCAACCAGTGCAGATCCCAATGTTTATAAACAAGTTTATGAAGGCCTCAATATTATATCCCCAGGCTAAACCTAGGCTGCAAGGGTGGATGACTCCTCATAACCAGAACTGGATTCAACTTAGTGCTTGGATCATGAAGAACTTTAAAATAGAACTGCAAGCCATTAGACTATATGAAACAGTAGCCTCCACGAGTCAGGGCATACCAATGAACAATAACCTGTTCTTGGCTTTAATGGAGTTATATATCAATTCAACAGGGACTTTTGCAACCCTAATAGGTGAAATGGGTTTTGCACTGCATGAGATGCAGTTCATCTCCAAGCTACCAATGGGTGAAGCTCCGTATGAAGAATATGTTCCCTCCAACCGGGAACTAGCAGAGATCAAGGAGAAAAATCCTCAGTTAGTTGAGGTATACCAAGAATTGATGTGCCATTACCTGACTTGCACCACTATATATAAAAGTGGATCGCATTTGGCATACATCAATAAATGGACAACATATCTATTCTATCATAAGAATAGGATATCCAAGGATGACAGAGAGAAATTTTAAGATAACAAGGCTCAACCTATCAACCTAGTCGGTTCGCTCGTCAGTTTGGATATGACCAACTTCACGTTGGTAATCCCTCCACCAGCTTCCACCATTATGGAAAATTAATTGATGGTGCAAGAGCATGGAGGTGCTTTAGCACTGCATGTACCGGTACTAGATTCTGGGTATCAACTGCTACAAGTACAACTGAGTTACAAATGCTTCATATGTATGCTCGTTTTTATGCATCCATTCACTCCTTCGCGAATGACTACAACATAAAGGGGAGTCTTCGATGGGCTAAGGAAGGAAACATCGAAGAACCAGTCAGGGTTTCTTTGGACATACCCGATGATGTTGCTGTTCCAGACTATCTGGAAGTGATCCCTACGGGAGTTGGAGAACCAGCTGCAGGACCAATTATCATCTCCAAAACCCGAAAGCGGAAATCAAACGCGGCTGTTACCCTCCAGGAGAAGAAGAAGAAAGTCACTGTTAAAGGACCTTTTAGACAGAGAGCCGCTACTCCAGAGAGCAAAACTCCTATCGAGGAGCATCAGAATATTACATCTTCTTCAGCTCAACCTGGAGAAGGGTCTTTAGCATCGCAATCAGCAGCAGCAACAGAAATTATGGGACTCCTATCTCCTGGACGTCTTAGCACCTCTGCCCATCTGACTTCTCTACAGAAGATGCAAGCTATTGAGGACACCGCCACAACTCGTACTAATGATCCGGAGCCCATCCCCTCGAATGAACCGGCTCTTGACTTAGAAGATGATGACTGGGACCAAGATTATGACGAACTCTTGGCCTGTCCTGCACCTACTCCAGGTAAATATAAATTACACAAAATCTATACAAAATTATGTATTATGATTTTGTATATTAACTTATTTTGCTTAATTTTTGTAGGTGTTATCACTGCAGCAAAGTTTGTTGCTCCTCCTCCTCCTCAAGAGACTATCCATAAAGAAGAAACAGAGTCTGAAGGAGAGAGTTCTTCTTCAGAAGAAGATACTGCTCAAGAAGAATGTTCCCCATCTACGGAGGTACAACATGAGCATGCAGTAGAGACTCAGCAAGAATTGCCTTCTCTTGCTGAAGACAGAGAAGAAGAATTAACTGCAGAAGAGCCAGCTACAGATGAAGAAATAGTTGCAGAAGCACCAACTGCAACTGAAATCCTTCCAGAATTTGAAGAGCCTGCAGCCAACGAAGGTGACGAAGATATTGTCAACCCATCAACTGAAGTCGGAGACGTAGTAATAACATCCTCAGTTGTTGCTATTGATCCAGTACAAGTTCTTGAGACGAAAAGGTCCGAACCTGAATCATTTACTATAGTCACCATTCCTCCCGCAATAATCACCGCTACCGAAACTCAAGTAGTTTCAGCTCCAGAAACGGCTGGTGAAATAATTCATACACATGCTGAAGATATTGTCTCTAAAGCTCCCGGGGATCAATCAGCCATGGTAGCAACATCAACAATGGCTTTAACTCAACTTGCTACCAAGGCAACGACAATATCTACTCCTAGTCTTCAGAAGAGGGATTTGGTAGACCTTGCTGCCACGTCGAGCTCTAATGCAGAAATGAATCTTTTAGTTGAGATTCATACTGAAACTTTCTACAAAACCTTGGCTGCCTTGATCAAGATGGTCCTGAAGAAGGGCCTAAATTATGAAAGCTTGAAGGCTACAATTGCTCTCACGATCAGGAATGTTGCTATGTTCAATGATGCCGAGAGAGCAGCGGCACTGGAGAAGGTAGTAGAGGGACTTGAATAGCCTGTTAAAAAATATCTAAGGCTGTCAAGTGAAACCCATGAAAGTCTCATCCAAGCCGAGTATGATGCTTTATCTACTTAATACATCACACGGGAGACTATTTTTAAAGAATCTCTCCTGGAGTACAGCAGCAAAGTCGCCAGAGAAAGAGCTTTTTGGGCTGAAACTAAACCTCGACTGGAGACTCACATAGAAGCCTATGAAACTTCAAACATAAGAATTCATCAACAGAATGATAGAATTCATAAAGTTGAGGCAGAATTGGATCGCTTGAAGGTGGAGAGAGAGCAGACGATCGCAGCTCGAGATAAGCATTTGACGCAGAGCTCAATTTTGGAGGAGAAAGTCTTTGGTGCTGAAGCTACCATCAAAACCCTTGATGAAGCCAAGGATAAGATGATAGTTACTTTTGCCGAACTCTCTCATCTCTGTACTCCAGAAGCTCGTCGCACCGTAGCTACTGCTACTGTATTGAATTCTCGTGAGAAACGTCTAGCAAAGCTGCAAAAACTGCTCGAAGATGTATCTGCTCCACCTTAGGAAATAAAGAATTTTGTATTCTTCTTTTCGTATCATCAATAAACAACTTTGTATTCTTTTGTCTTTTCCTTTCTGTAATATTACAAGAAATGAATGAAATCATTGTTTTATGACCCTATCATTTATTTTGAATTTAAACAATAGGTATGAGATAGAAAACACTTATCAGAGGTAATATAGACATGACAAGTCTTCTAAACTCAACAAATTATATCTATCCAGAGGTAATGTGGACATGATATAGATAATGAATCTTGTTTTCTTTTTAGAGTGTACAATACTATCAGAGGTAATATGAACGTGACAGATTGTAATTACTCAAAGAAAATAGATTAATATCTATTCAGAGGCCATATGGACATGATAGATAAGAAAAGAAGTAAACTTAATATCTATTCAGAGGTCATGAGGACATGATAAATAAGAAATCTTCTTCTTTCTAAAATCAGCTGGTAAGACAGAAGATCAAAATTCTCTTTTAGGAGAACAAATAATCAACTTAACCAAACCTTGGTAGCTGGGGAAAGAAATTTAGACATAATATTTCTTCAAGAATTTGGCATTAATTGGTATCATGAGCAAATCTCCATTAGGTTTAGACAACCTATAGGCACCATTAGAGAATACTATCTCAACTACATAAGGACCTTCCCATTTTGCTTGGAATTTCCCTTTGCTCTTATTAGTCATCACTATCGGTCTTCGGACAGCAAGAACTAGCTCACCGACTTTGAATATCCTCTCTTCAACTTTACGATTGAAAGCTCAAGATATACGGGCTTGATATAACTCGATGTGCTGTTGTGCTTGAAGACGCTTCTCGCCTAGACCTTCAAGTTCTTGAAGTCTCAACTGATCATTATTCTCTGAAGTTAGCTCATTAGCAATGGCTATTCTAAGAGATAGAATCTGGATTTCTAGAAGAAGAACAGCCTCACATCCGTAAACCAGTGATAATGGTGTAAAACCAGTAGGAATTCGGACTGTCGTTCGGTAAGCCCATAAACATTAACATTCTCCAAGTTTCTCATTTCAATCACGTTTATTAGAAGAGACAAACTTTTTGATAAGTTTAATAATTGTCTTGTTGAAAACTTCGACCAAACCATTAGCAGCTGGATTGTAAGTCGTAGAAGCTAAGTTCTGGATCCGATTCTTGTCACATAATCGATAAAATGCCTGACTGGCAAATTGTGGTCTATTATCATGGATTATCCTTCGGGGAATCCCGAAACGGTAAATGACATAATATTTGATGAAATTAACCACATTAGACGTTTTCAGTTCCACAAGAGGAACTGCTTCTGCCCATTTAGAAAAGTAATCGGTTATAGCCAAGATAAACCGATGCCCTTTTACAGAAGGAGGATTAATTGGACCAATAATATCCGTGCCCCAAGCTTCGAAGGGCCAAGAAGCTGCTGTAGGATGTAAGAATTTAGAAGGCTGGTGAATAAAATCAGCATGAATCTGACATGCTTTATACCGTCTAGCATAAACCACAGCATCCGCTATCATGGAAGACCAATAATATCCTATTCTTCGAATACGATCTGCAATTTTGGATCCGGTTGATGAGCACCACAAACACCATCATGAGCTTCACGGAGTGTTTGCTTAGCTTCACTCTCAGAGAGACAACGCAGCAAAAGTCCGTCATAAGAACGACGATATAACATATGCAAAGAAGAATCGTAGTAGAATCGAAATGATCGTCTTTTGGTTGATGTAGCTTCTTTTGGATCTTCAGGTAAAATCTCATGGACCGCATAATCAATAAATGGACTTCTCCAATCCCTTTGCTGAGAATTTGATTCTGTAGTATAACTTTGTTCGATATGCAAATTATTCTTAACACAGAATAGATCTCTATCCAACAAAGTAATAGTATTTTGTCTTCTGATTGGAACAGCTAAGTCTGCAGCTAAACTAGCAAGAGCATCAGCTTTCAAAATTTGAGAACGTGGTACAAATTTAATGAAGAATCCTTCAAATGAAAGGACCAATTCGATTACCACTTGATGATAGGGAATGAGATCAGGATTTCTGACTTCATATGTCCCTCTGACCTGATTAACAATTAGTTGAGAATCTCCATAAGCTTTCAGAAACTCAATGTCCAATTGTTTTGCTACTTGAAGACCAATTAACAGAGAATTATATTCTGCCACATTATTGGAACATGGTTCATTAAGAGAATAAGCACGGTATATGACCATTTTATCAGGAGAGACCAAGACGATGCCTACTCCGGAGATAATATTGCCTTTAGGTCCAACCCGCGATGCTCCATCAAAGTATAGTTGCCAAATGTCATCCTTCAAAGTCATGTTACAATCCACGACTTCATCTGGAATGTCCTCATATAGCTTAGAGGTTTCAGGTATTGGGTGAGCTGCTAAAAAATCAGCTAATGCTTAACCCTTTACTGATTTTTGAGGTATATAGACCATATCATAAGGAGTAAGCAACATTGCCCAAGTGGCTAACCTAGATTTAAGAATACTCGGCTTTCTCGTCAATACCCGAATAGGATTTATTCTGGATATGACATGAATAGTTTGTTCTGACACGTAATATCGTGTCTATTGAACAGCAAAAACTAAGGCCAGACATTCTTTCTCCACAAGAGTATACCTGTGTTCAGCTCCAACCATCATTCGGCTAAGATAATAAATTGTATGTTCATGACCCTTATCACTTTTCTGTGCAAGAAGAGCACCAAGAGAATGATCTAAGGCTCGAATATATAGCAAAAATGGTCTTCCTACTACTAGAGGTACCAGAATAGGTCGATTTGTATGGTATCGCTTAATATCATTGAAGGCTTTTTGACATGCTTCATCCCAAACAAATGATACACCTTTCTTTAATAGACGAGAAAAAGGTTGACATCTCCCAGAAAGATTGGATATAAATCTCCTGATATAAGCAATGCGACCTTGGAAGCCACGGAGTTCTTTCAGATTACGTGGAGGACGCATTTCAAGAATTGCTTTAATTTTATCAGGATCAACATGGATACCTTGAGAAGTGATAACAAATCCCAAAAATTTGCCACTGGAAACCCCTAAGAAAGACTTAGTGGGATTCGTCTTCAGTTGATGTTGACGCATCAACTCAAATACTGTCTTCAAGTCTTAAATGTGATCATCTTTTAATCGACTTTTGACAGCAATATCATCCACATAACATTCAACTATTTTTCGTAGATGTTCTTGAAAGATATTGCTCATGGCCTGTTGATACGTAGCACCGGCATTTTTCAGACCAAACGGCATAACCGTATAGCAGTAAACTCCAAGGGGTGTACGGAAAGCGGCATGCTTTTCATCTTCTGAATGCATCTTAATCTGGTTGTATCCTGAAAATCCGTCCATGAAAGACATGCGTTCAAAACCACATGTATTGTCTATCATGACATCGGTAATCGGAAGTGGAAATTCGTCTTTTGGACAAGCTGCATTAAGATCTCGAAAATCTATACAAATTCGGACTTTTCCATTCTTCTTCATGACAGGTACAATATTGGCAACCCAGTCTGGGTGTTGTTCTTCACGAACAAAGCCACATGTGATCAACTTTTTGACTTCTGCTTCAATTGCATCCATCATATCTGGTCGAAAATGCTGCTGCTGTTGTTTTACAGGTTTGGCATTAGGAAGAATATTGAGTTTATGAGTAGCTACTTTAGGATCTAAACCCGGCATATCCTCATAACTTCATGCAAAGATATAAATATGTTCTTTAATCAGCTTTATTTTTTCTTTAAAACATAACAAGCCTTGGTATGATGATTTATGTATCTATGATAGATACAATACTTGGGATTGTTAGTTAGATTCACCTCATTAGGTCATTTTGGCTCTGGAATATGAAGTTTACCACTCTTGACGAGACATTAGAATATCCCTGGGATATTACTGTCATCAAAAGAGTACTCTTCTTTTGGTTTGGAAGACTCCAGATTATTTGGCGTCGTTTTGGGTTTTGAAAGATTAACTACTAGGATTTCCTTCCCTTTTCCATTGTGATTGCCGAAATTATTACCTGAAGAGGCTTTCTTTTCTTTATCTTCTGAGGCAAAGATCATCCCATGTTCACGAGCCAATCTACCATTGGTCTCGGCTGAAACTGCTGCTATAATGAATGAGGCCCAATCTGTGAATTGAGAGCCTGTAAAGACAACAATGGTTGGTCGCAGATTCATTTTGCATGTATCAATCAATGCTGAATCTGGCATACCAGGAGGCAGCTTCAAAGTAGCCTGTCGAAAACGTTCAATAAACGTTCGAGTATCCTCTTTCTTTTTCTGTTTAATCTCTATTAAGGAGGACATATTCATGTCCATGCCTCCTTCATAGAAACGGGAGAGAAACATTGCTTTAAACTCGTCAAAAGATGATATGCAATTATCGGGTAGACTGCGATACCAGTCATATGATGAACCCGTCAAACACCCAATGAAAACATGGATGAGAAGAGCGTCATTCTTTTGCAGATGCACAGTCATAATATCAAAATAATTGATATATTGACTTGGAGAAGCCTTTTCATCAAATAACCCCATAGATTGTGGCTTGAATTTTGGAGGAAAAGGCACATCATTCCAATGAGGATGATAAGGTTTTTTGATCCCTAACCTCTGGAGTTGATCTTTGTGCTTAAGAACCTCAAACTGTACTTTTAGCTCATGTACTGCTTGAATTGCTTCACTAGTTTGGGGAAGCACATTTGATTGGATAGTGGCTGGATGTACCGTAACCCCCACCGGAGGTGGTACATGTTTTGGAATGAGAGGTTCTGGAGCTGCGAAGTTTTGATTGATAGCAGGCTCTTGACTAAGATTATTCAAAGGTGTATCAACCCCTTGACTATCTTGAGTTTGCGCTGCTACCCGCATCGGTGTTACCACTGCCGGCTGAATAGTTTGATGAGTTGTTATTATTTGATGCATATTTTGCATCATGTCAAGCATGTCCTTCAGTGATTATTCCACTGCTGAGAGACGTTACTCTGTATTAGAAGTAGACGTCTCTGGTTCTTCTTCGATAACATAAGATTCAACCTCCCCTGAACATACAGAGGGATTAGTGTAGAGGTATGAATCAACGCTATCAGTTTCTGACTAGACTGGGTACCCCTAGCTTCTAAATCTGAAGGTTGTAACGATCTTTGACTTCTTGACCGAGTATGCTGATATACCGCTTCAAAGGTGTCAAGGAATCGGTTGAACTGTTGTTGGCTTGGAGTCTGGGACGAATTACATCTTAGACGTCGTCCTCTATTGATATGATATGCCATATTGACTGATGCATAGGACAACTCATGTTCTTGATCATCAACTTGTTGCTGAGGCACATTGCAGCTTAATCGGTCAAAAATTGACCGTTTAGAAGCTGAATAGTAATATTTGATTAAAATCTGGTGACACTCATAATGATGATTTTCTTTGGGGAGTATCACAGGAGATTCTCTGTTTTTACGCTTTTGTACAAGTAACTCGCGTAAATCAGAAGGAGTGGAAGGAGTCATCTTCTTTATTATATTTGGGACAGAGAAACGTTTAGTCCCTTGCGTATAAAGAAGATTACTGGCTGCATTAGCAGAACCAAATTGTATATTTTTACGCGCCTGGAGTTGCGTGCGTAAATCTTGAGATTTTTGTGCACAAAGAACTCCATCAGCATTACGCATAATCTGAAGGTTTGGTACCTTGCGTAAAGCAGTGTAAGAAGGTTGTTGGTAAAAAATTAAAGTTTTACCAATAATAGAATTCTTGTTTTTATGCTGTATGCGTGTAGGTAAATTCACTTTAGATGCAAAGGCATCATTGTGAACTTTATCTACCATATCTCCGACAGGAGATTTACCCTTACGCGTAGAGCGCAAAATATGAACATCTTCCACGTCACAGACGGAAGATTTACCCTTACGCGTAGAGCGCAAGACTTGAGTGTCTACCACGTCACAGACGGAAGACTGATTTTTATACGCAGAGCGCAAGACTTGGGTGTCTACCACGTCACAGACGGGAGACTAATTTTTACGCCTGGGGCACAACACTGAAGTAGAGACTGCCTAGTCACAGACGGGAGCCTCCACAACATGAGTGGAAAGAATTCCCTTGCCTTCAGAGACAACAGGGAGATCAGAGGATGCTTTGGACTTAGGAATCCAAACTTTTTGCACCTTTCGCGATTTTTGAAAATTGGAGCAGCGAGTACTACCCCCAGTTCGGAGCATTTCTTCGTAAGCAGTCTGGTCGAATTGAACAACCAGAGTCTTCTTTATCGATCCGACCGATACATCATCATTGAGCAATTGCTTTCTCGTCAGAGAAGAAAGTCGTCTCTAGCAGAGTCGCCATTTTGTTTCACTTAACAAAATGCCTAAAATTGGCTTTTGAAAGAAAACGAGAAAAAGTACAAAAGTACAAATTATTTCTGAAAAGTATTGCCATGGAAGTCTGATCTGAGAGCGATCACTTTGTTCCTTGGACTATATGATGATGATGAAGAGAACTGCTTGAGGAAGATGAACAATCGGAAGAACTAAGTCACCAGAAAGGTATCGACACAACGGCACTGATGGCACAGTCGAATGCTTTCCTGCTTTGCTTCACCCTGTTCTTGAGAAAAAGTTAAAGAAATACTTCTGGAAAATATCACTCTGAAAGTATGAGTTTTCTCAGAATCTCCTTCTCTGTCTCTCTTGATGTCTTTCTTCTGCTAAAAATAAGTCTATTTATAGACTAGACCCACTGTGCGTAAAAAGCAACAAAATTGGGTCTCTACGCAAATAACTGCCATCCACGATTGAAAATCACCTTTACGCGTGATGACACGTGTCCCATGTAGAGTTTTGATCTCTACGCATGGTGACACATGTCCCACAACTTCAACAATATGGGGAGAACACGTACACACGTTCCTCGATAGGTGTGGCATGAAAGCCACATATGCAGACCACGTTCTCACATAGCCAGAAAAGATTGGGCGTAAAATAACCCAAAATAGACTTCTTGCATAAAGTAGCATACTGGACGTAAAATAACCCAAAATAGACTTCCTGTATAAAGTGGCTGAAAAGTAGCCTTGAGCGTATAATTAGCTCAAATAAACTCTACGCACACAAAAGCCTTGAGCGTAACGACTCAAATAGCTTTCATGCGTAAAGGAAGTGGTCTCTTGAGCGTAAAGTAGCCTATCTGCACGCTAAACGACAAGTGTTGGGTTTGGTAAAAAAATCTTGTCGTCTTCTGTGTAATGTTCTGTCAGAAAATCATACTGTCAGATCAATATCACGTGCATTAAATGCAGTCTGAAAGCCTGTCGCCCTCGCATAAAGTTTGAGGATAGCTCTTGCGAAAAAGAGCTCGTGTAGAATTTGAATCTGATTCAATGAAGTCCTTTAATAAGCCCTGCGTAGAGTCAGACTTTACGTAAAGTTCTCAATTTCTTTGACTTGGTCTATGAAGTTTATTTTATGCTTCTACAATCGCGATTGCCGCCTCCACAGGGACGTCCTTCCTGTAATGCCCCGCTCCGCACGGTGCATTATGATGAGTCGTTGACTCGAAGAGTTGCGTTGACCGATGAAGTATCAATGCGAATCGATGCAAGAGTTACGTTGGCCAAAGGTAAGCTTTGAGTCAATTGGAATCTATGAATCGAATCGATGCAAAGGATAAGTCCCATTTGAAACAAGTGCTGATTTTAGTTGATCTGGTGTGCAGGCTATGCTTTTACGCTCGACGATAAGAGGTCAGCTTTTTGCCTTATTCAGTGAAGTGTCCGCGAAACTAAATCATGGCCTTACAACGGATTGGGGCATGGGAATGGTAGGCAAAATCAACCGAATAGTTCAAAGGAATAGCTAAGTCTGAGAGTTAACCAAGTTATGGAAATGAGCCGCTCCAGCTCGGCGAAACGACAAGGCTTATCGACTTAAGGTGGGCGGGTTCTTGACTCTCTCTCCCTATTCCTTCACGTATAATAAAATATATCATTGTATGCGTAAGTTGTTAGCGAGTTAGCGAGCGTGGCTCGGCGAATAAAGGTCTTAGTGTGGGTCGAACATTAAGATAGAACATTGAACATTGAACAATTAAATAAGCGACGCGCATCAAGTGTACGGGTCGCGGTAGGGCGGTGATGGTATAACATTGAAAGGCAATATCGAGATGTGCATCACGTGCATGACTCTGAGAACATCGAACACTAGGCCTAGAACATCGATTATGGCGCTAAGCGTGCCCTCGTGTACGGAAGCTTGGAAATGACCAAGTAACTACGGAATTAGGCTATGTGAATAACTATGAATGGAACGCGTTGAGTATGAGTACGAGATGTCTAAGCCGTTGGGTGTCGTGCATCAATATAGATGTGTTGGGGCATAACGCCGAAGGGACTTAAGAAAGAGATGGAGATGTTTATGTTTATGGAACATGAGATTGGTTGGAATGTACGATTTGTATGCTATGGCACGTATTGTATGGTCAATGGACTCGGATGGCGGATGAGGCTTCCCTCGGACGGTTATGACCGGGGCACCGGGACCATTCGGCCTAGGAGGGAATTATGTATGGTATTTGGTGTACATCATTCGGACAATTTGTAACCGGCCAGTGTTGTGATAAGCTATGATATCAGTAAGTTTGGGATTCTTCGGATATTGGGCTAGCAACCCATATCGAAGCGATCATAGGCTTACACATAAGGATGCCAAGTCCATTACGGTGCGAAACACTGTGACCTTCATATAGATAGGGCCGGTGGGTTGAGATTAGAGTTGGGTGCAGGCGCAGGGCCTGCTACCCTTATGCATATGGCTAGGTTTATGATTGGTTGCGTGAATTGCAGGATTCATTATGTAAAGTCTAACCATTGCAGGCTAAGCAAAACGGGACGGAGATGAGCACGATCACTATGCTTACGTTTATATTATGTCTAACTGTATCTGCTGTAGGAACACGATATGGGACACAATTATATTAAGTTGCTATGTCGAATATTGCCATGAAACTGATCCTAAGGCTAAATAGAAAGATCACCAATAATGTTGCATGTCCACTAAAATTACTTATTGTTTGGTTTGGGTGCGGGTGGGTCTTGATCAGTGCGAAGCGAGGACGAAAGCACTAATCCCCCACTAGTTTGCGTGCAGGCTCAGGTTATGATCGGCTCGGGGTGGAGCTTGGCTGGATGTGCCGAGGTATGGAGTCCTTAGCATTTCAAGGAAAGCACCGCATTGGCGTTCGAACTTGCAACATGGAGATGTTCGGCCGAAGACTACTAGGTGGCTATAAAGAGGCATAATGTATAGAACAATGTTCCTTTGTGAGTTAGAGAGATCATGAGCGTTGTAGCCAATTGGCATGTTAAGTTGGGCTATTCAGAGCCTTTGTAATCTTCAGTTCATTATCAATAAAAGAGATTCTTATTGTATACTTTGTTTACTTCCGCTGCTTATGTTATCAATTTGAGATAAACTTATGTGAACATGTTATCTTGCCTTGCACGAGCGCAACTTCAGGCTCGTACGGCATCACGCCCCAGCGAGGACGATGATTCGGGTGAAATCTAGCGAGGACGAGCGATTTCCCGGATCGGGGCGTGACAAGTTGGTATCAGAGCGGTTCCATCCTTTGGACCGTGCATGAATCTCTTTGACCCTCAGTTGCTTCGCTATCGAATTCTGTTGACTCTAAGTTGTTTCCGCAACCGCATGGCTCATGGATCTTCTCGACGCTACTTTGGATGTTCCATACAATAAGTCTATATTAAGTGCGTACGTCTGCCACAAGTATGTCGAGACTATCACGCTATCTTCAATTGCCATCGGAGAATGTTGGTTGTACGAAGTGCAACGAAATTATGAAATGTTGGTTGCACAAAGTGCAACGAGTTATGAAATATTGGTCGCACGAAGTGTAACGAACATGGTGATGTTGGTTGCATGAAGTGCAATGATATACGTATTGTTGATCGCACGAAGTGCGAGGAGTTATGTGTTGTTGGATGCACGAAGTACGAGGAGATATGTGTTGTTGGTTGCACGAAGTGCAGCTAGTCGATATATGAGGCGATACGAGTCATGTGGCTATACGAATGGTTATGTATTGTTGGTTGCACGGAGTGCAGCAAGTCGTGAATCATTCGTTGCATCGGTGCAATGAGTCGACAGGGTATGATACATGTTGTATGGCTATGCAGATGGATAGAGATACGTTAAGCGAGATTGAGTAATGACCCTAAGTATCGACACTACAACAAAAAGACCTATTAATGACGCTTGATAAGTAGATTTTATGACGGCTGATAAAGAAGCGTCATCAAAGTTCGAAATAGCTTTTTTCTATGACGGTTTAGGCTAATTCTGGGCTTTTTATAACGTTTATAAAATAAAGCGTTATTAATAATTTAGAGCGGTGGCAAAATTGTAATATTTTTAATTGTTGGCAAAATCCTTGCTATAGCCCGCCTCTCCCCCAAAACATTCTGGTCTTCTCCTTCTCCTCCTTTCTTCTCCCTCCTCTCCTCCAACTCCAAAACCCTAATCCTAGATCCAAAATCTTCGAGGAGGGCCTCACGCTCCTCGTCGCCCTCCAGGACAAGCTCGAGGTCGTCGTGCATGCGATCGACAAGAACGCGAAGAAGGAGCGTTAGGGTTCTGCTCGTCCTCTTCTCCGCGCTCTCCCTCTCCTTCCTCCGGCGTCGTCGATGTCGTGGGTCCGCAACCTCCGCCGCTTCATCGGTTCCGGCGCCGACCTCGGATCCGAAGTCCTCATGGGTCAGTTCCTCTTCCTTACACCCTCCTCTCCTCTCCTTCTCCTTCCTTTCCCCCAACTCCAAAATCAAACTCTCGAATAAACAAGATAATACTGATATTATATGTAGCAGCCGAGCCGAGTCGAGTCGAGTCGAGTCTCTTCTTCTTCTTCTTCTATTTTTCGTGAGATTGTTAGGGTTAGGGTTTAAAGAGATGGAAGGAGAAGGGAAGAAGGTCCATCCTGACTGTATCAACTGCTCCAATCCCTACCATGGATATTTATTTTATTTTATTGGTTTACTTACATATTTTGGATGGCTTCTAATGTTAACCACGAGTAGTCTTCTTCCTGTTTACCCCTACAGAATTAGAACAGAGGTACTTCCTCTCATCCTGTAAATATACTACCTTATAATCTGTGCTTTGATGACAACATTTCTCCTTGGTATTGCTAGGGCATATAATACAATCGTATTGAAAATAAATGTTGCTACTTGCTGTTAGTATCTTTTGAGCCTTAGCAGTTAAACTGTGTACCAGGACCTTTTTTCTCCATTTGTGACAGTAGTCGATTACATACTTTTAATGATGTTAGTTTCTACAGGTTTCCCATTGTTGAGCCAGATTTTGGTCATACCAAACTTCGTCTTTCAAGAGAAGGCCTGGAGGCAATTCAAAGAATCAAAACACCTATAGCAGCTGTTGGCGTAAGTTGTACTTGTACTTTTATCCTCTTACACTAGATGGCATTGAATCGTGCAGCTAGTTTATGGACTTTATCAGCCCAATGCATTACAAAAGCTAACATCTTTAACATGATACTTCGGACAATTTAGTTCTGCTGCTATGGAAATACTACTATTTTTGCTTTTGTACTTTCAAGTTTTGACCAAATTTTAGCAGATAGAAGGTAGAAGATAGAAATGGATATGCTAGATTGATCCATGTGGATTACCCTAGATTTTGCTAGAGATTGTGGAGCTTGATCAGATATTGTACCAGTATATTATTAGGGGTATTTCGGTTAATTTGGCTGAAGTCGGTGATCGTGCTAATCTCTGCCTATTAATAGGCCTCCATCTCTTGTGATTGCAACATTAAATAATAAAAATAACGTGTGTGGCCGTGAACGTAAGAGAATATCCGAATCACGTTAAATCTTGTTGTTGGTGATTGTTTTTCTCTTGTTGATTCTTTCCTCCCTATGGACTTAGTTATTTCGATTATTTTTTTACTGTTAATTGTGTAGCCTATTTTTTTGGATAAGTACTGGCTCATTTTGCTGGTTTAAATGTAGATTTCTGCATGTCTGTTGTATAGTTCTTCTAAGAAACTTGAGAGCTTAATAGGAAAAGATTTAAGAGAATGACTTATCTATTTTTTTTGTGGTTTAAGGAGCTATCGGTAGTCCAGTGGTTTGTTTGTTGTCAAGAACACGATCACTGTCTTTTGTCTGAAAGAAATTCTCTAGGACCATTTTTACTCGTTCATGCTTATGTCCTGATTGAGTAACATTTTTATTGTCATTCCCACAGGAGCTAAGTGCTGCAGACCTGTGGTCAAGTTGTGTGAGGAAGTCTTTCCACAACTATAGGACTTTGGTTAATTATGTTCCACTTGAATTAACTATCTTCTTGCTTCGTTCACTATATGCTATTAGTTTGACAATCACATTTATAGTTGTGATATGTATTTGTTTGGATTTTTTTTCCATTCTTTTATTTTGCATAATTTTCTCTTTTTCTTTTTGATGAGGATATATTGCTTTGTCATCTACACATTTGTAAATATGAAGTCTCAGTGAGTTAATTTACTTTTTTTTGACAATCACATTTATAGTTGTGATATGTATTTGTTTGGATTTTTTTTCCATTCTTTTATTTTGCGTAATTTTCTCTTTTTCTTCTTGATGTGGATATATTGCTTTGTCATCTACACATTTGTAAATATGATTCTATGAAGTGTCAGTGAGTTAATTTACTTTTTTTTCCCTCGCTTATTATTTTCTTCCTTCTATTTCATGTTTTTAATCAATTAAAGCCGATTTCAAATTAATAGTCTTCACAACATGATTACATGACCCTATCTTGGTGTCTAAATTCTAAACAACTCGATCAGAGCATGTGGTTTCGGAAAGAAATATGACTCTTTAGCCTTTCTATTGTTTTAGTGCTGCACCAGTGACTATCTTTTTCTGACTTACAGCAGGTTTCAGATTTTAAAGGTAGTTGTGTCACTCTATTTATGCTTTGGCAGGCTAGTTGATTCTACAAGAATGTAAGTTTGATATGTCCTTTTAGATTGTGTAACATAGAATTGTGTTGATCTCATATACTTAAATTGGAATTGTGGTATCTTGCAGTTAATTTTGTATCTGCTTTGTGATGGTATTCTATATTCTCACTCTTCGATATGTCCTTTTCTGATATGATACAAGTGTTAGCAAGCATTTTGGCTTCTTCCAGATTGGAAAATAGTTTCTGTCATAGTATCAAATAGTTTCTTGAATATGAATCATTTCACTCTTTGGCAATGAGTACATTGAAGAAGATGGCTCTACCGGTAAGTATTTTACTTCTCTCTAAGTATGTGTAGCTTGACTTCTGGAACAGTTAGTAAGTTTTCTCCTAAGTTAACATCTTTTCTGGAAAGAATTTAGCTGTAGTGATTATTAATTCTTTTGTGGTCAAGTATCCAATAAATTTGATTGTTCAAACTTAAGAAAAAAAATTAGTAGTTCTAATTCTACCTTTAGTTAAACTAAAATTTAAGAAGATGAGGTTTAAAGCATGAACCATTGATATATCGTTTTTAATGCCTTAGTCATTGAAGTTTTTGAAGATTAGCTCATAGAGCTCTCTCTATTTTCAAATTTGTAAGTTGGTGTTATCTTAATGTGTTGATAATACTTGTTATAGATGCATGGTGGAATTGTAGCTAACTAGTATTAATTTTCTTTCTCAGGTGCACATGAAGATGCAACTATTATTGCAGTGGTGGGATTTGCTACACGTGATGTTGACAGTTTTGATGTGCTCAAGTTGAAGCCAAAGTAGTTACTTGTTTTGAGGATTCATTTAAGTAGTAGTTGTAAATATATGTATTTGGATACCCTATTTTGAGATAATGTAATGAAGATGGTGATATAATATTTCGATGTTTTCTTGTGAATATAGTTCAAATTTGTTGTTTTAAAATTGAATTGCGAAGTTTTTGGAAAGTAATATATAATGTGCAGTATTGAGTGTTATAAATGTGATGAGTTCAGTAATATGAGTGTTATAAATGTACTGCATTGAGCCTATATATATTATCTATTTATGACGTTTTAAAATTGTTCTGAATTGTGCACTATATATTAACTATTCATAACGCTTTTATAGAAACTATTCATGACGGTTATTTTATGACGCTTTTAAAAAACATTTATAAAACCCGTTTTGATAACGGTTTCTCTGGAAAAAAAAGCGTCATGGTTCGTCATTAATGACACTTTTTAGCCGTCATTAAAAGGATTTTTTGTTGTAGTACGAGGGTAAATTATTGCAGGAGTTGCAACGAGTAAGATTGGAAGATCGCGGATACGATAGTGATGAGTCGAGTTGGTCGCTAAGTTACGTTGAGTAGGCGAACTTGTATGTTGGTCGTATGTCGCGTTGAACTTTGAATATAAGTAAATGTTGCGTATGTGATCGATATGATTGCTAAGGCACGGTTAGATTTGAATGAAAAGTTGAACTTGAGCGAACGATAGGGCATGTTGGTCCGGTTGTTGCGCCAACTCGAGTAAGAAGAACGCTACAGCTGGGATCGGAAAGATCGCCATGGGATAGTTAACTTGAAATAGATGTCGGACCTATGCGAAGTGTGATGTCGAGTAATGACTTAATTTCGAGTGGTATATGCAATACCAATTATGCGATCAGTATAGCGAAGTATTGTATTGAGAACGATAGGCTCGATTTCTGAGTGGTATATGCAATACCACTTAGCGATAGTTATGTTAAGTCGCTTGGTTACTTGCAATAGACTGCATCTAGACGATTGTGTCGATTACGGTAGGTTTGTCCCCAACGGAAGAAATAGTGCCGAGACTCGAATATGAATGACTCGATAAAAGTCGATGCGAGTATGCCTCGATGAATTGAGTTGAACGATTATGTGCGAAGTCGTACCTATGGATGATACGTCGGATGAGGATTCGTTAAGTGTAAGTCGAACGATAGGCTGAGCATAGCGAGGGAATGTTGTGTTGGAGAAATGGTTGACTCAGATGGAATTGAACTAAGTCGGTGTGAAAACTGTTCGGAACGAGTTGAGTTAGCGCGATGAGTCGGTAGTACGATTTGGAAGGGCGAGCTAGGGATATGAGAATGGATATGTAGAGTAGAAATTGTGTTACGATAACGGTAGTTAGTTACAACTGAATGGATCTTGATGCGTGCTAGACTTGATTCGTATTCGAGTTCGGATAATGACAGTGATTGCAACGAATTGGAGCTTATGAGAGAGGAAGATGTTCAAGTTATGCATATCGACGATGGTATTGAGGCGTATCAAAGACGATATGCAATAACTCGGGGATACTCTGATCGAATGAACGAAAATTATATTGAGAATTGTTGTTGGACGAATAAGATGCAAGTTAAGTTGATGGCAGTTTGGATGATGACGGTAGAAATGCTTTAAGAATTTGAGAGTGAATGGATATTACTTGGATGAAAATGAAAGTGCCTGATTGTTTTGATGATAACCACAACGTTGACATTCTTGTTTTATGCGAGTGCAACTCCAGCATCGCACAAGCGTCACGCCAAATTAGGGCGATCATTCCGCGTGAGCGCTGGTATGGTGATTCATACAGCTGGGATGATCAAACTTATAAGGTATGGCAAATTGGATTTGACTTGTGGTTTGATGCGAAAGTTGTTCGAGAATGGTTTTGATGAGTATGGAATGTGTCAAACTATGATCATGAATAGGTAAACTCGAACATGAGGCGAGTAGATGTCATACGACTAGCAAAGATAGTCGACGGTAATACATAAGTGATTCGAGTAGTTAACGGCGCATCAGTTGCACGGGGGTAGATAAATTATGGATTGGCAAATTACGTCGGATTGGATAAAGTCTCGTAGGAATTATCGGAAATTGATTTGGCTCCGCAATAGGATATAGCATGGTTCGTTGTAACTGTCCCTCGTTGATGATCTTCAATTATCGAGCATAGTTTCGGGGTAGATGACCATAGAAGACTTGACCGCCAAATCGAGTGAATGTTGAAGTCCCATAGGACGACCCTAAATAAGTCGCATAAGAAATTTTGTCGAGGATCAGGAATGATGTAGTGCATGTTGAGGATAAGTCTAAGCGAGTGAGTATCATATGTCGTAAGTTAGCGAGTAGCCTTCGACTAGATCGATATGGTCAGAAAAGTTATGATCGATCGAATGAGTACGTAAATAGACTTGGTTGGTCAATGATCGAATATATGTTGAGGAACGTGCCTAGTATAATGATGCGGTAAGGCGATTACAAGGATTTTGCAATGAGCGAGAGCGACGAATAATAGAATGACCCTAAGAGTTGTGTCGTAGATCAATTTGAGTAACGGTTAGGCCATGTGTGTTGAGCGCACGATTTATGTTATGGAACGAACTAGTCGGGATTGATTCGAAATTGAGTAAAGAATTCGTACTTGGTCGAGAATCGGGGATGAGCGTATCGTAAGAGACCTTGGGTCAGAAAGATTATTGCCTTTGAGCATCGTAGACTCAAGTTGACCTCTTATGTCGGGAGAGTGCAAGCATGATGTCTGGATAAGTTACCTAGCGGGGGTAGCCCTAGACGCAATGCGTGGGTAGAGCGAGATAAGGCGAATCATATTTGGATAGTTGTGTGCGAGTGTAATGCCTGTGGTTCGTATTACGTATTTTAGAAATACGTGTACGTATTTTTGTATTGTTCCTTGTTTAGTTTTCTTGGCTTAGTTTAACTCTCGGGTTGGGTTGGCTTGGTTTGGCCGGCTGGTTGCTTGGTCCATCATGGAACAAGGTGAACCCCCTACCTACCACAACCCATGATATTTATTTCCCCACCAACCTTCTCTCTCCTCTATAACTCTCATTTATTTCTTCTTCTTCTTCTTCTTCCTTCCTCTCCACAACTCCCCAACCCTTAGGCAAGTGCAACTTGCTTCCACAAGAGAACTCCTTTTGATGGTTTCATTAGCTTTTCCTCATGATTCTAAACCACATTAGAACTTGCCATTTTCCATTTTGAGGCTTTAATTGTTGTAGATCTAGAGTTTTGCTATTTTCGGATTTTGATGGTTTTGATTTATTAAACTTCTTTGTTTTCAAGTTTTGATGGTTCCATGTTGTAGAGCATTTCATTCTACCCAATTTTGACCTTTGGAAAGTTGGATTCGGACTTGTTTTGACCAAGATATGGACTGTTGAAGCTTAGATTCTACTTTAGAGTTCTTGCTGTTCTTGCCATTTGGAGAAGACAGTGAACAGTGAGCTAGCTTTTTAGCTTATGCCGCTGAGCTGTACGCTGCTCTTTAGTGAGCGTACGCTAGCCTTCGTACGCTGCTCTTTAGCGAGCGTACGCTAGCCTTCGTACGCTGCTCTTTAGTGAGCGTACGCTAGCCTTCGTACGCTGCTCTTTAGTGAGCGTACGCTAGCCTTCGTACGCTGCTCTTTAGCGAGCGTACGCTGACCTGTAGCTTGAGCGTGCCCTTGTGTACGCTGACCCTTGCGTACGCTCCCCATTGGAAGTGTATGGAACCTTCGGTATGCTAGCTCGAGCGTACGCAGACCTGAGCGTGCCCTAGCCTGAGCATAGCCTGGCTTGAGCGTAGCCTGATTACCCTTGATCTTCTATAGCCCTGTATATTACGAATTTACTTGATATGTTTAGAAATGATACCTGAGCGTGACACGATAGTGACCCGTAGTGGTGCACTCCTGACATAATGACCTGACATGACCTGATAGTGGCCCGTCGTGGCGCACTCCTGACAAGTACACTTGACGTGATAACCTGACATGATTATCTTGATAAGCTGTTACGACGGCTGCTTAACATGACATGACTTGTATAATAACCTGGACACCGTGGGCGATTGTGCTTGTACAAATAATCCAGTCCTGTCTTGCATCATGTCTAGGAGGGGACTCCTGAGTACCACGGTCAGGAGTACCTACTAAAATGGACTAAGGTTAACAACTAGATTAATACATTAGTCATGAAGAGATTTTCCAGCTACAGGCAATCCCGTTACCTGGGCGCGCTTGGGATCTGTAGCCTGCCGTCGAGTAGGGCACATTTCCAGCACACTGTCATGTGTTGCACCCTTCAAGCTACTTAAGGGTACATGCATTTTCTGGACGATGTACCCACCTGAATTCAACCCTAATCTTTCGACCTGGGTAACTTGGATGGTCTGCAGGGCTTGTGGCTGTGGAATAATCTTACTGCATCTTGCTAGTAACTAGGCCTGTGATAACCCTAGTTAGTTAAAGTATCAAGCCGTAGTTCTTGCTTGGCCGTGAAATGTTTGGATGGAGTCTAACCAGTCTAGTCTTGCCCTGATCCTGTTCCAGACTATTGAATAACCAGAATGCTTGTATTTGTTTTACCGATAAATGGTGAGAATTCCAAGTTCCGTTCAGACGAAGGGTTACAACCCCGGTCCTTGTTTGGTTTACGGGTTGTAACCTGGCTATCTGAATAGTTCCATGGTTATCTCGTCGTATATCATCCTGGTGTATTTTCTTTATTTCCAGTTCTTACTTTTATTTATATCTTGTGCTGATTGCTGGTTTTAGTTCTTAAGTGAAGCCTCCTTTGTGGCACCTGCTCTTTCTGGGGTCTGACCCAGCTGGTTTTGTGTGGCCAGATTTCGGAGCAACTCCAGAGGATCTACCGACTTTCCAGCTAGATGGTGGCCACTAGACGGAACCCTGGCAACGAGTGGGTTATTTTTGGCTCTCCCGCTCTATTGTAAAAATATTCTTTTGAGGCGTTTAGCCGACGAGCACCTGTTTAGCTCGATTGCACTTTATTTACTGTCTGCCTATGGGCTATAACATGATTGACAAATCCTAGGGTTGATCATGTATGACTAAACTCTTGCTAGTGCTAACATTTTGTAACGACTAGCTTCATGATCAGCTGAATATGTAATATTTGGGACGCTTTATTATTGTATATTTAATGATCATATATCTTGTAACATCTATTTACTTGCTTACGATTGAGACAATAGGCTTGTTCTTGACCTTAAGAGACTGCTGGCTTGTAGATAAACCCTCATGTATCCTAGACAGCCGTGACCGTATAGCGAGATGGAATCCATTTCAATATACGTAGCTGGCTATGTCTGCCCCCGCTCTCCAGTATTCTGGTTCTGGGGCGTGACATGGTTTAAGTGGTGGCCCATGCATGTCTTGTAAATCAAGATATGTGAGGATTTACCGAATAGATGTCTCAATCAGTATTCGTCCTTGATCTCTGTTCATATCTTCTGAATCCCTGGATTCTTGTCCTGATCATATACTTGTATCGTTGCTCTGTCCTGGTCCTTCCTTATTGTTTTCTATGTCGTCTTCTTCAGCGGCATAGTACCTGACCCGGTCGATCAGCAAGGCGGAGCACCTCCCGCGGACCAGCAGCAACCTGGAGATCAAGCCCAGCATTCCGGAGTAGCCTCCAGAGTCGTGCCCTCTGACGGAGAAACACCAGTCCAGCCAGTTCAGCCTGTCGAGCCCGATGACGGCACTTTGGTAGGACTCGTCAGGACCTTGATAGCTTCCCAAGACCGGCGTAGAGATGCCTTGCAACAGGCAGTGGCGGATGCTTTGACCTGGGGTGGTCATCAGGGTAACAGCGCGGCCAACAGCTTCAAGCGCTTGAACCCTCCCTTCTTTGACGGTAGCGAAGATGCTATCGCCGCAGATGCTTGGCTTCAGGACACAGAGGTGGTTCTAGAAGCAGCCAAGACCCCAGAGAACGAGAAGGTGGCAGTTGTGCACCTACAGCTATTAGATCTTGTCCGCAGCTGGTGGGCAGCGCAGGTCGTTGGATTAGCAGCACCCATTGCTTGGACAGTATTCAGAGAGAGATTCCAGACCAAGTATTTTGATGCCGTGGCTCGGTATGATCTGCAGACCAGGTTCACCAATCTGAAGCAAGGAGGCAGGACGGTCGACGGATATGCGGCCGAGTTTTCCCGACACAGTCGGTTTGCTCCCACTTTGGTGGCAACCGAGTATGATAGATCCCAGCGGTTCCAACAGGGACTTCACTTGGAGATCTTGTTGGCAGTTGAGCAGTTTGAGCATCAGACTTTTGATGCAGTCTTGAGAGCAGCCCGGAGGCATGAGTATACCTCCCAGAGGATTGTGGATAGGACCGGAGGTCGGAAGAGATCTCACGGCCAGATGAATCAGTCTTCAGCACCGGCCCCGGCAGCCAGGGCTTTGACTATTGGAGCTCCGAGGCGAGCGGCCTCAGTAACGTCGGTTCAGTATTCCACCCCGACGTACCCTCAGCAGCAACAGAAGCAGAAGCAGTCTTCCGCAGTGGGATGTTCTCATTGTGGGAAGCCAGGCCATGTGGTGGCAGAGTGTCGTAGGGTGCAGGGATTGTGTCTGGCTTGTGAGGACCAGACCATAGGGTTGGATCCTGCCCGAACAGGGGTGGTTCATCATCGTCCAACCTTTCTAGCTCTTCAGTGAGAGGACCAGCACCGATCCAGCAGCAGCAGCAGCAGTATCCATTGATGAGGCCCTTGCCGCCTCAGTCCCAGGCGTTTCAGCAACAGAGCCCCCAGCAGTATGCGCAAGCCCAAGCCCAGAGTCAGAGCAGACAGCGAGGATTTCAGCAGAGGAGACCAGCACCCCGAGGGCACGGTCAGGCTATGGTAATGACCGTGGAGGAAGGATTGGCACCAGGAGAGGTAGTGGCAGGTACTATTCTCGTCAACTCCTTTCCAGCTTCAGCTTTATTTGATTCTGGTGCATCGCATTCTTTTATGTCTGCACGATTCATGACACGGGTAGGATTGGAGCCCGAGTCATTATCAGTAAGGCTCAATATACTTACTGGTAACGGACTTGTGGGAGTAGATAGAGTGTTTTCCTCGTGTCGGATCGTAGTTAGCGGTAGAGAATTCCCTGCTAGATTGATAGAATTCCCGATGGCCGATTATGATGTGGTCTTAGGGATGGATTGGTTGAGGAACCAGTATGCTAGGATAGACTGCCATATTGGTAGGGTTGTTTTTAGCATTCCAGGAGAGACAGAGTTTTCTTTCTCCCGAGACGAAGTTGAGTCATCTCCTCCAGTATTGCGGATGGCAGTAGCAGCAGTTCAGTTGCCCAGGATAGTCGAGGAGTTTCCAGATGTTTTTCCAGAGGAGCTTCCAGGTATGCCTCCGGAGCGGGAGATCGAGTTCACTATAGACTTGATTCCCGGGACAGCCCCAGTGTCAGAGAGAGTCTACAGGATGGCACCGTCCGAATTGGAGATATTGTATAAGATGATTGAGGAACTCAGAACCAAGGGATTCATTCGTGCTAGTGGATCGCCTTGGGGAGCCCCGATGCTTCTTGTGAAAAAGAAGGATGGTACGTCCAGGTTATGTGTTGATTATCGTACCTTGAACTCAGTGACAATCAAGAACAGATACCCTCTTCCGAGGATAGATGACTTGTTTGATCAACTCAAGGGGGCTTCAGTCTTCTCGAAGATTGACTTGCGCTCAGGTTATCATCAGATCAGAGTCAGAGAGCAGGACATCCCGAAGACAACTTTTAGATCGAGATATGGGCATTGGGAATTCCTTGTTATGCCTTTTGGAGCAACCAATGCGCCGGCCGTATTCATGGACCTCATGAATCGCATCTTCATGCCTTACTTGGATCAGTTTGTGATCGTGTTCTTGGATGACATCCTGGTCTACAGCAAGAGTGAGGCAGAGCATGAGCAGCATCTTCGTGTGGTTCTTCAGATCCTCAGAGAGCACCAGTTATATGCCAAGTTCAGTAAATACGAGTTCTGGCTCGATCGTATTTCGTACTTGGGTCATATCATCACTCGAGGAGGAGTAGAAGTGGATCCCCAGAAGATTGTGGCTATTGAGTCATGGCCAGTGCCCAGCACCGTTGCAGAGGTTCGTAGTTTTCTTGGATTGGCCGGCTATTACCGACGGTTTGTTTCAGACTTTGCTCGAATTTCAGCGCCATTGACCCAGTTGACCCGCAAGGATGCGCAGTTTGCTTGGACAGCAGAGTGTCAGAGTTCTTTTGAGCAGTTGAAGCGAGGCCTGATAACAGCTCCTATTCTCACGCTTCCAGATGGAACTGGAGGATTCTCAGTGTATTGTGATGCTTCAGGCAGAGGTTTAGGATGTGTTCTGATGCAGCAGGGGAAGGTGATAGCTTATGCATCACGACAACTTCGTGATCATGAGAGGAATTACCCAACCCATGACTTGGAGCTGGCAGCAGTGGTGTTTGCACTTAAGGTGTGGAGGCACTACTTGTACGGAGACAGGGTGGAGATTTTCACCGACCACAAGAGCCTGAAGTATGTTTTCATCCAGAAGGATCTTAACATGCGTCAGAGGAGGTGGCTGGAGCTACTTGTGGATTATGATGTCAACTTGCAGTATCATCCTGGGAAGGCCAATGTTGTTGCAGATGCTTTGAGCAGGAGAGCCGGAGTTTATTTCCTAACAGCGCAACCAGAGCTGTTAGCAGATCTTCAGAAGATGGGTATAGAAGTTGTTCTCCCTTCCAGTGTAGCATTGATGGCCAGCATGCAAGTTCGGTCTACTATAGTCGAGAGGATCCGGATGGCGCAGTCGGCAGATTCCAAGCTTCAGCGACTCAGAGAAGAGTGTGAAGTAGGACGAAGACCAGAGTTATGTATTCATGAGGATGGTACACTTAGGCATGGTAAGCGTCTTTGTGTACCCAGTGGAGATATCAGACAGGAGATCATGTCAGAGGCACACAGTTCTCAGTATTCCATCCATCCTGGCAGTACGAAGATGTACCGTGATATCCGTCAGCACTTCTAGTGGAATGGCATGAAGCGGGAGATAGCTCGGTTTGTCTCTCGGTGTTTGGTTTGCCAACAGGTTAAGGCCGAACATCAGAGACCGGCTGGACTTCTTCAGCCCTTACCGATTCCAGAGTGGAAGTGGGAGCATGTGACCATGGATTTCGTGACCGGATTACCTAGATCTCCAGCTAGTAGAGATGCTATTTGGGTCATTGTGGGTAGGCTTACCAAGGCAGCGCACTTTCTCCCGTTTAGAGTTGGTCAGTCGACGGCTCAGCTAGCGGAGATGTACCTCAGGCAGATTGTCAGATTGCACGGAGTGCCAGTCAGTATCACCTCGGACCGAGATTCAAGATTTACGTCGCACTTTTGGCGTAGCTTGCAAGAGAGTTTGGAAACTCATCTCCAGTTCAGTTCAGCATATCACCCGCAGACAGATGGCCAGTCGGAGCGCACGATCCAGACTCTTGAAGACATGTTGCGGTCTTGCACACTTGACTTCGATGGTTCATGGGAAGATCACTTACACCTGGTGGAATTCTCGTACAACAACAGTTTCCAGGCCAGTATCCAAATGGCACCGTTTGAGGCACTGTATGGCAGGAAGTGCAGATCCCCGTTAGCCTGGGATGATGTTGGAGAGAGGCAGATGCTTGGTCCAGAAATGATTGCTCAGACCGTTGAAGTAGTCAGGCGAGTCAGAGATCACCTTCGAGTTGCCCAAGATCGCCAGCGTCATTGGGCGGATTCTCATCGGCGTCCTCTCGAGTTCTCGGTCGGCGATCATGTATTCCTGAGGATTTCGCCTAACCATGGCGTCATTCGTTTCGGCGTACGGGACAAGCTTAGTCCTAGGTATATAGGACCGTTTGACATTCTGGAGCGAGTAGGAGATGTATCCTATCGTCTCGCTCTTCCGCCGTCGCTAAGCGAGGTGCATGACGTGTTCCATGTATCCCAATTACGACGGTACATCCCGGACCCGAGCCACATCCTGGATCATTCGGAATTGGTTGTTGGTACCAACCTTTCGTATGAGGAGAGGCCCGTGTCTATATTGGATCGAAGAGAGAAGATCCTCAAGAACAAGACTATCAAGTTAGTCCGAGTTGTCTGGGGTCATCACTCTTTGGGCGAGTCAACGTGGGAGCGTGAGGATGATATCCGATCGCGATATCCCGACTTGTTTGACTCGTGAGGTATAATGTCTTTCTTATGCCTCATGCCATCAATTCCTTGCTTGCATGATTGATTGATTGCCTAGTATAATTGCCTGTGAATAGTGTAGCTTGTTCTTGTCCCTCTAGCCTCTTAATTAAATTCCGAGGACGGAATTCTTTTAAGGTGGGTAGAGTTGTAATGCCTGTGGTTCGTATTACGTATTTTGGAAATACGTGTACGTATTTTTGTATTGTTCCTTGTTTAGTTTTCTTGGCTTGGTTTAACTCTCGGGTTGGGTTGGCTTGGTTTGGCCGGCTGGTTGCTTGGTCCATCATGGACCAAGGTGAACCCCCTACCTACCACAACCCATGATATTTATTTCCCCACCAACCTTCTCTCTCCTCCATAACTCTCATTTATTTCTTCTTCTTCTTCTTCTTCCTTCCTCTCCACAACTCCCCAACCCTTAGGCAAGTGCAACTTGCTTCCACAAGAGAACTCCTTTTGATGGTTTCATTAGCTTCTCCTCATGATTCTAAACCACATTAGAACTTGCCATTTTCTATTTTGAGGCTTTAATTGTTGTAGATCTAGAGTTTTGCTATTTTCGGATTTTGATGGTTTTGATCTATTAAACTCCTTTGTTTTCAAGTTTTGATGGTTCCATGTTGTAGAGCATTTTATTCTACCCAATTTTGACCTTTGGAAAGTTGGATTCGGACTTGTTTTGACCAAGATATGGACTGTTGAAGCTTAGATTCTACTTTAGAGTTCTTGCTGTTCTTGCCATTTGGAGAAGACAGTGAACAGTGAGCTAGCTTTTTAGCTTATGCCGCTGAGCTGTACGCTGCTCTTTAGTGAGCGTACGCTAGCCTTCGTACGCTGCTCTTTAGTGAGCGTACGCTAGCCTTCGTACGCTGCTCTTTAGTGAGCGTACGCTAGCCTTCGTACGCTGCTCTTTAGCGAGCGTACGCTGACCTGTAGCTTGAGCGTGCCCTTGTGTACGCTGACCCTTGCGTACGCTCCCTATTGGAAGTGTATGGAACCTTCGGTACGCTAGCTCGAGCGTACGCAGACCTGAGCATGCCCTAGCCTGAGCATAGCCTGGCTTGAGCGTAGCCTGATTACCCTTGATAATTGCGAATTTACTTGATATGTTTGGAAATGATACCTGAGCATGACACGATAGTGATCCGTAGTGGTGCACTCCTGACATAATGACCTGACATGACCTGATAGTGGCCCGTCGTGGCGCACTCCTGACAAGTACACTTGACATGATAACCTGACATGATTATCTTGATAAGCTGTTACGACGGCTGCTTAACATGACATGACTTGTATAATAACCTGGACACCGTGGGCGATTGTGCTTGTACAAATAATCCAGTCCTGTCTTGCATCATGTCTAGGAGGGGACTCCTGAGTACCACGGTCAGGAGTACCTACTAAAATGGACTAAGGTTAACAACTAGATTAATACATTAGTCATGAAAAGATTTTCCAGCTACAGGCAATCCCGTTACCTGGGCGCGCTTGGGATCTGTAGCCTGCCGTCGAGTAGGGAACATTTCCAACACACTGTCATGTGTTGCACCCTTCAAGCTACTTAAGGGTACATGCGTTTTCTGGACGATGTACCCACCTGAATTCAACCCTAATCTTTCGACCTGGGTAACCTGGATGGTCTGCAGGGCTTGTGGCTGTAGAATAATCTCACTGCATCTTGCTAGTAACTAGGCCTGTGATAACCCTAGTTAGTTAAAGTATCAAGTCGTAGTTCTTGCTTGGCCGTGAAATGATTGGATGGAGTCTAACCAGTCTAGTCTTGCCCTGATCCTGTTCCAGACTATTGAATAACCAGAATGCTTGTATTTGTTTTACCGATAAATGGTGAGAATTCCAAGTTTCGTTCAGACGAAGGGTTACAACCCCGGTCCTTGTTTGGTTTACGGGTTGTATCCTGGCTATCTGAATAGTTCCATGGTTATCTCGTCGTATATCATCCTGGTGTATTTTCTTTATTTCCAGTTCTTACTTTTATTTATATCTTGTGCTGATTGCTGGTTTTAGTTCTTAAGTGAAGCCTCCTTTGTGGCACTTGCTCTTTCTGGGGTCTGACCCAGCTGGTTTTGTGTGGTCAGATTTCGGAGCAACTCCAGAGGATCTACCGACTTCCCAGCCAGATGGTGGCCACTAGACGGAACCCTGGCAACGAGTGGGTTATTTTTGGCTCTTCCGCTCTATTATAAAAATATTCTTTTGAGGCGTTTAGCCGACGAGCACCTGTTTAGCTCGATTGCACTTTATTTACTGTCTGCCTACGGGCTGTAACATGATTGACAAATCCTAGGGTTGATTATGTATGACTAAACTCTTGTAGTCCTAACATTTTGTAACGACTAGCTTCATGATCAGCTAAATATGTAATATTTGGGACGCCTTATTATTGTATATTTAATGATCATACATCTTGTAACATCTATTTACTTGCTTACGATTGAGACAATAGGCTTGTTCTTGACCTTAAGAGACTGCTGGCTTGTAGATAAACCCTCATGTATCCTAGACAGCCGTGACCGTATAGCGAGATGGAATCCATTTCAATATACGTAGCTGGCTATGTCTGCCCCCGCTCTCCAGTATTCTGGTTCTGGGGCGTGACAGCGAGACTTAGAGCAAAGGGTAGGAAAAGGAATTTGAGACATGTTGGACTTAGTCCATGTCGTTGAGGCCAAATGTTATGAACGACTTAATGAAAGACTTGAGTTATGTGAGGAATAGGAAAACGGTTGGGCGAATAGGCATTGCGGAGAATTGTTGCGATCGGATGCGCAATGACTTAATGCAATACGAGCGTTAGATGATCGGCGAGAAACTTATGGGATCGAAGTAACGGTTTTGAGTTAAGTTATATGCCGAAATGTTTGGGAAGATGATCGCATGTTATGGAATAATGCATACGAAAATTATTTGGGAATAGGTGCTAAGATTTGACTAAGTCGAGTATGGAATGATTAGTGTTTGAGGATTTAAGTTGTGCCTGTTAGCCTTGTCCAGATATCCTACAACTAAGCTTGGCTGAAATGCATATATTGGTGGGACGCCTAAAATATGTGTATGATCCAAACTAAGTTGTATGATTCCAACGATAGTAGCACGAGATCGTGAAACGATCTAGCAAGACACTTGGATTTAAGTGTTGGTTTCGGTTCGAGGACGAACCTTGTTTTGAGTGGTATATTATGTAATGCCCCGCTCCGTACGGTACATTATTATGAGTCGTTGACTCGAAGAGTTGCGTTGACCCGATGAAGTATCGATGCGAATCGATACAAGAGTTACGTTGGAAAAAGGTAAGCTTTGAGTCGATTGGAATCTATGAATCGAATCGATGCAAAGGATAAGTCTCGTTTGAAGCAAGTGCTGATTTTAGTTGGTCTGGTGTGCAGGCTATGCTTTTATGCTGGACGATAATAGGTCGGCATTTTGCTTTATTCAGTAAAGTGTCCGCGAAACCAAATCATGGCCTTGCAATGGATTGTGGCATGGGTACTATAGGCAAAATCAACCGAGTAGTTCAAAGGAATGGCTAAGTCCGAGAGTTAACCAAGTTATGGAATCGAGCCGCTCCAGCTCGGCGAAACGACAAGGCGTATCGACTTAAGGTGAGCGGGTTCTTGACTCTCTCTCCCTATTCCTTCACGTCTAATAAAATATATCATTGTATGCATAAGTTGTTAGCGAGTTAGCGAGCGTAGCTCGGCGAATAAAGGTCTTAGTGTGGGTCGAACATTAAGATGGAACATTGAATAATTGAATGAGCGACGTGCATCAAGTGTACGGGTCGCGGTAGGGCGGTGATGGTAGAACATTGAAAGGCAATATCGAGATGTGCATCACGTGCACGACTCCGAGAACATTGAATACTAGGCCTAGATCATCGATTATGGCGCTAAGCGTTCCCTCGTGCACGGAATCTAGGAAATGACCAAGTAACTACGGAATTAGGCTATGTGAATAACTATGAATGGAACGTGTTGAGTATGAGTACGAGATGTCTAAGCCGTTGGGCGTCGTGCAACAATACAGATGTGTTGGGGCATAACGCCGAAGGGACTTAAGAAAGAGATGGAGATGTTTATGTTTATGGAACGTGAGATTGGTTGGAATGTACGATTTGTATGCTATGGTACGTATTGCATGGTCAATGGACTCGGATGGCCCGTGCACGGGTGTGGCTTCCCTCGGACGGTTACGACCGGGGCACCGGGACCGTTCGGCCTAGGAGGGAATTATGTATGGTATTTATGGTGCATATCATTCGGACGGTTTACGACCGGCCAGTGTTGTGATAAGCTATGATATCAGTAAGTTTGGGATCCTTCGGATATTGGGCTAGCAACCCGTATCGAAGCGATCATAGGCTTACACTTAAGGATGCCAAGTCCATTACAGTGCGAAACACCGTGACCTTCATATAGATAGGGCCGATGGACTGAGATTAGAGTTGGGTGCAGGCGCAGGGCCTGCTATCCTTATGCATATGGCTAGGTTTATGATTGGTTGCGTGAATTGAAGGATTCATTATGTAAAGTCTAACCATTGTAGGCTAAGCAAAACGGGACGGAGATGAGCACGATCACTATGCTTACGTTTATATTATGTCTAACTGTATCTGCTGGAGGAACACGATATGGGACACAATTATATTAAGTTGCTATGTCGAATATTGCCATGAAACTGATCCTAAGGCTAAATAGAAAGATCACCAATTATGTTGCATGTCCACTAAAATTACTTATTGTTTGGTTTGGGTACGGGTGGGTCTTGATCAGTACGAAGCGCGGACGAAAGCACTAATCCCCCACTAGTTTGCGTGCAGGCTCAGGTTATAATCGGCTCGGAGCGGAGCTTGGCTGTACGCGCAGAGGCATGGAGTCCTTAGCGTTTCAAGGGAAGCACCGCATAGGCGTTCGGACTTGCAACATGGGGATGTTCGGCCGAAGACTACTAGGTGGCTATAAAGAGGCATAATGTATGGAACAATGTAATCCTTTGTGAGTTAGAGAGATCATGAGCGTTGTAGCCAATTGGCATGTTAAGTTGGGCTATTCATAGCCTTTGTAATCTTCAGTTCATTATCAATAAAAGAGATTCTTATTGTATACTTTGTTTCCTTTCGCTGCTTATGTTATCAATTTGAGATAAGCTTATGTGAACATGTTATCTTGCCTTGCATGAGTGCAACTCCAGGCTCGTGCAGCATCACGCCTCAGCGAAGACGATGATTCGGGTGAAATCTAGCGAGGACGAGCGATTTCTTGGATCAGGGCGTGACACTTCCCCCCCCGGCCAGCACAGCGAACCTGTCTTTCGCAGAGGTGCCGCTTCCAGATCGAGGGTCTCATTTTACCCTCCTGATTGAGGATCCCGATCTGTCGGACATCGACCTACCGTCTCTTTTCGACGCTCAAACCACTCGAGCGCCCTTCTCTTCTGAAGAGATATCCTCCTTAGAGGCCAGCTACGCAAAAACGTTCGTCCAGAAATTCCCCTCGGGGTACCCAAAGGTCTCCATAGCGCAAGAAGTTATCGCAGGATGTGATCTCACCTCAGCTTACAGAGTCGCCCTGCTGGGCCCCAAGCACATGTACCTCCAACTCTCCTCCGACTCCGACTACACCAAAGTCGGGGCCAAAGGCACCACAATCATCGACGCTCGCAGCGTTAAAATTGCTAAATGGTCTCCCAACTTCAACCCCAAAGTAGACTCGACAATCATTTCGACGTGGATCACCCTCCCCAACCTCCCCCAGTATGCTTCGCCCCCGCCGCTCTGAAGAGAATCGCCAGCTCCTTTGGGTCCCTTGTAGCCATTTCAGAAGAAACATGCAATCTCACCAAAGAAAACTTCGCCAAGATATGTGTGGAACTCGACCTGGCCACAGACCCCGCCATCCATATCGAAATAGAACTCGAGAGCCGGACGCACATCCAGACGCTGGAGTACGACAACAGCCTTATTTTCTGTAAACACTATCAGATTCTGGGCCACCTCACTAGGTTGTGCTTCAGGGCACAGCCGGAGCTGAAGAAGAAAACTATCCGGAAGGTATATTATTCGAAAGAGACTCTAATCACAACCTCAGCCCCGATCCTTCACTACCCAATAAACATTCCCACTTTGAAGACAGCGACGGCACTCCCAGCCCCCGCCCCCACCCCCCGTCAAACAAAGCCATCACCCCCCACGAGCCACCGGCCATCTTTCTCAACAACAAATTCGACATCCTCACCTCATCGTCCCCTGTCGACAACCTGGAGAGCCCCCTTCCAGCACGGTCACTCCCGACCAATGCGAGAAGAACGACGCAGAGCACCCACCCGCCATCGCATCATCAGTCAGTGGAGAGAAGGCCCAGCTTACCCTGGTAATCCACCCAGCCCTTGCCAGCATAGCAGATTCTCCTCTCATCACTGGTACTGCCACCGCGGCTGACCCAGACAGCCTTAGCCTCGTCCTAGGTGACAGGCTTCGGCAAGCTCAGGAAGCCAAATTCCTAGACACCAGCAATCCCCTCTGTGCGCTGACTAATATCGAAGAAGGTGATGCCATCCAGCTAGAAGAACAAGGCAACAATGCTAATGGACCGTCCAAGGAGATGGTCGCCTCCACCATAGCGACCTCGAAAACCCCCAAAATATCTCACAATAAAAAAAATACGATCAAGAGCCCTCGCCCATGACCACGAGGTCTGCCGCAAAACTCAACAACCACCCCCTCCCCCCTCCCCCCCGTACCCAACCCAATGCTTAACATCCTCTCGTGGAACGTCAGAGGGCTGGCCAATAAACCTACCTTGAGCAGATTACTCAGCCTTAAGAAAATCCATCGAATCGACTTCTTAGTCATCATCGAACCCAAAATTCCTCACAGAAAGCTCAAATCTATCCAGCTGTAACTCGGCTTCCCGGCGTGCTGTCGTCGGATGCAACGATATCTGGATCCTCTTTGCCGCCGGATGCAAATTCGGCACTGTTCATGACTCGAGACAGGCACTCTCCTACTGGGTAGAGCACCCCACCCTCCAATCTCGAACCCTCCTCTCCGCCGTCCACGGCAGCTGCGACATGCCCAAGCGTAAGCTGCTCTGGGCTACACTGTCGGACACCCACCTCCACCTCAACAACCTCCCGTGGCTTTGCATCAGCAAATTTAACTCGCTCTCGAACAGAGACGAGAAGTCTGGGGGCTTCCCACCCCCATAGTTGGCCATGAATGACTTCAATACCTTCATCTTCAACGCCCACTTGTCCCTACTCTCTTTCTCTGTTAACGTCTTCACCTGGTGTAATATGCAAGAAGGCGCCCGTAGACAATACTTCAGTCTCGATCGTGCGTTGGTCGACAGCCGTTGATCCGATATGGGTCTCATCTCCAATCTCTTCCACCTTAAATCTACTGAATCGGACCACTCCCATCTCCTGATCGAGATCAACAGCAATTCCAACCTTATCAAGAAACCTTTCGGATTCCTAGAATTCTGGAGCCACCACCCATAATTTCGAAATGTCGTGGCTTCTGCCGGGAGATCTAGGAGCAACCTCGACCCCCTCGCTCGAGTGGCGGCCAAACTGAAAGCTACTAGGAGAGCGCTATCGACTTGGAGCAGAAGCGCTTTTGACAACATTTTTCTGGCGATTAAGACGGCAGAGGATGTCGTAACCCGGGCTGAGATCTTGTACGCCTCGAACCGTTTCCCGGAGAATCGTGCTACGCTCAACCTCACCAGAGCCCTCCTCAAATCCAGGCTGAAGGTCGAGACCGAATTCTGGAAACAGAAAGCCAGACTAACCTGGGACACCGAAGGGGACAGGAATTCCAGCTTCTTCCACTCTTGTGTTAAAGGCCGCAGGCAACAACTTAACCTGTACCAAGTCTCCGACGACAATAGCATATAACTCAAAGATCAGAGGAGCATCCACGTGGCCGCTGCTGATTTCTATACCAAATTATTCTCCAAAGAGGTCATCATTAAGGATGAGGAATTCCTGGCCAAGATTTGCAACATGATCAATGCAAGAGAGAAAGAACAGCTCCTGACCCCCTCCCCCTCCGCAGAGGAAGTCAAATTCGCAGTTTGGACCTTCGACTAGCACAACGATCCCGGTCCCGATGGATTCTCCGACGTCTTCTTCAGATCCTGCTAGGACATCATTGAACCCGACCTCCACGAGGCCGCTGTCACCTTTTTTCAAGGAGCAACATACCCCAATTCCATCTCCTGCGCTAACCTAATCCTCATCCACAAAAAAGACAACCCGGAGACCTTCAAAGACTTCTGACCCATCAGCTTATGCACCTTCACCAACAAAATTATCTCGAAGATCATCGCGATCCGTATGGCAGTTCTGCTCCCCAAGATCATCTCCGAAGAGCAAAACAGTTTTGTCCCGGGTCGGAACATCACCGACAACATCCTTCTAGCGTAGGAAATGATAACTTGCATGAAATTCTCAGCCTGGGGTGGGAACGTCGCCATCAAACTTGACATGGAGAAGGCCTATGATCGTCTGGACTGGCAGTTCATGATTTAGGATTTCAGGGCCTTAGGTTTCTCTGAAATTTGGATTGACGTCATCTTCAGATCCATAAGCTACACCTAGTTTTCTACTGTCATCAACGGGCAAGCCTAGGCTTCTTCAAATCCAGCCGACGGCTCAGATTGGGGGATCCCCTATCCTCTACCATCTTCATCATAGCAGCCGAAGTGCTCAGCAAAAACCTCAACATCATGGCTAACACCCCCAGATTCTATCACTTCCCTACCACCACCTGTTGCCCTTTAATCACTCATCTGGCCTATGTTGATGACATCCTCATCTTCTCATCAGAAGACGTCGGGTTGGTCGAGGTGGTACACAGAACGCTAAAAAAATACACCAGATGCTCGGGTCAGCGAGTTAACACCAACAAAAGCGTCATCTACACCCACCACAAAGCCGACAGGAACCACTCGGCAACTCTTTCCAACCTGACCTCCTTCTCCACTGTGTACCCACCATTCTCTTACTTAGGGTGCCGCTGGTGTACAGAAAAGCGAGCTCAGGCATCTTCGATGATCTGGTGAGCAAAATCAGGAAAAAAAATTGAGGGATGGCACAACGCAACCATCTCTCCAAACGAAAAGATGATTCTGATCAAGCACGTCCTCTCCTCCATTCCCATCTATACCCTGGCCATTTACTCTTCCCCTAAGAAGGTTTTATCCTAATTAGAATCCCTCTTCTCCGACTTCTTCTGGGGCCACGTCGACGGGAAGGACAAGCACCACTGGGCCAGCTGGGACACCATGGCCAGACCCACGAACGAGGGAGGGCTGGGATTCACTAGACTTGCGAACATCGTTGACGCCTGCTCTATGAAGTTGTGATTCTTCGCACGGATACCTATATCTGGACCAGGTTTATGATGGCCAGATACTTCTAATATTCCTACCCCGTGACCGCGGTCGCAAACAACAAATCTTTCGCATCCTGGCGTCGCATCCTTCATGGACGTCACCTCGTTGAACCCCTCATCCGCTTGCAGCTTGGCATGGTAGTTCGTCGTTGTGCCACGAATATTGGCTCAGAGATGTCGTCCTCTAGCAAACCCCGAATACCCCTCTGAATTGTACGATCCACGATTTATAGGACACCGACTCTGGCTGGAGGTGGGACAGGGTCAGAGATTGGCTCGGTCCGGAGGCCGAGGTCAGTCTTGCAGCCGTAGATATACATCTCCTCGATGACCCTGATGTCTAGAAGTGGACCCCCAAGTCCGATGGAGTATTCTCGTTGGCGTCGGCCAAGACAGTGGTTAGAGGCATCAGAGTGCCGTCCCCTGTTATCGCCCCATGGAACACATACAATAATAACTTAAGCAAATACACTAATAATGATACTTATTTAACTACTAAGGTAAATACACTAACAATAATAACTTAAGTAAATATTTAAATAATAAAATAATATAAATGACTATAATAGCCCTATCTGGTATAGTGGGGGTGACAAATCTACCCTCCTAAAGAAAATTTTGTCCTCAAAATTAAAGCAAACTAGCACAAGAAACACAAGCAAGGACAAAGAGAATAATACCTCAAGGCTCGAAGAGATAAGAATAACGCTCCCGCATCTCGTCCTCTCTCTCTCTCCCCGGTAGACTCATCTAAAGAGTGATGCCTCCATGCGAAACGAACCAAGGGTATAACCTGGTTTCGGAGCACCTTCTTCCAACGATCCAGAATCTCCACAGGCTGCTCTGGATAGTTGAGAGTAGGCCCCACCTCTAACTCGAAATGATCTAATACATGGTTAGGATCTGCCACGTTCCGCCTCAGCTGCGACACATGGAACACGTTATGAACTCCCTCGAGCTTAGGAGAAAAGTCTAGTCGATAGGCCACTGCACCTACCCTTTCAAGAATAGTGAAAGGTCCGATGAAGCACGAACTAAGCTTCCCGTCTCGGCCAAAACGAATCATGTCCCATGTCGAAGAAATCATCAGGAACACCATATCACCAACCTAGACACAATACAAGACTCAATACAAAGCCCTAAAGCAAACAATCACAAGCAAGCATGAACAGAAAAACTGATACTAACCTCGAACTCTAACGGTCTCCGGTGTCTATCGGCCCAGTGCCGCTGTCTATCCTGAGCTACCCGAAGTCTATTCCTGATCAACCTAACATTCTCTGCTGCATCCACCACCATCTCTGGGACAAGTAAAACTCTCTCACCGATATCGTCCCATGACAAAGGAGTGCGACATCTCCGTCCGTATAGAGCCTCAAATGGCGACATCTCTATACTGGCCTGATAGCTGTAAGCAAACTCTACCAGGTGGAAATGGTCCTCCTAAGAGCCCCCAAAATCTAACACACAAGTGTGAAGCATATCCTCGAGTGTCTGGATGGTCCTCTCCGTCTGCTCGTCCATCTGGGGTGATATGCGGTACTGAACTTGAGCTGGATATCCAAGCTAGCATGCAAACTCCTCTAGAAGTGGGAAGTGAAACGACTATCCCGATCCGAGACTATGCTTACTGGAACTCCGTGCAATATGACTATCTGAAGTACGTACATCTCGGCCAGCTTCTCCGTAGACAGTCCCACCTTGAAAGGAAAAAAGTGGGCCAATTTGGTCAATCTATCAACGATAATCCAAATTGCGTCTTTTCCTCCTGGAGATCGTGGAAGTCCTCTAGCTCCCCTTCCCAAAAAATTTGGAAATATTTTTATTATTATTTATTTTTCTGGAATGGTAATTTTTAGGTTTTTATGAATAATTAATTAGTTAATTATTATGGTAGATGATTTTAGTCATGGTTAGAAATCGGAGTACAAGGTGACTAGAAATCGTGGCACGGATAGCGCAGTGGCGTGCCTTGACTAGTGTATTAGCCATGCCAGGGAAGGTCGAGCCATAGTGATGTCCTATCTAGAAAAACCAGACCAAGTTGTAAATTGACTCATTTAAATTATTTTAATAAAATATTATTTTATATATTGATTTTGATGGCCGGGTTGGACCAAAACAGCCCGAACTGGGCCCGAACCAAACCCAGGCCCAAATAGACATGTGGTGTGACCAAAGATGGCCGTGTGGGCATATTTTATGGGTGTACAAATGTTCTTAATATTATTTTAGAATTTGATAAATATTTTCTAATTATTAAATTAGAGGTACAAAATTTATATTTTTATTATTAATTATGTTTTCCAATATTAGAACAATCTTTGACCCAAGTAAGGGTGTGTGGTAAAGATCACCCAATGGGGCAATCTTTATTATTTTATTATTATTAAGGTTATTTTGTGGAGATTTAATAAGCATGTTCATTCCATTTAATTATTATTATTATTATTGAGTCGATTTATGGTAAATTAAATTTATATATATGTAGGTATAAATGTGTTTTTCTATATACAAATAATAAGAATATTGGTATTTATAATATTTATTTAAAGTATTTCAGGTTTTTGTTATTTTAAGGATATATATATATATATATATATATATATATATATATATATATATATATATATATATATATATATATATATATATATATATATATAGATAAATATATATATATATATATATATATATAGATATATATATATATAAAAAAAATATATATATATTTATATATTTATCTATATATATATATATATATTTATCTATATATATATATATATATATATATATATATATATATATATATATATATATATATATATATATATATATATATATATATAATTGTATAATAATTGTATAATAGAAAGAGAAATAAAAAAAAAGGAACAAATGAAATAAAACCTAAACTAAAACCCACAGGCCCAAAACACCCGACCATCCCCTGCTTAACACAAACTGAGCCCACAACCAAACACCACAGTTATCACCAGCGGCCAAGCAGCCCGACCAAAGGTTATATATGCATATATTCATATATGCATACGTAAAGCACAGGCCGAGAGAGAAGTTCGGTAACAAAAACTAAGAAAAACCCTAGCCGCGCCATCATGGACGCCACCCCAGTCGCCCAAGCTGTCCAGAGGGTGCTCCGCAGCCAATCGCCGCCGGCGCCACCGTCACGCACGGCCACGGCCGCGCGGATGCAGCGCGCGCATGCGAAGAACACGGAGAATGACAGCAACATCAACCCAAACACCCAACTTTGCAATGGTAGAACTCCCTCCACTTCGTTCACTTTTACGAACGAATTTCTTCGGTATGTCGACTACCTAACCTACTTCGTTTCCCTTCAGATAGTTCATTTTATTTCGCTTTGTACACGACGATAAATGAGTCCCAAAATTGAGAAAAACTCGAATTCTTGGAATTGGAAACTATCCCGAAACCAAAAGTTGGCGGTCGATTTACGACCAGGATATCGTGAAACTTGGAAAACCGCTTGAACAACCTTGTAGACAACATAAGTGAGATTGAGACCCTATTTTTAGTTTAATTTCTAGTTGGTTATTTTCTATTTAAATTTGATTTGAAAATCAGGAAAAAACTGAGAAAATTGTTTTCGAAAACTTAGAAATCCTTCGATACGACGTGCGTCCCGCCAATCCGGTCGACGTGGCTGCGAACCAAAAGCATCGAAAGGTGCATAACAGCTTCGTGGACGTGTGGGCTTTGACGGAATTCAAATTGGCCGCGTGTGCGCGACGAATTTGACGCGTATCCGTCGAAATTCACCGTATCGACCTCTGTACAAATTTCCTAATTACTTTGTGCACGCACGTCAGATCGAGACGAAACTTGCGCCAACATGATCGTATCATTTTTCTGGTCCTGTATGCCAAGTTTGGTCCAATTCTGAGACAGTTGATTAGATCGATGTTTTGCGGGTCGTACGGTCCGATTCAACGGGCGATTTTGTGCACGGCCCGCTGGAATCCAACTTTGGACATACGGTTGGATTTGTATTATCAAAAAGAATTTGTAGACATATAGTTTGATGACTTTAGAGACCGTTGACTTTGGCACACTTTTTGGTGCAAGTGGGTCCAACGGCGGACACCTTTTTAACCCAAAATTACCGTTTTGCCCCTGTGTCCAGAATTGGACTTAAGGACAGACAATCCTAGCTAATTTGATTATTCTAAGAACATTGGTAATGTTTATTTCAGCATCCGGAGACTTTTTGCATGTGTTGACTTTATTGACTCATCTGATGTGGTTATACTATCGGTTTCTCCAGCTAAGGACTTCAGGCAAGTGCACTTTCTGATTGCTTTCGATTCATAGTAGTCTTTTCATTTCATGTTTATACATATGTCTTGCTGCTTGTTGATACGCTCGTCACATGGAGTAGTCGGAAGGGGAAATATCTTAGTAGACATGTGGTCTACCCAGAACTATCCTAATATGTCTAATCTTGACTGATAGCAGCTGCACACGACACGTGCAGGGTACCGTATTTATCCCTTAGCCGTTCACATGTCGAAAAGGATATTTCAAACCACATAGCTAGTTGTCTTTTATTTGTTTCCTTATTTTCTTCACAGCTTGCCATGTCATCGGTTAGTATCTAGTTTTCATCTCTCATATGTTATTTTCATGTCTTGTTAATTCTATTGTGTTTTCGCATTGCCGTCGGTTTGTGTACTTGTTCCATTCCTGACTACAAAACTAACATTTTTCAGGTTAGCTGTGGCTTCACTTAGCTTTGGGAGATACGGGTGTACGTGCAGACAGAAACCTAGAAATAGATAGCAGTTGTATCATTTTCATTAAATGTGAGAACTTTGTATTTTCTTTAAATATAAATATTGTAAATGTTGTAATAAATTTAGAAATGTGAATGAGCAGTAAATATAATATCTTGTGATTTTGAGCATCATGGCCGTGACAGCGCTCTACCGCCGACTCTGTGGCGTAGGCTGGCTTGGACACGTCTCGTATCCGAAAAAGTGGGTACGGGTCGTGACAAGTTTTTATGGTGGTCCATGCAGGTCATTTTTTGCAAAATATACGAACTTGTGATAGTACTTAAGTTAGTCGTACTATTGCGAGCCTGCGCTTAGGAAATGCTCATTCATAATTAGGATTGAAATGATTTAGGAGGATAACTAGGATAAGGGTCCCTTATTAATTTGACTAATTGGGTAGTTAAGATTGTCTGATAGGCCATGCCACTTAGATACAGAATTGTTAAATTTAGATAGCTTGTCAGATCTCTATAGATACACTATTACTTTTGTTTTGACGATATGATCCAATGTGGATATACTATTCGCTTGGTATGTTAGGCTTGCCTAGAATTAAGGCTTTAATCTTGATAAACTGCGCAATTTTCTTTTGCTCTATTTAGATGTAAATCTTATATCATAAGTTAGAATTGCCTAGTTTAAATTTTATTTTGTTGTAAGGAATTAGTTTATAATTTTTGATTCTGTTATTCGTATACAAATCTCGAGTTAGATTTGATTCAAAGTTTTCCCTCAGCCATTTGAAATATATGAAATAAAAATTGGGATGTTCTTACTTCTCTTGTTTTCAGTTATTTCCTCCTCGGTCAATCTTTTATTTTATGGATTGAGACTTATAGGTAGATGTTTACGCCTTCTATCATAGTCAACTAGTTTGAACTTCAGCAGCCCCTTGAAGTTCTTAGGAATATAGATGGAATAATTTCACGACTGCGATGGCCAGCCAGCAGCGCACTGGCGAGGCACGACCCATAGAATTGAAATCATTTCGAAGATCGTAGGTTATAGAACATTGCTAAAACTATGTCGTCGTTGACCTCTTTAGATCTTAGATACCCTTGGGTCGATGTAGGGTAGAGTATCTGATAGCATATCATATCTGAATCACGGAACCAAGGGTTTACCACAACCAGAGTATACGGGCGAGGCATAATCCTCGGTAAAATGACTTCAGACGTGATTACATGTCACGCCCCAGAACCAGAATACTGGAGAGCGGGGGAATGACTCAGCCAGCTACGTATTACGGGTAGATGAATACCGTATAATACGATCAATGTTGTCTAAAAGACGAGGGGGTGCATACTACATGAAGGTCTCACTATGGTCACTTCACATCTATTGTCTCAATCATTCAAATAAGAAACAGAAATAGAGAACATGTAAGATAAAGCAGTAAGGCGTCCCAAACGTTCAGTCAAAATGTTCTTGATATCTGGCTTTACAAAACATAGCCAAATGATGTAGCAAAGTGTACACAATTGTTATCAGCTGCAGTCTGACTTAATTACAATTATGTAAAAGTAAGTACAAGATAATCCGACTAGCATGTCGGTGCCAAACGGTAAGGTATTAAGTAAATAACAAAACGAGTGGGGAAGTAAGGAACCCACTCGAGTCCTCATGCGATCATCCCTCTAGTATTGACCATCTTGGAGGTGGAAGTAAGCTGAGTCCTCGGGAACCGGCTCTAAATATGGCCATGCAAAACCAGAGAGGTTAGACCTCTAATAGCAAGTACCGCAAGGAAGCACGATATGAGAGATTAAAACCAGTAATAAGAGAATATTATATATATACCTCTGCTTGCTACTAGGATTCACATAACATCACGACACTTCGAACCAACCTCCCAACCAAACAAGGACATAAGTTGGCCCGTCATATCCTGACATTCTGATCATCTCAGTTAGTTAACAGAGTAGGTCCAGTACACAAACAAGTCAACTTAAACGGCCATGCAACTACTAGGGCTTGCTGCTGTGAGTTCCAAGTTATCTTGGAATTTATGCAATAAGGATTCCTCAGTTCTTACTATGTGCAAGCAAGGCTAGTTTACCCAGTCAATCAATTGCGCCAATCATAAATTAGACGAGTCCCAGCAGGACGCCCGTCATCAATATACAATATACAATAGATAATATAACCAGATACCGCTCCCTGCCCGTGTGGCAGATTTGCAGTATCTGTGGGGACCAACCGGCCTGTCGGGCACTACTAGCCCCAAGAGGGCTGCCATGTAAGAACTCGGGAATCCATTCTCTCCATGCAATCATTATTTTATTTAACTTAATAGTCTCTACGTTGAGTGAAATCCAATGCCGTGGATCATGGTTATTCAAATGAGTACTTTCGTACAAGTACGATATGCCCAACTCTACAACGATACCCGTGCGGTTAGGTTGTAGGTCTTACATAGCCTAATGCAACAATCAAAACTAACCACGAAATAATCATGCCTTGACCATCAAGTACACATGCTGCTTTTGTAGAAAAATAAATAAATAAATTGAAGCCTACATGTGTGCCTGTATGTCAATATTTGGGATCGGCCAATCGATTATAATAGTTCATAGTTAATATGAACGTGTCTCATTCATTCAATTCAATAAGACGACTAGCCAGTCTCTTAGTTCCAACTAGGAACACATGATCAATTATTAGTCGAAGTAACAGTCGGGGTCAATTCGTGACAAGGCATGAAAGTCAAACTAGTATTAAGCATGATCGAGTCTATAACTAGCATAAAATAGTTGGTAACACATTCTTGAAGCCAAGGAAAAGATCTACAACTTTCGTGTTGGGAGTTAGAAGAAATTCTAGCCATAATTCAGTCAAAATAGGACATATAACAGTCAGAAACAACCAAAATAGGCATTATGCGGCCTATTCTGAGACATGCATGCGGACTAACTGCGACATGCAGCTCATGCGGCATATACAGCCCAACTGCGACACCATATGCGGCTCAACTGCGACATGCGGCCTATGCGGCCCAACCGCGACATCTGTGCGGCTCAACTGCGACATGTGCCTCATGCGGCCCAACCGCGACATTTATGCGGCTCAATTGCGACATACGGCCTATGCGGCCCAACCGCGACATCTATACGGCTCAACTGCGACATGCGGCCTATGCGGCCCAACCGCGACATCTATGCGGCTCAACTGCGACATGCGGCCTATGCGGCCCAACCGCGACACCTATGCGGCTCAACCGCGACATCTATGCGGCTCAACTGCGACATGCGGCCTATGCTGCAGATGAACATAGAAGTTTGACCAAAATTGTTTTGGCCATAACTTCCTCAAAATAAATCGGAATCTAACTTTTCAAAAGCCAAACTTTAGCAGAATTAAATTCTCTACAACATGGAACCACTTATTTTTGAAAACAACAAAGTTTGATAGATCAAAACCATAAAATCCATATGAAAACCAAAACTTAAAACTTAGATCTACACCCAACCATCCATGGAAATTAAGAACTTCAAGACCTAAACTTGTAGAGGATGAAAAGATGAACAACATAGACTAAAAATAAATAAGGATGCATGAAATCCCTCATGGTGTGCAAGATGTACTTGCCTCTCCAAATGGGTGGGTGTGAGAGTAATGGAGGAAGAAGAAGAGTAATGGTGAAGTGAATGAAGAGAGAGAAAGGGGATGAGCTTTAAATGAAGGGGTAGTGGTAGGTGAGGGTTTATTTCGGTTCATGATGAACCAACATAATTAAACCAATCCAAGCCGAACCCAAAGCAAGTACAAAAGCAGAAAGTAAAGTACAGAAATAAAATTACAGAAAATTAATTAACATAAAATTAAAAGAATTTAAATACAGAATAATACATGATAAATATTAAATAAATACGTATTCTGGGAACGGAAAGTGACATCTCTACCCTCCTTAGAAAAAATTCCGTCCTCGGAATTTCAAATCCAAGCAAGATGAGAACATCAAAGCTAAACTAATCTAAGCATAAGCAATTGGAGCAAGCAACCATTCTACAATGTTAACAGTAAGTAACATATCCATGTTGAACATTCTACGATACCAAGCAATTCTACTCGTAAGGTGACAAGCATGAGGAGTTAAGACAATCAAGGTATACAGAAAAAGATATACCTTGTGAGTCAAACAGGTACGGATACCGTGATCGGATATCATCATCACGTTCCCACGTTGACTCCCCTAAAGAGTGATGACCCCAAGCAACCCGGATAAGGCTAATTGTTCGGTTCTTGAGTATCTTCTCTCTTCGGTCCAAAATGGACACAGGCTGTTCCTCGTAAGACAGGTTGGTACCAACAACCAGCTCAGAATGATCAAGGATATGGCTTGGGTCCGATACATACCTTCGCAACTGAGATACATGAAATATGTCATGCACCTCTCGTAACGAAGGTGGAAGGGATAAACGATAAGCAACATCGCCTATCCTATCAAGGATAATAAATGGTCCTACGTATCACGGACTCAACTTCCCGCGAACGCCAAATCTAATGACCCTACGGGTAGGTAAGATCCGCAAGAACACGTGGTCCCCAACAGAAAACTCTAGCGGTCTACGATGCTGGTCCGCCCAATGACGATGCCAGTCCTGTGCAACTCGAAGTCGCTCTCTAATTCCCTTGACCAATTCAACTGTCTGAACAATCATTTCCGGGCCTAACATCTTCCTCTTCCCGATATCATCCCATGCTAGTGGCGATCTACACTTCTTACCATATAGAGCTTCGAATGGCGCCATCTGGATACTGGCTTGATAACTGTTGTTGTATGAGAACTCAACTAAGTGCAGGTGGCTCTCCCAAGATCCTCCAAAATCCAGAGTGCAAGCTCGCAACATGTCTTCCAAAGTCTGAATTGTTCTTTCTGATTGTCCGTCTGTCTGGGGATGGTAAGCCGTGCTAAATCTTAACTTGGTACCCAGACTATGATGTAAGCTCTTCCAGAAATGTGATATAAAACGGGTATCTCTATCTGACACAATGCTGACAGGGACTCCATACTGCCTGACTATCTGTTGCATATATAACTATGCCAACTTTTCTGTAGATTGCCCTACTCTGAAAGGAAGAAAGTGTGCTACCATTGTAAGTCGGTCCACTATCACCCAAATAGCATCTTTACCACTTGGTGATCTCGGTAAACCGGTCACAAAGTCCATTGTGATGTGTTCCCACTTCCATTCCGGGATAGGAAGCGGTTGTAATAACCCAGCTGGCCTCTGCTGTTCTGCCTTCACTTGCTGACATACCAAGCAACGGGAAACGAATCTAGCTATCTCCCTCTTCATTCCGTTCCACCAGAAGTGCTGCTTGATATCTTGGTACATCTTGGTCCCTCTAGGGTGTACAGAATACTGGGAACTGTGAGCTTCTGTCATAACCTCCTGTCTGATATCTCCACTAGGCACACATAGGCGTGATCCAAACCTAAGGGTACCATCTTCATGAATTTTCAACTCCTTTCTGAGTCCGGACTCACATTCTGCCTTAAGCTTCTGAATCCTTGGGTCCTGCGCCTGAGCTGCCTTGATCCTGTCTACCAAGTCGGATTGAACTCGTAGCCTCGCCAGAATTCCTACATCACTAGGAAATGTAACCTCGATGTCCATCTCCTGAAGGTCTTCTAAGATATGCCTCTGTGTTGTCAACATAAAGGTGCCGCCTCTCCTGCTAAGAGCGTCTACTACCACATTAGCCTTGCTTGGATGATACTGAAGCTCCACGTCATAATCCTTGATCAACTCCAACCATCTTCTCTGTCTCATGTTCAGCTCCTTCTGAGTAAAGATGTACTTCAAACTTTTATGGTCTGTGTACATGTCCACTCGATCACCATATAAGTAATGCTTCCATAGTTTCAAAGCAAATACTACTGCTGCCAACTCCAAGTCATGAGTTGGATAATTCTTCTCGTGGTCTCGAAGTTGTCTAGATGCGTACGCTATCACCTTCCCATGTTGCATGAGGACACATCCAAGTCCTTTACCTGACGCATCACAATATACAGTAAAACCTCCGGGTCCAACTGGCAATGTAAGAATAAGCGCTCATATCAACTTCTGTTTCAGATTCTCAAATGATGCCTGACATTCTGCCGACCAGACGAATGGTACATCCTTCCGTGTCAAGCGGGTCATGGGTGCTGAGAGCCTTGCAAAGTCTGATACGAACCTTCTGTAATATCCTGCCAATCCCAAGAAACTCCGTACATCAGCTACGGTCTTGGGTACTGGCCAACTCTCTACTTGCTTCTACCTTCTTGGGATCTACTGCTACTCCAGCTCCTGATATGATATGACCCAAAAATGAAATATGATCCGTCCAGAACTCACACTTGCTGAGCTTGGCATACAACTGGTTCTCCCTCAGAACCTGCAACACTGTCCTGAGGTGGTCTTCATGCTCCTCTTCACTGGCAGAGTACACAAGAATGTCGTCGAAAAACACCACGACAAACTGATCTAGGTATGGCATAAAGATGCGGTTCATCAAGTCCATAAATATTGCTGGAGCATTGGTCAAACCAAATGGCATTACCAAGAATTCAAAATGCCCATACTTCGACCTGAATGCTGTCTTGGGAATATCCTCCTTCCGAACCCTCACCTGATGGTACCCTGAACGAAGATCTATCTTGGAGAAAACTCTATCCCTGCTCAACTGATCAAATAAGTCGTCGATCCTTGGTAGTGGATACTTGTTCTTTACTGTTGCCGCGTTAAGCTTCCTGTAGTCAATGCACAATCTGGATGACCCATCCTTCTTCCCCACAAGTACCACTGGTGCTGTCCACGGTGATACGCTAGCTTGGATGAACTTCTTCTCCTTCAGTTCCTCTATGTGCTGGTATACCTTGGCCTGCTCTGAATCCGCCATTCTGTAAACTTGATCTGATATTGGTTTAGTTCCAGGTGCCAATTTTATGCTGAACTCCATATCTCTAACCGGCGGTAGCCCTGGAAGTTCTTCGGGAAATACGTCTAGAAATTCTTCAACTACCTTCGGAACTTGAACTTCTTCCATTATCGTTATTACTCCCTGCTCTTGCTGAGTTGCCACGGATCTGACTAAGGTGAATCTCTTCATGCCTGGAATATCAAAAGATACACTCCCTCTACGACAATCTATTGTCGTATGACTGTCTTTCAGCTAGTCCATGCCTAAGATAACGTCGAAATTTCTAACAGGAAATTCTATCAACTGGGCGGGTAAGGAATGCCCGCAAACTACAACACTACACGCTAGAATAACTCTACTAACTCCTACGAGCCAATTACCGGGGAGTATATTCAACCTCCCTGGCAATGCCGCGAACTCCATTCCTAGCCGTGTCACAAATTGTGCAGATATAAATGAGTGTGATGCTCCCGAATCAAACAATGCTACTGCGGGATATGAGGCGACGAGAATGTTACCTGCCATAAAATCTCCCGATGCTAATGCCTCTTCCAAGGACAGAGTGAATGCCTGCCCTCGACCTCCTTGTTGGTTTCCATGCTGCGGCCTAGCCTGGTGCTGCTGCTGGCCCCTTCCTTGATGATGCTGGGGTGGTCTATGCTGGTGTTGCTGCATCGGCGGTCCCTGCTGCTGAAATATCTGAGCCTGTAGCATCAACGGACGCTGGGCCAATGGTCTCACTGCCACTGTTGGTCCTCGATACTGTCCTGTCCCTGGTGCTGGCAGAGCAGGAAACTGCTGTACTGGTCCTCCTGACCTTGAATTCATGGGACATGTGGTAACCCGATGATCTGGGTTTCCACATATCAAACACAGTCCGTTCAATGCCCGACACACATCTCTAGTGTACCCTATCTTCCCACAATAAGTGCAGCCCGCTGGGGGTTGCTGGTTCTTCCTCTGTTGCTGTTGCTGCCTGGGTGGTGTTGGCCCTCGCATCGCCACATCGTGGATGCGAATGCCAGAAGACGGTGTAACTCGGGGCGCTGCTCCCCCTCCTCCTTCAATCTGACTGTAGGATCTCTTCTGACCCCCGGTCCTTGCCGTGATCCTCTGAATGGTGATCTCATGCCTTCGGGTTACCGTTAATACTTCGTCAAAAGTCTGATAATTGTGCCCCTCTATCAATTAAAAGAGCTCAAGATGAAACCCTTGCTGGAACCTCATCGCCCTCTGGCGCTCTGTTGCTGCCATCTCTGGGGCAAACCTACTCAATCTGCAGAACTCTGCTGCATAAGCATCTACCGTCTTGCCGGCCTGCTTGAGGTTGATAAAATTCTGTTGTACTCAAACTGCGCCATAACTCCATAGTACTTCGTCTTGAATCTTGCTGTGAAATCGTCCCAAGCAACGGGACGTCTGATACCTACTTCCCCTGATTTCCACCAATCGCGTGCGAGATCCTGAAGTAACAACTTCACCTGATCCACACGTTCTTCTGCCGGCACCTTAGCGGCTGTCAGAATAGCCTCAATATCCTTAAGCCATGCATCTGCTGAGATGGCATCTTCTGTACCCTCAAAACGACGGAGGTTGTACTTGTAAAACCTGGCTGATGCTCCTGAATCTGGCCTCGCCCCTCTTTCCAATACCGTCTGCAACCCTTGGTTGAGTAGTACGTTTTGCTCTTGTAACTGAGCGTACATGCGCTGCTGGGCTAACATCTGATGTTACTGAGTAGCCATCATCCCTCTCAAGATCTCCAGAAGGGCTGGTGTGTCTACTTCCACAGGGGTAGGTGAAACTATTGGTGGTGGTGGAACATTCGGATACTGTGGTCCAGCTGCTACTTCTACTATTACTTCTTCTTGGATGGTCTCTTGAGTTAGTACCGGCCCTTGTTGCTGACCAACATGGTCAGGTTGTCCGTGTTGCCCTTGTTGTTGTTGTCCAGTCCTGACAGATGCGGACGAGGTGCCCCTAAGAAAAGGGACAAGAGAACAATCAAACGATCGGACTGGAAAGATCAATGAAGTCAAAGGATACCGGAATATCAAGCTAGAGTCGAGAGTAACGAATCATGAGATCAAGGGGGAACATATGTGATTGAGACATCCTATAAATTAAAACACCCCACAATTCTGAAATCAGACCTGCATGGGCCACCACTTAAACCTTATCACGCCCCAGAACCAGAATACTGGAGAGCAGGGGAATGACTCAGCCAGCTACGTATTACGGGTAGATGAATACTGTATAATATGATCAATGCTGTCTAAAAGACGAGGGGGTGCATGAAGGTCTCACTATGGTCACTTCACATCTATTGTCTCAATCATCTAAATAAGAAACATAAATAGAGAACATGTAAGATAAAGCAGTAAGGCGTTCCAAACGCTCAGTCAAAATGTTTTTGATATCTGGCTTTACAAAACATAGCCAGATGATGTAGCAAAGTGTACACAATTGTTATCAGCTACAGTCTGACTTAATTACAATTATGTAAAAGTAAGTACAAGACAATCCGACTAACATGTCGGTGCCAAACGGCAAGGTATTAAGTAAATAACAAAACGAGTGGGGAAGTAAGGAACCCACTCGAGTCCTCCTGCGATCATCCCTCTAGTATTGACCATCTTGGAGGTGGAAGTAAGCTGAGTCCTCGGGAACCGGCTCTAAATATGGCCATGCAAAACCAGACTTATATCTACCGTAGAGTTGGTTACCCTGTCGATAACTCTTGTATACTATGGACGAGAAGATCATTCTATTTTATCGACCATGTGTCATTGTACAAATTCGTTTCCCATCTGTTGAGGAACGATCCTTGACTTGACTTATATCTACCGTATCTCGTTACGCCGTGCCTTATTCTTTATTAACAAGAGTCGAGGCACACTATCCGGACTTTGGAATTCTTCTAATCTCATTATTCCTAAAACTATATCCTAGCTTCTAAGGTGGGTAGACTGTAAGCCTCCTAAAATTTTAGGATATATGAGGATTACCGATTGATCGAAATAATTTCCATTAGGATAATAGTTAGTGCCCATGGACTCCCACCTTCCATTTAGATCATTTTGTGTCCCCGGCCGTGTCATTAATATTCGGATCACGAGACCAGCCGTTACCTTCCAACAGATTTCACATGCAAGATCTAGACGAGTCCACCTTCATCTAGGTATATCATGTCCCACTCAAACCCATCCTCTTGTACTCTATTTTTGTGGTACGACTTTCAGGACAAAAAGGACTAGCTATAATCCTTACCATAATACCGGTGTACTTTCCGACTCCCATTAGAACCTCAGTCCCGACTCAATTCGTTCGACCCAATATATGGTTGTGATCCACTCGAAGTCCACTATGCACATGCCACTAGTGTGCCACCCAATTGAGGCCTCAGGTGCTACTTAAATACAAAGTCACTGAAGGTGCATTTTTGGGCTTTATGAAATTAGCTAACCAACATGACTAGCAACTAGCTCAACCACTTGGGAGGAATCCTATTCTAGGTTACCCTAATATAGTAGAACTAGGTTTATCATTGGGATCTTATTCAGTCAATATAGATTGAAATCCTAGGTTCATCCAGCCAGCGAGTGATGTCCAATTAGGGAGCCCATTAAGACCCAGTAAAACCTATCCATGCATACCACCATATTTGGACTATAAAACCAAACTATTTAGAATAGGTCCCTATACCTATTAAGTAGTCTCCACCTCTTAGAATGCGAAGTCATTCGTAACCCTTATTCCATCTACCTGGAAATTGAGATACGATCTTGTATTGTAATCCCTTGCTCGTGTGTTTAGATAACCACGGAAAAAGATCACAGTCTCGATTCCTTAAATTTTGATCTGTTTTGGAACCTTATTTAGATTAATTTTGAGAACAAAATTTTCGTATTGCATGGATTGCAAGCCCCTCTAAGAAACGAAGGATCCTTCGATTTAGCAAGTGACTGAACTAGAGCAGCCCAATCTAGCAAATAAGTCAATGGGGTTCATAAACTTTTTTTCTATCTGTATCATTGGATACTCTCTACCGCTCTTGAAACTTCATATTTGCCCTCGATTATTCTTTCTTATCTTCCTGCCCTTCTTATTTCAGAGCGATGAATGGCCATGCTTACTAGAATTTATTAATATTTTCTAGCTACTTGTGTAAATTTGTTGCTTGTTAAATTTTGGGTCGCTTGATAGATAGAAAAAGATTAAAGATGCCTCATGTAGTAGATATCTGTTGGTAAGATTGTTAGCAGCTAGTTAGAAGATTATAAACTTTTAGCGACAGGAGATTTGATGGAGTAGTGTGATCAAAGGTGGGTAGAAGTCCTCGGAGTTATAAAAGGGCTAGAGAAGGTTATAAAATATTTTGATGAATTAAATTGAGGAGATTAAGGTAAGGTAGACTTTGAATTTTTAAGGAATAGTTATGAATTAGAATTTCGACGAAATTATTTTTAAGGTGGATAGATTTGTAGCTTCCCTTCCCAGAAAATTTGGAAATATTTTATTATTATTTATTTTACTGGAATGGTGATTTTTAGGATTTTATGAATAATTAATTAGTTAATTATTACGGTAGATGATTTTAGTCATGGTTAGAAATCGGAGCACAAGGTGACTAGAAATCGTGGTACGGATAGCGCAGTGGCGTGCCTTGACTAGTGTATTAGCCATGCCAGGGAAGGCCGAGCCATAGTGATATCCTAACTAGAAAAACAGGATCAAGTTATGAATTGACTCATTTAAATTATTTCAATAAAATATTATTTTATATATTGATTTTGATGACCAGGTTGGATCAAAATAGCCCGAACTGGGCCCGGACCAAACCCAGGCCCAAATAGACATGTGGTGTGACCAAAGATGGCCGTGTGGGCATGTTATATGGGTGTACAAATGTTCTTAATATTATTTTAGAATTTGAGAAATATTTGCTAATAATTAAATTAGAGGTACAAAATTTATATTTTTATTATTAATGATGTTTTCCAATATTGGAACAATTTTTGACCCAAGTAAGGGTGTGTGGTAAAGATCACCCATTGGGACAATTTTTATTATTTTATTATTATTAAGGTTATTTTGTGGAGATTTAATAAGCATGTTCATTTCATTTAAATATTATTATTATTATTGAGTCAATTTATGGTAAATTAAATTATTATATATATATATATATATATTTTTTTTATTATATATATATATATATATATATATATATATATATATATATATATATATATATATATATATATATATATTTTAAATTTAATTTATGGTAAATTAAATTATTATATATATATATTATATTTTATATATATATATATATATATATATATATATATATATATTATATATAATAAAAATATATATATATACATATATATATTTTTTAATATATATATATATATATATATATATATATATATATATATATATATATATATATATATATATATATATATATATATATATATATATATATATGTAGGTATAAATGTGTTTTTCTATATACAGATAATAAGAATATGGTATTTATAATATTTATTTAAAGTATTTCAGGTTTTTGTGATTTTAAGGATATATATATATATATATATATATATATATATATATATATATATATATATATATATATATATATATATATATATGGGATATATATAATTGTACAATAGAAAGAGAAATAAAAAAAAAGAAAAAGGAACAAATGAAATAAAACCTAAACTAAAACCCACAGGCCCAAAACACCCGACCATCCCCTGCTTAACACCAAACCGAGCCCACAACCCAACACCACAGTTATCCCCAGCGGCCAAGCAGCCCGACCGAGGGTTATATACACATATATGGATATGTAAAGCACAGGCCGAGAGAGAAGTTCGGTAACAAAAACTAAGAAAACCCTAGCCGCGCCATCATGGACGCCACCCCAGTCACACCAGCCGTCCAGAGGGTGTTGAGCGGCCACTCGCCGCCAGCGCTACTGCCACGGGCGGCCACGGCCATGCGGATGCAGCGCGCGCGTGCGAAGAACATGGAGAACGACAGCAACATCAACCCAAACACCCAACTTCGCAATGGCAGAACTCCCTCCACGTCGTTCACTTTTATGAACGAATTTCTCCGGTATGTTAACTACCTAACCGACTTCATTTCCCTTTAGATAGTTCATTTTATTTCGCTTTGTACACGACGATAAATGAGTCCCAAAATTGAGAAAAACTCGAATTCTTGGAATTGGAAACTGTCCCGAAACCCAAAGTTGGCGGTCGATTTACGACCAAGATATCATGAAACTTGGAAAACCGCTTGAACAGCCTTGTAGACAACATAACCGAGATTGAGACCCTATTTTTAGTTTAATTTCTAGATGGTTATTTTCTGTTTAAAACCGATTTGAAAATCAGAAAAAAACTGAGAAAATTGTTTTTGAAAACTTAGAAATCCTTCGATACGACGTGCGTTCCGCCAATCCGGGCAACGTGGTCACGAACTGAATGCATCGAAAGGTGCGTAATGGCTTCGTGGACGTGTGGGCTTTGACGGAATTCAAATTGGTCGCGTGTGTGCGACAAATTTGACGCGTATCCGTCGAAATTTACCGTATCGGCCTCTGTACAAATTTCCCAATTACTTTGTCCATGCTCGTCAGATTGAGACGAAACTTGTGCCAACAGGACCGTATCATTTTTTTGGTCCTGCATGCCAAGTTTGGTCCAATTCTGAGACAGTTGATTGGATCGCCGTTTTGCGGGCCCTACGATCCGATTCAACGGGCAATTTTGTGCACGGCCCGCCAAAATCCAACTTTGGACATACGGTTGGGTTCGTATCATCAAAACGAATTCCTAAATATATAGTTTGACGACTTTAGAGACCTTTGACTCTGACACGCTTTTCGGTGCAAAACGGGTCCAACGGCGGATACCGTTTTGACCCAAAATTACCGTTTTGCTCCTGTATCCAGAATTGGACTTAAGGACAGGCAATCCCAGCTAATTTGACTATTCTAAGAATGTTGGTAATGTTTATTTTAGCATCCGGAGACTTTTTGCATGTGTTGACTTTATTGACTCATCTGATGTGGTTGTACTATCGGTTTCTCCAACTAAGGACTTTAGGCAAGTGCACTCTCTGATTGCTTTCTATTCATAGTAGTCTTTTCATTTCATGTTTATACATATGCCTTGTTGCTTGTTGACACGTTCATCACCCGGAGTAGTCGGAAGGGGAAATATCTTAGTAGACATGTGGACTACCCAGAACTATTCCAATATGTCTAATCTTGACTGATAGCAGCTGCACACGACACGTATAGGGTGCCGTATTTACCCTTTAGCCGTTCACATGTCGAAAATGATATTTCAAACCACATAGGTAGCTGTCTTTTATTTGTTTCCTTATTTTTTTCACAGCTTGCCATGTCATCGATTACCTTCTAGTTTTCATCTCTCATATGTTATTTTCATGTCTTGTTAATTCTATTGTATTTTTGCATTGCCGTCGGTTTGTTTACTTGTTCTATTCCTGACTGGAAACTAATATTTTTTAGGTTAGCTGTGGCTTCACTTAGCTTTGGGAGATATGGGTGTACGTACAAACAAAAACCTAGAAATATATAACAGTTGTATCATTTTCATTAAATATGAGAACTTTTTATTTTCTTTAAATATAAATATTGTAAATGTTGTAATAAATTTAGAAATATGAATGAGCAGTAAATATAATATCTTATGATTTTGAGCACTATGGCCATGACAGCGTTCTACCGCCGACTCTGCGGTGTAGGCTAGCTTGGACACGTCTCGTATCCGAAAAAGCGGGTGCGGGTCGTGACAAGTCCAGACACAAAGTCCATAGTGATATGCTCCCACTTTCACTCTGGAATGGGTAGTGGCGAAAGCAAACCACCTGGCCTCTGTCTTTCGGCTTTTACCTGCTGGCATACCAAGCATCGGGATACAAACTGAGCTACTTCTCGCTTCATGCCATACCACCATACGTGCTCCCTCAGGTCTCTGTACATCTTGTTGGCTCCAGGATGCGTAGAGTACTGAGAACGATGTGCTTCCTGGAAAACCTCCTCCCAAAGCTCTCCACTCAGAATGCACATTCTAGTACCGTACCTCAGTAACCCATCTTCAGCTATAGAGAAATCGTCTAGTGATCCTACCTGCACCTGCTCCCTGATGCTCCTCAGGGCCACGTCATCAAACTATGCTGATCTGACTCTGTCCATCAACGCAGACTGAATTTGTAAACCCCACATCTGAACCTATGCCCGAAACAATCACCTCGATACCCAAACTATCTAGATCGGCCAATAGATGACGATCTGCCATCAAATACATAACGAATGGATACCTGCTCAAGGCATCTGTAACTACGTTGGCCTTCCCTAGATGGTACTGTAATAAGATATCAAAGTCCTTCATCAGCTCAAGCCACCTCCTCTGCCTTATGTTCAATTCCTTTTGGCTTAATACGTACTTCAAGCTCTTGTGATCCGTAAAGATCTCAACTCGCTCTCTGTACAGGTAGTGCTTTCACAGCTTCAAAGCAAAGATAACAACTGCCAACTCCAGATCATGGGTAGGTTAGTTCTTCTCATGAGGACGTAATTATTTGGATGTATAGGCAATCACCTTCCCGTGCGGCTGAAGAACGCAACCCAAGCCTTCCCAGATGCGTCACTATAGATAGTAAAACCACCTGTCCCTAATGGCAACGTCAAGATAGGAGCTGTGGTCAACCTCTTCTTTACCTCATCAGAGGCAGTCTGGCACTCTTTGGTCCAGACAAACTCTACGTCTTTCCTGGTGAGTCTAGTCATCGGCTCTGCAATCCAAGAAAAATCCTGAACGAACTTTCGATAATAGCCTGCAAGACCCAGAAAGCTCCGAATCTCGACGACTGAGCTCTACGTGGACCAAGACTCAACTACTGAAATCTTCTTCGGGTCCACTGAGATCCCCTTCTCAGTCACAACATGACCCAAAAACTCCACCCGTGCTAGAAAGAACTCACACTTCAACAGCTTTTCGTAGAGTTGCTCCTTTCTGAGAGTCTCTAACACAATCCATAGATGCTCCTCGTGCTCCTCTGGCATCTTCGAGTAGACTAAGATGTCATCTATGAAGACCACCACGAACCTGTCAAGGTACTGATAGAATACCTTGTTCATCAAGTTCATGAATACCGCTGGGCCATTGGTCAACCCAAATGGCATAACAGTAAACTCGTACAGGCCGTACCGAGTCCGAAAAGCCGTCTTTGGAATGTCCTCTTTCTTTACCTTCAACGAATGATAACCGGACCTCAAGTCTATCTTCGAGAATACCTTCGCACCGCTCAACTGATCGAACAAGTCGTCAATCCTTGGCAACGGGTACTTGTTCTTGATAATGAGGTTGTTGAGCACTCTGTAGTCGACACACATGCATACCATTCTATCCTTCTTCGGTACAAACAGAACAGGTGCACCCCAAGGTGAAGAACTGGATCTTATGAAGTCCTTGTCCTGCAGCTCGTCGACTTGCTTTTTCAGTTCTGCCAACTCGCTGTTGTTGATCCTATAGACATGCCGCGAGATAGGCTCAGCGCCCGGCACCAAGTCTATAGAGAACTCAACATCCCTGTCTGGCGGCATTCCCGGCAACTCATTAGGGAAAACATCTAAGAATCCTACTATCAATGGATGTGGCAATTCCTTCCCCGCCAACATAGCTCCACAGAAACCATCTCCTTGCTCAGCTGCACACCTGGCGAACTTAAACTCTGGCTCTCCCGACGGTCTAGACAAAACTCTGCCTCCTCTATAGTCTATACTAGCATGGTGTTTGCTCAACCAATCCATACCGAATACCATATCGCAGCTCGGAAGGGGCACTACGAGCAAGCACGCACTCATATCCCGGCCGCTCAGTTTAATTCTCTGCCCCTTACAAATATTATTGACCAGGATAATTCTTCTTCCAGTCATAATCTTATAAGTTCGACCCAGAGATTCAGCAATAATATTGTGTCTAAGTGCAAAAGAGACAGATACAAAACTGTGCATAGCACTAGAGTCAAACAAAGCTAATAAAGGAAATGAATCGAGTAGAACAGAACCTGCCACTACGTCTTCTATGGACTCGACCTCCTCGACCGTCAGTACAAATGCCCTACCCTGAGCTGCTTCCCTCTGATGTTGGGCAAAATGCAGCTGCAGGGTTGGAAGTGGCGGACCCCCTGCTGAACAGCTGGTCCCGCTGGAGATCTAGCAGGATGTGCTCTGTCCTGACCTCCCCGAGCTGGATGAGTAGGACAATCCCTCAACTGGTGGTTAGATACAAAATAGACAAACGCCCAACCTCTTCCTGCAGACCTCTCGGGTGTGCCCTGGCTTCCCACAAAAAGCACATTGTGGAATCTGCTTCTACCCCTGCTGATGTTGTGCACGTACTGGTGCCTGGTGCTGCTGATGTTGATGATGATACTGCTGATGGAACGGCTTCTACTGAGTCTGAGGATGCTGGGACGGTCCTGCACTAGAACCAGCACCCATAGCATTGCTACTCCCCTTGGGCCTGAGACCCAAGACCTCCTTCGCAATCTGAGCATCTAGTAGAATGTCTTCAAAGGTCGTCGTATGACGCCCAAACATGCGAGATCTGACGCCGTGGTTTAGGCCCCTCCTGAACTTACGGGCCTTCTCCCTAGCATTCTGAACTTTGGCGAACTAGCTCAGACGGAAGAACTCCGCTACGCACTCATCCACAAACAAGTTCCCCTGCACCAGTCCCGTAAACTGGCCCTCTAGTGCACTAAGAGCCACATCATGAAAGAATTTCTCCTTGAATATCCTCTTGAAGTTCTTCTACGTCAAGCATGTCACTGTCAGGTGAGGGTCTGTACGGTACCAAGTCAAAGCGATATCAAAGAATTGACTCGCTGCTTCTGCCACCCGCAGCCCCTCCAGAATCTGTGCTAGCTCCATCAATATCCTCTAGCCAGTCATCGGCATACAGAATCCCCTATGTTCCTTTGAATTCTTGAGGAAACATCTTCTTGACATCTATCATGGAGCCAGGCCTCGCCTGCTGCTGCTGCGACTGCTGGGAGGGGGCGCCCTGAGTCTGAAATGCAGTCACCTTCTCTACAGCGATGAGTGCTAACTGATGCGCACTCTCAATACTCTGCCTTAGAATCTCCTCCTGTCGCTGTGATACTTCAGTCTGCGCTCGCTGCGCCTCCATCATCTGCTGGAGGAGCACGAACATCAGAGTGGCGTCAATCGGCAGCACATGTAGAGGTGGAAGAGTCTCCGATAGAACGGGTACAGGCCTCCAGGCCGATAGAGGAAGACCCCCTTATACTGCTACCACTACCTCCTGAACAGCAGGGACAGTAGGGACAATCTCCTGAAGTGTAGCTTCATTAGCTGGAGAAGAAGGTCGTGAAGTAGCAGACTTCTCCTGAGCTCGAGTCTTCGTCATCCTGAAGATAGATTCAAGTAAAGAGATCATTATGTCACATGATAAGATATCATCAAGGAAGGACAATTTATTTCAAAATACAAGAAGAGTTGTCATGATAATCAAAAGATCAAAATTTTTCTAATATGTGATTGAGTAACTCCTATCATAACCTAGAACCTATATCCTAACAGAAGGCTCGTAATTAGCACTCTAAGTCGAACACCATTACGAAATCGCACTAGTTGCGACACAGACCTGCATGGGCCACCAAAAAAATGTGTCACGACCCACACCCTATTTAGGGGCACGTGCACGTGGGTACGTCCAGCCTATGCTGCAGACTCAGCGGTAGAACGCTACATAGGTCATCTAGAACATATAATATCTAAGACACAATAATATAACCTGTCATCCCTGCACGGAGGAATATAATCACAAATCAATCACATGAATCTAAGGAAGATAAGCATGAAATGATAAAGATAAGAAATAGATAGTCTGAAATAAATGCGGAGTCACAAACAGCAGTTTAAAATTTAAAGACATAAAATAATTCCAAATAAGTTCTACAAACCCGAAGTATCAAGCTGGAATACAAATCCAGACAAAACCTAGCTAATCTAAGTCACTACAAGTGGTGCATCCTCTACGAGCACCGGATCCACAGGAAGGTCCTGGTCGTAGTCTCCATCTATGCCAAACCAGTAGAAGGTCGAGCAATCTACATCTAAGTCCTCTAAAAAACAACAGGGGTTATCCTGTTAGGATATGAGCAAGTACAAACGCCAACAGCAGTTCTATGTAAATTGACAAATACTATAAGAGACAATTATGATGAAATAAAAGATAAAATATCAATATTGGAAGTAAACAGTACGAGTGACTGGAAAGCATATCAGGGGTGAGATATAAGGTAAAACTGGAATATAAGCAGTGAAAGTAATCTGAGGTACGATGTAAACATAAAAAGTGCCATGAGATATTAGAGCATTATGTGATCGGCTTGGGTCAGGATCAGGCTGTTCCATTTGATCGACTATGCACAAGTAGAATAGTAGTGTCAGTACCTACGGTCTCTAAAGTTAGTACCTACGTTGGATCCACTTTGCACCAAAAAACGTACCAGTACCTACGGTCTCTAAAGTCATCAAACTATATGTCTACGGGTCCGATTTGACGATATGAATCCAACCGTATGTCCAAAATTGAATTCCGGTGGACCGTGTACAAATTCGTCCATTGGATCGGGTCATGGGCCCGCCAAAATAGCGTTCCGATCGACCTTCTCAGAATCGGACCAAACTTGGCATACAAGACCAAAAAAATGGCATGGTCCTGTTGGCGTAAGTTTCGTCTCGAGATAACGAACGTGCACAAAGTAAATGACTAATTTACAAAAAGGTCGATACGGTGAATTTTGACGGATACACATCAAATTCGTCGTGCACATGCAACCAATTCAAATTCCGTCAAAGCCCACACGTCCGCAAAGTCGATGCGCACCTTTCAATGCTTTCGATTTGCGACCACGTCGCCCGATTTGTCGGAGCGCACGCCGTATCGGTGGTTTTTCTAAGTTTTCAAAAACTATTTTTAATATTTTTTTCGATTTTTGGAAAGGAATTACTCAACATATACTTGAAGAAAACAACAACTACAAAAAGGGGTTTTGAGTCCTATAGGTTGTCTATAACCCTATTCAGATAGATTTTTATAATCTGTCGATGGATTGGCTACAAATCGCCTTCTAAAATAGGGTTCTACAATAGTTTTTCATACTCTGTTTTAGTAGTTTTTCTTGATCTTCACAAGGTTTTTCTGGAAATTATAATCCAGTAAAATTTATTCTACTTGAATAAGGTTTTAGGGGGTCAACTAGGCTATAACTAGAAATTTATGGCTCGAAGAATCGTAGAAAGACGAGGGAGAATTCGGGGTCAAAACATGGTACCTAGGTGCGCTGCTGCTGCCTGTCTGTTCTGTGCGTGGCCTCAAGTCGACGGCCTGGGCGGTGCTCATGGTGGTCGTGAAGGCGGCGGGAAGGTGCGTCGATGTCGGGGCAGGGTTAGGGTTTTAGAAAATTCCTCCCTATCTCTCTCGATCGAAATATAAAGGGTTGTCGGCTGTGTATATTGGGTGTTCGGGTTTGAAAGCCCAAAGGGCTCAGCTGTGCTTGGGTTTTAGTTTAGCTGTGGGGGGCTCGGTTAAGTTGCTGTGGGTGTGTGTGTTGGTGTTTGCTTTTTATTTTGTAATTTCTTTGTTCCTTTTTCTTATATATATATATATATATATATATATATATATATATTAAAAAAAATAAAAAAATAATATATATATATATATATATATATATATATATATATATATATATATATATATATATATATATATATATAATATATATATATATAAATATATATTCCCCATATATGAATAAATACCAAACAATTTATATAAAAAAATTCTAAAATTATTTCTAAAATAAAACTAAATATTTTGTACCCAATATTTATTAAATATATTAAAAAATTTGTAAATACAAACTTAGTTGTATATATATATATATATATATATATATATATATATAAATACTTATTTAAATACTTATTTAAATATATATATATATATATATATATATATATATATATATATATATATATATATATATATATATATAAAATATATATATATATATATATATATATAAATACTTATTTAACTACTAAGGTAAATACACTAACAATAACAACTTAAGTAAATATATAAATAATAAAATAATGTAAATGACTATAATAGTCCTATCTAGGATAGTGGGGGTGACAATAAGGGCACTTCATTCTTTACTCAGGGATAGTCCCATTTTTTATTTGCAAGTTTGCCACTAGAAAAATTACTCAGGGCTAGCCCAAATGTTGGTATATAAGTCATTTTTTTCTTTTTCTTCCCTTCTCCCTGCCAAAACCCTAAACATTTTCTCTTCCAAATATCTCACAATCCATGTTCATGCCTAAATTTCATCTTCTAGTATTTATTCTTGTCACGACCCGCATCCGGTATAGGGGCACGATTATGTGGGTACGTCTAGCCTACGCTGCAACATCTGTTGTCTATGTCAATAATACTAACTAGTATATGTCCAACAAATATATGAGTCACAACCTGTTAATGATATCATATCTCCAAAGGAGGATAATATATATCTAATGTTCATACTCAATCACAAATAACTAAAAGGAAGATATGGCACGAATTGATACAAAGATATGAAATGATAAACATGAGAAGTCTAGTAGTATATCTCAAATCCACAACAGAGTCTAAGAGTCTAAAATCTCATCATAAGTATACGTCTCTAATAAATATAGCATCCCAAGTCTCAACGGGAGACAAATATAGTAAAACTAGCTACTAACGAAGGCACTACTGGTAGTGCCTCCTTAACGGGCACTGGCTCCAAAGGAAACACTTGGGCGTACCCCTCGTCTACTCCGGGTCCATAATAAGTAGGACAGAAGTCCTCTAGATCCTCTGAAAAATATTAACTGCTATTCAGGAATGGAGTGAAGTACATAAACTAATAGCAGTTCTATTAAATTGACAAAAACTATAAATTATAAGTAATAAAAATACAAGACGGAAATACAAAACTGAACAGTGAGAATAAAGAAAAGCAGGTGATTATATCATGGAAAATGTGAATTATATGTAATCATGAGTATGATGTATCAGCAGGTAATATCTAGAATAGAGCATATAATACTAACGGTGCCTTAAGACATTAATTTATTATGTGATCGTCTTGGGACAGCATCAGGCTACTCCATATGACCGACTATGCACAAGTACAGGTAATGGATCAGGCCGGCCATACATGAAAAGCTATGAACAAGTATAACAAGATTAGGCTATACCCTGCGTCAGGTGAGGGTGAGCTATGCACAAGTATTTAGGGTATGATCACATAATTTACTAATACCTCTCCATCCCTCGACTAGTATAGTGGATCCAACCATGGTATATTACGACACGGGATTCTTTAAGAAGGTAGCTAGTCTCCTCAGGAATTGGTGTTCATACAAGTGCAAGAACAACAACAAGGATTACACAAGTACACTAAAATATACCAGAAATAACATCTCATGATGGGATCCAAGATATACTAATTCGTGTACTCTCGTGTCAGGAATCAAGTATAATACTACAGATTGATATCATAGAAGTCATCAAGATAATAAAAACTGTCAGATAATGTACTTGCATGTCGTCCTAGGCAACAAGTGGGGATTGATATCCAAAATAGAGTCACAAAAACCTAATATAAAATATCAATGTCAATTGGTATTTTGGAGTGATAATTATTGATATCTAAATTAAAATATGTTTTTTAGATCAATTCTATGTCATGGAAGTCAAATTAGGTCAATACCTTGCTTCTATAGTCAAACTAGGTCAAAACCTTTCTTCTATGGTCAAACTAGGTCAATGCCTTGCTTCTATGGTCAAACTAGGTCAATACATTTTTTTATGATCAAACTAGGTAAAATCTAGGTTAACACAGTCAAACTAGATCATTTTCTAGTTTATAGGTTGATTTTACCTATTTACAAGGTTTATAAAGAAATACTAGGTCTTAACAAGTCACTACTTGATTTTTAGGTACTAACTAGGTCAAACTAGTCAATACTAGTTAATACTAGGCCAATATTAGATTTCTAGGCTATACTAATAAGTTCCTAGCATATATTATACTAATATATATATCTCTACCTATAATTTCTAGCAATATCTTGGCCTATAGCTATTTACCGTACCCTGTATCACGGTATTTTAACCCGTATCACACATTTACCTAATACCTTAGCTCGTGTCTCAAAAACCGTAACTATTATTCAATACCTTAGTTCTAGGGTCAATACCTTGAATAAACTAGGTTTTCTAGTCCATACTAGTCAATACCTTGTTTCTAAGTCCATACCTTGAAGGTAATTAGTCGTACTAACTAGTATTGTCAAGTATCAATACATATATCTTACATCTCTACTAGTTACCTACTATCTAGGATTACCTTAGCCAATTTATCCTTTATATATCCATGGATGTACCCAGTGCCTATCACATATACCATTATCTTACCTATCCATAACATATACCAATATGCTCTTTACCAATATCTAAACATTTACCCTTTGCCTATATAATATACATATATTCATATATGCTACTATAGACCCAAATTCCTAACCATTTATCCATTATTATACCCTCACACATGTTTGTCTACACTTACCTATGATGCTAGGTTCCTCCCTTACTCATATATTATTATTATTTTAGTATATATATCCATATACCCGACATGCCATAGTACACCAAGATACTCCTATACCATATCCACATGGTATAATATACCCTTTATACTATACATATAAATATATATATATATATATATATATATATATATATATATATATATATATATATATATATATATATATATATATATATATATATATATATATATATATATATAAAATATATATATATATATATATATATATATATATATATATATTTCTATGTATCCTATAATATTGGTATCTATATGATACATATATATAATACATATATAATATTGTACCCTTGCTATCCTATGCATACACATGGTTTACCTTGCTTCTAAGGTATTTACCTTTACCCTTAGAATTACTTTAACTATCTATATATATACATATACACCTATATATACATATATAGATACATATACTTATGTCACTACCACATTTTCAGAATAGGGGTATTTTTATCTTTTCTTATTTTGTACCAATTTAAAAATTATATTTTATATTAACTGTAATAATGGTATTTTATTTTATTTTTCCATGATATGTATTATTTTATATAATTAAATATATAATGTAGATAGTTGCTAGTTGCTAGCTACTCGTTAGACTAGTTGTTAGTAAACCTAAATAGACCCAACTAGACTTGTCATAACACCATTAGTGAACCCATTGGTTGGTCATGTTATACCCATTTAATTTGAGAGCAATGGTCAAGA